>WNWK01000379.1:390773-526380 GCA_009830355.1 Cherax destructor | reverse complement strand
GGTGAGGTTGAGCACTGTCTTCCCTCCCTCACCGTGTTGCCAGTGGTGAGGTTGAACACTGTCTTCCCTCCCTCACCGTGTTGCCAGTGGTGAGGTTGGGCACTGTCTTCCCTCCCTCACCGTGTTGCCAGTGGTGAGGTTGAACACTGTCTTCCCTCCCTCACCGTGTTGCCAGTGGTGAGGTTGAGCACTGTCTTCCCTCCCTCACCGTGTTGCCAGTGGTGAGGTTGAACACTGTCTTCCCTCCCTCACCGTGTTGCCAGTGGTGAGGTTGAGCACTGTCTTCCCTCCCTCACCGTGTTGCCAGTGGTGAGGTTGGGCACTGTCTTCCCTCCCTCACCGTGTTGCCAGTGGTGAGGTTGAGCACTATCTTCCCTCCCTCACCGTGTTGCCAGTGGTGAGGTTGAGCACTGTCTTCCCTCCCTCACCGTGTTGCCAGTGGTGAGGTTGAGCACTATCTTCCTCGTCTCACCGTGTTGCCAGTGGTGAGGTTGAGCACTGTCTTCCCTCCTCACCGTGTTGCCAGTGGTGAGGTTGAACACTGTCTTCCCTCCCTCACCGTGTTGCCAGTGGTGAGGTTGAGCACTGTCTTCCCTCCCTCACCGTGTTGCCAGTGGTGAGGTTGAACACTGTCTTCCCTCCCTCACCGTGTTGCCAGTGGTGAGGTTGGGCACTGTCTTCCCTCCCTCACCGTGTTGCCAGTGGTGAGGTTGATCACTATCTTCCCTCCCTCACCGTGTTGCCAGTGGTGAGGTTGGGCACTGTCTTCCCTCCCTCACCGTGTTGCCAGTGGTGAGGTTGAGCACTGTCTTCCCTCCCTCACCGTGTTGCCAGTGGTGAGGTTGAGCACTTCTTCCCTCCTCACCGTGTTGCCAGTGGTGAGGTTGAGCACTGTCTTCCCTCCCTCACCGTGTTGCCAGTGGTGAGGTTGAGCACTATCTTCCCTCCCTCACCGTGTTGCTAGTGGTGAGGTTGAGCACTGTCTTCCCTCCCTCACCGTGTTGCCAGTGGTGAGGTTGAACACTGTCTTCCCTCCCTCACCGTGTTGCCAGTGGTGAGGTTGGGCACTGTCTTCCCTCCCTCACCGTGTTGCCAGTGGTGAGGTTGAACACTGTCTTCCCTCCCTCACCGTGTTGCCAGTGGTGAGGTTGAGCACTGTCTTCCCTCCCTCACCGTGTTGCCAGTGGTGAGGTTGAACACTGTCTTCCCTCCCTCACCGTGTTGCCAGTGGTGAGGTTAAGCACTGTCTTCCCTCCCTCACCGTGTTGCCAGTGGTGAGGTTGGGCACTGTCTTCCCTCCCTCCACCGTGTTGCCAGTGGTGAGGTTGAGCACTATCTTCCCTCCCTCACCGTGTTGCCAGTGGTGAGGTTGAGCACTTTTTCCCTCCCTCACCGTGTTGCCAGTGGTGAGGTTGAGCACTATCTTCCCTGTCTCACCGTGTTGCCAGTGGTGAGGTTGAGCACTGTCTTCCCTCCCTCACCGTGTTGCCAGTGGTGAGGTTGAACACTGTCTTCCCTCCCTCACCGTGTTGCCAGTGGTGAGGTTGGGCACTGTCTTCCCTCCTCACCGTGTTGCCAGTGGTGAGGTTGAACACTGTCTTCCCTCCCTCACCGTGTTGCCAGTGGTGAGGTTGGGCACTGTCTTCCCTCCCTCACCGTGTTGCCAGTGGTGAGGTTGAACACTGTCTTCCCTCCCTCACCGTGTTGCCAGTGGTGAGGTTGGGCACTGTCTTCCCTCCCTCACCGTGTTGCCAGTGGTGAGGTTGAGCACTGTCTTCCCTCCCTCACCGTGTTGCCAGTGGTGAGGTTGAGCACTATCTTCCCTCCCTCACCGTGTTGCCAGTGGTGAGGTTGGGCACTGTCTTCCCTCCCTCACCGTGTTGCCAGTGGTGAGGTTGAGCACTGTCTTCCCTCCCTCACCGTGTTGCCAGTGGTGAGGTTGAACACTGTCTTCCCTCCCTCACCGGAGACAATTGTCTTAAGAATACCCCAGACCTCACCCTCACTCTGGGTCCTTTCCAGTCTTTCTGATACTCTCACTCTCTTTTCCATCACTCTCTCCCTCTCACTCTCACTCTGCACCAACAGCCAGGCTGATCAGGAACCTGGACGGTGTTACCGGACGGAGTACTTCACCCCCTCCGGGTTTAGCACTCCCAAACTCAAGTGTGGAGCATTCTGACTTATTCTATCTATATTTATAATTAATAATAATAATAATATAATAATAATAATAATAATAATAATAATAATAATTATTATTATTATTATTATTATTATTATTATTATTATTATAGATAAGTAACTCACACTTGGGGAGGAAACTTTAGAGGACGTTTCGCTCTATCCTGGACTTGATAATGGTTCTTGATGGAGCGAAACGTCGACTGACGTTTCATCTCTTCAAGGCTGAGGTTAATTACGACAAATATTGACATTAATAAAAATCTAATTCAATTTTTACTTATAATAAAGTAAGAATTGTTGACATTAACCAACCAGTTTTTTTTATTGATAATAAAGTAAAAATTACTGATATTAAGCAATCCTTTTTTTCTATAGTTATAATAAATTAATTAATAAAGGCGACATTTTTCTGGGTCAATAAAGAAGGCTCTGCTGATGGCAACACCGCCATTGACTCAAAAATTTGGCTGAGTTTTTATTTCACTGGGTTAGTTATATTTAACTTTCTTTGCTTTATTTTGTTTTTATTAATTTTAAGTTGTGGTAGTTATTGCACTGGACTCGTGGTTTAATGTAATGGAGGGGGTTTATTTTTATTTTAGGCGGTTTTGTAAAGGGAGTGTTTAATTAATCATCTGCAAAATTGGGGAGAATTTGGGTTTCATTGGATAGGGGTGGGATGGCAGGATGGGATGGTTGAATGGGATGGTAGGATGGGATGGTTGGATGGGATGGTAGGATGAGATGGTGGGTGGGATGGTAGATGGGATGGGATGGTAGGTGGGGTCGTAAGTGGGATGGTAGGGTGGGATGGTAAGTGGGATGGTAAGTGGGATGGTAGGTGGGATGGTAGGTGGGATGGTAGGTGGGATGGTAGGATGGGATGGTAGGTGGGATGGTAGGTGGGATGGTTGGGTGGGATGGTAGGGTGGGATGGTAGGTGGGATGGTAGGTGGGATGGTAGGTGGGATGGTAGGTGGGATGGTAGGTGGGATGGTAGGTGGGATGGTAGGTGGGATGGTAGGTGGGATGGTAGGTGGGATGGTAGGTGGGATGGTAGGTGGGATGGTAGATGGGATGGGATGGTAGGTGGGGTCGTAAGTGGGATGGTAGGGTGGGATGGTAAGTGGGATGGTAGGAGGGATGGTAGGTGGGATGGTAGGTGGGATGGTCGGGAGGGATGGTAGGATGGGATGGTAGGTGGGATAGTAGGTGGGATGGTAGGAGGGATGGTAGGGTGGGATGGTAGGGTGGGATGGTAGGGTGGGATGGTAGGTGGGATGGTAGATGGGATGGGATGGTAGGTGGGGTCGTAAGTGGGATGGTAGGTGGGATGGTAGGGGTGGGATGGTAGGGTGGGTTGGTAGGTGGGATGGTAGGTGGGATGGTAGGTGGGATGGTAGGTGGGATGGTAGGTGGGATGGTAGGTGGGATGGTAGGGTGGGATGGTAGGGTGGGATGGTAGGATGGGATGGTAGGTGGGATGGTAGGTGGGATGGGATGTGGACAGGGAGTGAGGAGGGGAGGAGAGTGGATGGAGGAGGGTGGTAGGGAGTTAAGGAGGAGGTAGGGAGGAGGGTGGTGTAGGGATGGATAGGGTGGGAGGAGGGTGGATGGAGGGTTGAGGTAGGAGTTGGATGGTAGGTGGGGGTAGGTGAATGGGTGTGGATCAGGGGGTAAGTTGAAGGGGTAGGATAAGGGGGTAGGATAGGGGGTAGGAGTTGAAGGGGTAGAATACATGGGGTAGGATACGCAGGGGTAGGAGTTGAAGGGTAGGTCCGGGGGTAGAGTTGAAGGGTGAATACACGGGGTGTCTGAGGGTTGGATATATAGGGGTCAGATACCTGTGAGGTTGTCAGGTAAGGGAGAGTACAGGGTCGTCGCGTAGGAGTAGGAGGTTGAAAGGGTATGGGATCACGTCAGGGGTAGGAGTCAGCAAGGGACCAGCGTAGGAGTTAAAAGGTAGAATACACGCGGGGTAGGAGTTGAAGGGGTAGGGTCCGCGGGGTAGGAGTTGAAGGGGTAGAATACATGGGGTAGGATACGCAGGGTAGGAGTTGAAGGGGTAGGATCCGCGGGGTAGGAGTTGAAGGGGTAGGGTCCGCGGGGGTAGGAGTTGAAGAGGTAGAATACGCGGGGTAGGAGTTGAAGGGAGTAGGATACGCGGGGTAGGAGTTGAAGGGTAGAATACGCGGGGTAGGAGTTGAAGGGGTAGGGTCCGCGGGGTAGGAGTTGAAGAGGTAGAATACGCGGGGTAGGAGTTGAAGGGGTAGGATACGCGGGGTAGGAGTTGAAGGGTAGAATACGCGGGGTAGGATACGCGGGGTAGGATACGCGGGGTAGGATAGCGGGGGTAGGATAGGCGGGGAGGTAGGAGGATACGCGGGGGTAGGATACGCGGGGTAGGATACGCGGGGGTAGGATACGCGGGGGTAGGATACGCGGGGGTAGGATACGCGGGGATAGGAGTTGAAGGGGGTAGAAGTTGAGGGAGGGGGCGGAGTGAGAAGGGGAGAGGGAGAGAGACAGAGAAATCCTCAGTAGTGTATGAGAGTGTGAGGTGGAAGGTTGTGTGTGCTCATCTCTCTGGATAGTTGCTTACCACTAAACATCCTCACTCACCACTGCTGCTAACCACTATACACCAGCCTGGTGAGTATCCCAATGCTCTCTCTACTACCCATGTCCTCCTAGGTATATCTCCCGGGGATATCCTAGCTCCTTACTCCTACCAGCGTTGAAATTGCCAGATGGTGAGCTCCGGACGGCCAAGCTCTGGCCTTTTTAAGAATATAACTTCCAGATGTGCCTTTTATTCCCCTTCTGTTACGTACCTGAAATATCACTCAAAGTGGCAGTTTAAAGAAAAAATCAGATGCCTTTTATTCCCTTCAATTACGTACCTGAAATTAACTAAAAGGACTAATTTCATTTAGTGAAAGTCTGGCCTTTTAAAAAAATAACTTCTAAATGCCTTTAATTCCCTTGTTACATACTGGAAATGAAGTAAAATAACTAATTAAACTCAATGAAAGTCTGGCCTCTTAAATTTCAAAATGCCCTATTTTTTTTGCCTTCGATTAACTACCAGAAATGAACTAAAGAAATAATCAATGAAAGTCTGACCTTTCACATTGAAAAGCTTCCTTTTTTTTCCTACCATTTCGCACCTGAAACAAAATGGAATGATTACTTTCACTTCGTTGAAAGTAATGGAAATGTGGGATTCGTCAAGGCAGTGTGTTATATTATTTCGTTATTAGGCCTATGCGACGGTGGTGGATAGGCTTAGTCCGTATAGGCCAGTTAGGCTTCACATTCCTAACACTTTTTATCACTATACACTTAAAATATAACACTATACACTTACAACAATTTTACACGTTAAAAAGTACTTTTGCTTTACAGTAAAATGTATCAACTTTGATCTTAAAATATTCATCTACATTTATTCAACTTTTATTATCCCTTAAATTATCAACCACTTAAGTGTCATTCTTTTTTTGTTACTGAATAAAAATTGTTTTTAACACTTAACGAAACTATTAATATTTTAAAGTGAACCTTGTGTAGGTTTCTGTGTTTGTGAGGGGGGTGGGGTGGATATAAGAACATAAGAAAGAAGGAACACTGCAGCAGGCCTACTGGCCCATGCGAGGCAGGTCCAAGTCTCCCACCGGCTTAAGCCAATGCCCCGACCCAGCCAGGTCAGGTTACATTCACTTAAGGAAGGAGCACAGCATCTGACCTAGTAGCACAAACTAGTCAGGACCAACTCACACCCACCCGCACCCACTCATATATTTATCTAGCCTATTTTTAAAACTACACAACGTTTTAGCCTCTATAACTGTACTCGGGAGTTTGTTCCACTCATCCACAACTCTATTACCAAACCAATGCTTTCCTATATCCTTCCTGAATCTGAATTTATCCAACTTAAAGCCATTGCTGCGAGTCCTGTCAATACTAGATATTTTTAGCACGCTCTTTACATCCCCTTTACATCACCCTAGACTGCACAGATAATCCGCACTTAGGAGAAAGAAACTTACGACGACGTTTCGGTCCGACTTTGGACCATGAACTTGTCGCAACCCGGATCGTAGGTTATTTGCGGGGGAGCGCTAAACCCGTGGAGGAAGGGGAAGTAATCGGATTTGATTCGAGGAAGGGAAGGTAGCTTCAGTTCATTGGATTAAGAGCTCTTCTCTAGCGTCAAGGCCCCTTCCTGGAAGGGACTTTGTTGGTTGAGTGATGGGTTGGGAGGTGGAGGGCCAGCCATGGGGGTTGCCTAGTTCAGAATCCCATACACTCCCTCATCTGTGAGGTTTCACATTTCAACACCGGCTCTTTTTACCCTCCTCGTAGATACAAAAAAATATATTCAACGTCATTATTCTCGCGTTAGCTACCTTTCCTGCATTGCACAGTCACGAAGTAATAACCCGCTGTGTTGTGACGAAGCTAGGGGAAAAAGTCGGGTAAAGCCCTAACCTAGCTTGTTTTAATTAAGCTAAAATTGTCATTTTTTCCCCACTAGGAGCTTTTTTTCTATGTCACCATTGCACTAACCCAACCTAGTGCAAAATTGCAGGCACCAGTAAAGTCCGGGTAATCGTTTCGTTTAATAATTCTTTATGCACTCCAGTGGCAAAACTCCAACAGTGTCAAATTCCCCCCCAAAAACACTTCTTTCCTCTCCGATCTAATAAGCTTACGTAATGTTTTCAAGTGTACCTAAAGAATTCAAGGAGGAAAACTGGGAGTGGGTAGGTAAGTCAACTGCACTGCTCCTCTAGTCTTATGCTTTTGTGTACTGTATCACTGTAAACGTGTAAGGTGCTGGAGATGTGGCAGGCGGCTAGTGTGATACCTATCTTCTGAACTGGAGTAAGGAACCTTACCCAGTCTGCAGACCAACCAGTCAAGCACGTGCAGAAGCCCGAAAAGGTGTGAAGATTAACAAAACCGGTAAGTTTATTTAGGCACAGGTACACATAAGTACAATTATCATACATAGTGTAAATTACCTAGGATAGTTAAAAAAAAAGTAACATTTCCATTGGAGTCCTTGACTTATTTTCTTTGGAGTCCTTGTTATTTCCATTGGAGGTCTTCCAGGCTCGTTCCAAAACGGAAGACTATTTATAAATTAAGAGAACCATAGACAAGGGGAACACAAGTGGAAGCTAATGAGGAAGATTAACTGCTTGGACATTAGAAAGTTTTTTTTTAGTCTCAAGGTGGTTAAAAACTAGAACGAGTTGAATGAGGAAGTGTTGGAGGTCAACTTTATACACAGCTTCAAGATACGATGATGCCCAGGAGGTCAGAAATTAGTAATGGTGAGGCAGTCTAGGAGACGTGACTAGAAATTCAATGCCCGGAAACAGTTTGGTGAGTCAGTTGGTAGAGTATATCAGTGAACCATCGCTAGCGTTATCTTGTATTAAATCTGAAATATAGGTTTGTATCCTATATAAACCTATATTTCTCTGAGCAGGTGACCTGCTTCCAGTGAGGATTATGTAAGACTTGTAACCAAGACAGCCATTTATTTATTCTTGTAATAGGATTATTTGGATACTTAATTAAGGTCTCGTAGTGTATATTATATTATATATATATATATATATATATATATATATATATATATATATATATATATATATATATATATATATATATATATATATATATGTGTGTGTGTGTGTGTGTGTGTGTGTCGTGTCGAATAGGTAAAACTTGCCATTTTGGCCTAAATAGCAACGCTCTTCTTGCCGAATAAAGCAAGCGAAAATTTGTGTATGCAGTAATTTCGCAAAAATCATTCTGAACCTAACGAAAAAAAATATATTTCATTATGTTTGTTTATTATTAAATTATTGTAAACTTATTTAAAATATATTTAGTTGGATTAGGCTAAATTAAATTGCGTTTGTTATAATAAGGTTAGGTAAGTTATGGTGAACGAAAATTCACGACGCTCTAACCCACGGGACCACCCAATCCTACAAAGATCACGCACCCAGCAGAGCTAAGTGTTTTACCCACACCATCGTATGTCCTCGGATCACGGTAAAACACCTAGCTCTTCTGGGTGCGTGATCTTTGTAGGATTGGGTGGTCCTGTGGGTTAGAGCGTCGTGAATTTTCGTTCACCATGAGGCGGGCTAAAACGACATGGGTTAGATATAAACCTCAATTCCCGGTTGTATTTCCAAAAGAATGTGTAACTGTTACATTGATATGAAAACAAAATTATTTGAGTCAATTTTAAGGTGAACTAGGCTGGCGGGTCGCCGCCCAGTGCTCGTTCTTCTATTTCTGTTACCATTTTGTTTTTATTTTACTGATGGCGTTACGGTGTGTTATAATTGGTTAAATATTGTTGGCAGACACAGTACAACTAGCCTGAGGCATTACACATATGAGCAACACCTGAGTATATTTGAAGACGTTTCGCCCAACCAGTGGCTTTTTCGATTCGATATAAATCATACGCAGACAGTTATGTACCATTCTTGTGATGATAACCAAGGCTAAACTATATACCGGGTATCGAGAAATTTGCTTTAAATTGTATGTTTGCCACAGTTGAGCGGGTTACTTAATGACTTGGAACCCATAAACAACGTCGTGGATATTGAAAATGGTATAAAATACCGACAAGTTGAAGATTAGGACAGTAATTGAAGTGGTCAGTCCCTCAGGCTGAGGGACTGACCACCTTAAATACTTTTTCTCCAAGGTTGATGGACTGATTACATGATCTTTATTTCATTACTTCTGCCCCTTCTGTATTTGACTGAAGAAGCCTACTGTGTAAGACTGTAAGCGAAACGTTTCATCAATAAAGATACCCAACTGTTGCACATGTGTCTTAATCTTCAACGTCGTGGATGAAGGAGAACAGGTTGGGTGCGGTGCGGACAAACTCCATACACGGCTCTATAAACATGAAGCCCATATACTGTACAGTGAACTGGATGAAGTGGAAAGAACTGATGATAAAAGTGGAGGTAAGCTCGTACAGAGCTTCAAGATGAAGTATTACAGGACTCAGGAGGCCAGAAATCAGGAATGCCGGATAATGACACACGAAATCGTACTAAGAGATTGCAAGCAGATCACTGGCCTGCGAGTTTGAGGACTTGCTTGCCACTGATTCGAGCCCCACCCTTTCCGTGAATATATTAACCATATACAAGAACAAAACAGAAAATAGATTTTCTTAGCAGTAATGAAATCCTAGAACAGGTAGTGTGGGCTGAAACTACTGGAAACTTTAAATAAATATATTGCAGACTTAATGCTGAAGACGACACTACCAGCACAGGTCTGCTGCTGTGACTACAAACACTGAAGACGACACTATCAGCACAGCTCTGCTTCTGTAACTACAGCCACCGAAGACGGGACACCACCAGCATAACTCTGCTGCTGTAACTACAAACAGGTAGTTACAAACTGATTATCAAAGAGAATACAGACAAACTGACAACATGCTGGTACCGTTAAACTCCCTTCGTCTCTTCAGTTAACTGTCACCTGGAAAATTCGTTCCCACGAAACTTAAGATGCAGTGAAGCCTGGCTTGTGAGTCCCGCTCTATAACAATCATTTTCGCTACAACCTAGTGAGCTACTTTTATCAACTCACGTCACACGCACCTGCTGACACTCGTGTGCTGACACTTGAGAACCCGACTTGTTGCTTAGTGTCAGCTGTGTGTCTGTATGTGAATACGATAATGGTATACATTACCCACAGGTTGACAAGCAAGACATGTGCAACAGTTAGGTATCTTTATTCCGAAACGTTTCGCCCACACAGCAGGCTTCTTCCGTCGAATACAGAGGGGGCAGCAGAAGCAGTAGATGTAAAGATGATGCAATCAGTCCATCACTCTCGAAGACGTAGTTTTGAGGTGGTCAGTCCCTCAGCCTGAAGAAGAGTTCTGCCCCATAGTATGGAATAATGTGAACCAGCACTTAAAACTACAGGGTTAAGAATAAGTACCTACCTGTACTTCACAGGCAAAAAAAATACAAGAACATAAGAAAGGAGCACTACAGCTGGCCTACTGGCCCATGCTAAGCACGTTCAACTTACACCCACCCACACCCACTTATGTGCCTATCCAACCTATTTTTAAAGCTACCCAAAGTTCTCACTTCAATGACCCCACTCAGTTCAAAGTCTGGCGCCAGCAAGCAATTACTCTGGCCTGCTGCACTGTTCTTCCATTCGTATGTTCTGATGTTATTATATAAAGTTATATTATTAGTATGCATTTTATATCATACTGGATAGCATTGATGGAATTTGCATTCAGTTATGAATCCAAACTTCTGTTTGATTAGTTAACTTGATTTCCCGAGTATCAAATTGTCGTGAGAATGTGCTATAAAACTGAGAACGTTTCGCCCTGTAGTTGACCTTCAGCTCGAAGGAAGTACAGCTTGAGTTAAATGCTGATGGCTGCCCGTCTGGTGGTGTAACAACTGTCTCTTGGTTGTCCGCGGACTACCAGGTGGAGGACCTTGAGTACATTGATCTTGTAGAAGCTAGTAAGACAGGCGACGTGTCTCTGGTGATGGTGGATGTAGTGTGACAGTTCCAAGATGGTGTTGGGCCACTTTAAGTGATTCTAAACCTGGTCCAAGATGTCGGAGATAAGATATGGTGGACAGGTCGTCCAGGGGTGTGGTGCATACTCAGTGTGGTAGCCAACTTCACTCTCGTTATCAAGGTTTACAGCCAGTACTGTCAGACAAGTTTCCTGGGTATATTAATTGCAAGGTACGAATGCATTCACTCAGGACACCCTTATTGTAGCGGTTTCTGTCCTTGGACCTTCATCAAGATCCAAGGATCGGAACTTTTTTCAGTAAAGGTGTCCTGCTCGAGTGCATTCGTGTTCATTTCCTCAGATTGTTGGCAATCATTTGGCTTCTTATTGCACTTAATTGTATGTATCAGCATCACATTACACGCTGTTAATCTGTCAGTCACTCTCTCTCTCTCTCTTTCTCTCTCTTTCTCTCTCTCTCTCTTTCACTATCTCTCTCTCTCTCTCTCTCTCTCTCTCTCTCTCTCTCTCTCTCTCTCTCTCTCTCTCTCTCTCTCTCTCTCTCTCTCTCTCTCTCTGGGAGCCTCAACCCAGGAGTGAAGGAAAGGTGAGATGAGGGGTCAGATACCCAAAATTGCCAATCTCCGTTAATGCTTTAAGTCAACAAACTAGGAACTGCCTTGCACAGCCTTCCCTCCTCCTCCTCCCGTATGACCTACTACTACTGCTGCAGTTATGGCCTTGGAGGAGTGTAGACGTCTCACACTGCCCTAGGCATCGCTGGCATAATCTCTCCTATCCTTTTTTGGGGAGGTTCATTCCTTGGTAAATTAGACACATGCAACACTTGGGTATCTTTATTGAGGAAACGTTTCGCCACACAGTGGCTTCATCAGTCCATACAAAGGAGAATCGTGAAGAACAGGAGAAGTGTGAGGTTGTCAGGCCCTCAATCTTGAGACGATGTTGTCAGTCCATCAATCTTGAATAGAATAACAGCATATGAGCAGAGGAAGCTTATATACTGTAGACAGGAGAGGTGCAGCAGTTGTAGGAGGTGTCACATTTGTTCAATGTGGAAGTAGGTCGTGCCCAAGGAATAGGCAAGCGAAGAAATCCCTGTATTAAGATACCAAGATGTTGCAGTGTCAGACAGGATGTGAATGAATGGTTCAGAGAACCGACGAGTTGGTAAATTAGACACATATGCAACACTTGGGTATCTTTATTGAACAAATGTGACACCTCCTACAACTGCTGCACCTCTCCTGTCTACAGTATTTAAGCTTCCTCTGCTCATATGCTGTTATTCTATTCAAGATTGATGGACTGACAACATCGTCTCAAGATTGAGGGCCTGACAACCTCACACCTCCTGTTCTTCACGATTCTCCTTTGTATGGACTGATGAAGCCACTGTGTGGCGAAACGTTTCCTCAATAAAGATACCCAAGTGTTGCATATGTGTCTAATTTACCAACTCGTCGGTTCTCTGAACCATTCATTCACAGGTTCATTCCTTCATAATAGCTGCTTGGCATTCTGATTGGGACGCCACACTACCGTTCCTTACTGGCCTCGCTGCTCATATTTTACGACTCTCGGGGAAAAAATAAAAGCCGGTCACCGGCCCTGGAATAGTGTAGGCATCTGGTTGGTTTGTCAGCTTTAGATTTTAGTCGAAAGGCTCTAAACTCTAGAGCCTATTAACTACAGGAGGGTTATTGAATATCACCTGCGTAACACTATTCAATGATACGTTAATCCATAAGGTAAGGACTCAAATTGTATATCCACTGTGTGTATATAAGTCTCTCGGTGTGTATGCACTGATATTACCTTAATCCCGATTTTAAGGATTAATATATTCTTGACTGGTGGTGTACAGGTGACATACAGTCTTAATGACAAATTAAGAATGGCCGATAAGATATTTATCACTAGACATATTGAAGAATTTTCTACTCATGCCTCTCTTTTTGCTTTTGGTTCATGTCGGTGTGTTTGCATCTACCTTGAGGATATGAGTATCTTGTATGTCGTGATCATGCCTCTCTAGATTTCTCCATTATTTTGAAGTTTATTTCTGTCGACGCGAATGTGAAGTGCTAGTAACAACGTAGGTGGTAGTGACTGTGATGACGGTAGTGGTGGTGAAGGTAGATTCTTGTAGCAGTAGTCTGGCAGGAGGTAAATGTTAGTGGTGGTAGATGGCTTTTGTTTACTGCTCAAGAAAATGAGTGAATGTTGGTAGTTGAGAGGGAGCAAGGTACGTGGTTGAAGGTTAATTGTTGGGGGGAGAATGTGAAGGTATGCATGGGTGGTGGGTGGGTGGGTGCACGTGTTGGCATTTGACAGATGAGACGACTTCATGGTGAACTGGAGATGGAGGGAGATGAGAAAATGGAGAATAAGGAGATAGGTAAGGAGGAGGAGGAGGAGGCGAAGGAGGAGGCAGCATATTTTGTATAATGTACCAGGAACTGTCCACTCCTTCCCTCCCAGTACCCCGATGATTGTGACCTTGTCTTGACATACCTAACCCAGTGCATCACCACTACCACCACCACCACTAGCATCACCATCACCACCACCAGCATCATCACTTGCCTGGGTAACCAGACAATGTGACATGAGGTCAGGCTGCGAGGCGAAGTACCCTTAAAACCAGTTACACTATAACTGGTATATATTTTTGCGTTCAGCAGGTGGAACGATTTGCATGAAGAATCCATACATAGCTTTTAGGATAGGCATGAAAGGGCCAGGTAACGGCAGGTTAACATTCAGACACAAGATGAAATTCAACTCCTGCACACACAAATAAGTGACTACACACACACAGTGGTATACCTCAAGGTTCAGGCCTTGGTCCTGTGCTATTCCTGACGCACTGTACGTGCTAGTGGTGTACCCAGAGGAAGAATGCGTCTTGTTTACAAGCAACATGAGGCTAGGGAGGAAGATATCATCACAAGACCAAGTGAGGAACTTCTTAGAAGGCTTGGCTAAGCTGAAATAGTGTCCAGCAAGTAGCATACAAGAGTGAACTACTGACGTGTTGAAGATGAGAGTCGGGGAAAGCAGGTCAGAGACAAGTTATCATCTGGGTGGGAAACAAGCACAAGAGGAGTAATAGTAGTAGTAGCCGCGGGGGGGAACGCTTACAGCAGGGGCTGTAACTGCTGAAGTAACAGCAGCAGCTGCAGCAACAGCTGAAGTGATAAGAACATCGGCAACGACATCAGCAGAAGCAGCACTTAACTTCAGCGGCAAGTAAGTTTATTCGGGTATACACAAATACAGTTTCATAGATTATCATACATGCTGACCTTGAAAATGTGCAGAGAACCTTCACGGCACGCATAACTGCAATAAACCACTTCAATTACTGGGAACGCTTGAAGTTTCTAAACCTGTACTCCCTAGAACGCAGGCGGGAGAGATACATTATTATATACACTTGGAAAATTCTCGAGGGATTAGTACCAAACTTGCAGACAAAAATGACTCCCTACGAAAGCAAAAGACTCGGCAGGCGATGTAACATCCCCCCAATGAAGAGCAGGGGTGCCACTAGCACGTTGAGGGACAACACAATAAGTGTCAGGGGCCCAAGATTGTTCAACTGCCTCCCAGCATACATAAGGGGGATTACCAACAAACCTCTGGCTGTCTTCAAGCAGGCACTGGACAGGCACCTAAAGTCGGTACCTGACCAGCCAGGCTGTGGTTCGTACGTTGGACTGCGTGCGGCCAGCAGTAACAGCCTGGTTGATCAGGCTCTGGGCCAACATGAGGCCTGGTCACAGACCGGGCCGCGGAGGCGTTGACCCCTGGAATTCTCTTCAGGTAAACTCCAGGTAAACATAGCAGCATATGTGTAGAGAACCTAGGATAACCCAAAAAAAAAAGTCAGACAGCAGAAGCAGCACTAGCAGAAACTGTAAGGGAGTGAAGCAGATGTGTGGGTGCTCCTCTGTGCCCTCCTCACCTGACACTGTCATGTGATAGCACAGTGTCCGATCACATGAGCCTCACCTGGCTGTAGCGGCTGTACCCACCCTCTTGTATATCACCATAGTTCACAACCACCATCACTGTTACAACAGTTCACAAACACCATCACTTACAACAGTTCACAAACACCATCACTGTTACAACATAGTTCACAACCACCATCACTGTTACAACATAGTTCACAACCACCATCACTGTTTCAAAAGGGTTCACAACCACCATCACTGTTACAACATAGTTCACAACCACCATCACTGTTACAACATAGTTCACAACCACCATCACTGTTACAACATAGTTCACAACCACCATCACTGTTACATTATAGTTCACAACTACCATCACTGTTACAACATAGTTCACAACTACCATCACTGTTACAAAATAGTTCACAACCACCATCACTGTTACAACATAGTTCACAACCACCATCACTGTTACAACATAGTTCACAACCACCATCACTGTTACAACATAGTTCACAACTACCATCACTGTTACAACATAGTTCACAACCACCATCACTGTTACAACATAGTTCACAACCACCATCACTGTTACAACATGGTTCACAACCACCATCACTGTTACAACATAGTTCACAACCACCATCACTGTTACAACATGGTTCACAACCACCATCACTGTTACAACATAGTTCACAATTACCATCACTGTTACAACATGGTTCACAACCACCATCACTGTTACATGGTTCACAACCACCATCACTGTTACAACATGGTTCACAACCACCATCACTGTTACAACATAGTTCACAACCACCATCACTGTTACAACATGGTTCACAACCACCATCACTGTTACAACATAGTTCACAACCACCATCACTGTTACAACATAGTTCACAACCACCATCACTTCACAACACAGTTCACAACCACCATCACTGTTACAACATGGTTCACAACCACCATCACTTCACAACACAGTTCACAACCACCATCACTGTTACATGGTTCACAACCACCATCACTTCACAACACAGTTCACAACCACCATCACTGTTACATGGTTCACAACCACCATCACTGTTACAACATGGTTCACAACCACCATCACTGTTACAACATAGTTCACAACCACCATCACTGTTACAACATGGTTCACAACCACCATCATTGTTACAACATGGCTCACAACCACCATCACTGTTACAACATGGTTCACAACCACCATCACTGTTACAACATAACAACATGCTTCATCCAGGTTCGAATCCCTGCACTCCTCCAAAAAAGAAAAGTTACAACCGTTTGTTAGTTTCTCTGTAGCTGTGCCAAAAACTAGTCTGGTTGTGTTGGTGGAACTCTCTCTCTCTCTCTCTCTCTCTCTCTCTCTCTCTCTCTCTCTCTCTCTCTCTCTCTCTCTCTCTCTTTCTCTCTCATTTTGTTTAACCTTTTGACCGCTTCACGGCAACTTGGCCTCAGTCACCTTCTTGAGTGTTCTTTCTGACTTTCCTTTAGGTTTCCTGTGACTTTCTTTTTCGTTTTTTTTTTTTTTGCTAAACTTCTTTAATTTTTGTCTTCCTGCTGACTTTCATTTTCCCTTACTACTACAGACTTTCAGTTGGAACTTCAGTCATTCAGTCAGTCGGGCAGATGAGGAGTATAAACGTGCGCTGATCGGTTGACGTGTGAATATACACTGATCAGCTGAGGGAGGCAAATATTCGATGTCACTGGTCAGATGACGGATGTAAACATGCTGTTTCGATGATCAGCTGACGGATGTAAACATACGGTTACAGTGATCAGCTGACAGATGTAAACATACGGTTTCGATGATCAGCTGACGAATGTAAACATACGGTTTCGATGACCGGCTGACGGATATAAACAAACGATATCAATGACCGCCTTAAGTATATAAAGGTGGCGCTAGTCAGTTGACGGATCTAAACAACCCACTTTTCATGACTTATTTTAACAAAATTAGACGCTTCAGCAATGTGCTACTGCTATACGTATATGATAGTTACACAGTGGTAACTAAAGCTGGCTAGTTGGTCATTGGTCTAAGCCGGGGAGTGACATGAACTTGCCTCGCATGGGTCAGTAGGCCTGCTGCCGTGTTCCTTCTTTTTTATGTTCTTATGTTTCCCTGTCATTTCCCATTACCCACGAAGATCTTCGGTTCATTCACGCAAATAATGGATTCGAATTGGATAAGTTTAGATTTAGGAAGGATACAGGAAATAGAGTAGTCGATGAGTGCCTAGTAGCGTTATTGAAGCAGAAACCTTGGGTGGCTTCAAATTTTGGTTAGATAAATAGATGAGTGAGAGGGGTTGGATTAATAGGGTTATCAAAGCTTATTCTTTGGGTAGCAGTGAAAATGGGTTGGGCATATATTTTTGTTAAGTGGGTTTGGGTTTGATAAGAACTTGCCTTGTATAGGCCAGTAGGCCTGCTGCAGTGTTCCTCCATTCTTATGTTCTTAGACTGCAAACAGAGTCAACGGCCTTCCTCTGTATTCGACTGAAGAAGACTACTGCATAGGCGAAACGTTTCGGAATAAAGATACGTAACTGTTGCGCTTGTGTCTTACTGATGAACTTGTCGTTACTGTATATACTGTTATCATACTGAGACTGTTGTTCAGTGAGGTACTGCGCAGTATATCCTCATTATTAACGCTGGCATCTGCAAGGTGCATTTTTTTGTTCAGAATGTTACATAAGAACATGTTACATAAGAACATATGTTCTTATGTTTCTTAATACCCATTAACTGGATTTTCTCTTAATCACTCTGAAAAATAAAGTGATGCTTAGGGTGTTCAGCTCTGGCTGTGGCGGATCACACAGACTTCTGTGTGTGTGTGTGGATCTCACAGCCACATGACTGTGGCGGATCACACAGACCTGTGTGTGTGTGTGTGTTTGGGTGCGCATTACGAGTGGGTGGGTAATTTCCACGACGCTTTCAGCATGGTTCTTAACATTGGCAGCGTGTGCTGTGTCTGAGGCTTCCGTTCGTTGATTGGGGTCATTTGCAGGTGTAATTAGTGGTGGCGAACTGCGTGAACGTATGAGTGTGTGTAAATGTGTGTGTGTGTGTGTACTCACCTAATTCACCTCACCTAATTGTGGTTGCAGGGGTCGAGACTCAGCTCCTGGCCCCGCATCTTCGCTGTCTGCTACTGGGTCTCTGCTCTCCCTGCTCCATGAGCTTTATCATACCTTGTCTTAAAACTATGTATGGTTCCTGCCTCCACTATATCTTTCTCTAGTCCATTCCACTTCCTGACTACTCTGTGGCTGAAGAAATGTTTCCTGACATCCCTTTGACTCATCTGAGTCTTCAGCTTCCAGTTGTGTGTGTGTGTAGGGGGGATGAGATATCATTGTTTGTTGTTGCTACCATGGACAGCGAGTGTGTATATTCACTCATTTGTGTCTGTGGTTAGTTGAACCCTAGCTCATGGGCTTTGCGTTTGCACTTTTATTAAGTAGCTTCCTACCCGCCCTAACGGGTCTGTCATATATATTAATGAATCTTTAATTATCTTCAGTTGTGTGTTCTCACTTATTTGAGAGAGAGAGAGAGAGAGAGAGAGAGAGAGAGAGAGAGAGAGAGAGAGAGAGAGAGAGAGAGAGAGAGAGAGAGAGAGAGAGAGATACACGGTGGACCAGTTTTTGTGAGGTTGCCCACCACACAGCCTCCACACTGGCAGCAGGTCTCTCTTGGTACCTGAAAACCTCTCAGGTATTCAAGGCTGACTCAAGAAAGGTAGTGAGCACGTCGGTGTTCTCGCCTGAATGTTAGCCATACACGATGTTAGCCATACACCATGCTCCAGTGTTCTCTACCCCAGGTCAGTGCTAGTGGAGCACACGTGGTACACTGTATATTACATAAATAACCCGTACATAGGAGAGGGGAGCTTACCACGACGTTGCGGTCCGACCTGGACCATTTACAAAGTCACACTAACTGAAAAGAGAAATGGAGCCAGTATATATAGGCGGGTTATTTATGTATTGTTCCAGTGACGGTATTGTACCTTCTTGTTCCATACAATGTATGTTATCCTCTCTGGATGCTGGAACTAACAGGTTGCCTGGATAGTGTGCAGCGCACTCGCTTTACACACTGAGTGTCCGTGGTTCAAACCCCGGCACGGGTGGAAACGTTGGGCATATTTCCTTACACCTGCTGTCCTTGTTCACCTAGCAGTAAGTAGGTACCTGAGTGTTAGTTGACTGGTGTAGGTCGCATCCTGGGGGACAAGATAGAAGGACCACAATGGAAATAAGACAGACAGTCTTCGATGACGCACTGACTTCCTTAGGTTATCCTGGGTGGCTAATCCTCCCTACCCCGGGTTATCCTGGGTGCCTAACCCTCCCTACCACGGGTTATCCTGGGTGCCTAACCCTCCCTACCACGGGTTATCCTGGGTGGCTAACCCTCCCTACCCCGGGTTATCCTTGGTGGCTAACCATCCCTACCCCGAGTTATCCTGGATCCCTAACCCTCCCTACCACGGGTTATTCATGGTGGCTAACCCTTCCTACCCCGGGTAATCATGGGTGGCTAACCCTCCCTACCCCGGGTTATCCTGGGTGCCTAACCCTAACTACCCCGGGTTATCCTGGGTAGCTAACCCTCCCTTCCCCGGGTTATCCTGGGTGGCTAACCCTCCCTACCCCGGGTTATCCTGGGTGGCTAACCCTCCCTACCCTGGGTTATCCTGTGTGCCTAATCTCCCTACCCCGGGTTATCCTGGGTGGCTAACCCTCCCTACCCCGGGTTATCCTGGGTGGCTAATCCTCCCTACCCAGGGTTATCCTGGGTGGGTAATCCTCCCTACCCTGGGTTATCCTGGGTGGCTAACCCTCCCTACCCCGGGTTATCCTGGGTGGCTAACCCTCCCTACCCTGGGTTATCCTGGATGGCTAACCCTCCCTACCCCGGGTTATCCTGGGTGGCTAATCCTCCCTACCCTGGGTTATCCTGGGTGGCTAACCCTCCCTACCCCGGGTTATCCTGGGTGGCTAACCCTCCCTACCCTGGGTTATCCTGGATGGCTAACCCTCCCTACCCCGGGTTATCCTGGGTGGCTAATCTTCCCTACCCTGGGTTATCCTGGGTGGCTAACCCTCCCTACCCCGGGTTATCCTGGGTGGCTAACCCTCCCTACCCTGGGTTATCCTGGGTGGCTAACCCTCCCTACCCCGGGTTATCCTGGGTGGCTAACCCTCCCTACCCCGGGTTATCCTGGGTGGCTAATCCTCCCTACCCCGGGTTATCCTGGGTGGCTAATCCTCCCTACCCTGGGTTATCCTGGGTGGCTAACCCTCCCTACCCCGGGTTATCCTGGGTGGCTAATCCTCCCTACCCAGGGTTATCCTGGGTGGCTAATCCTCCCTACCCCGGGTTATCCTGGGTGGCTAATCCTCCCTACCCTGGGTTATCCTGGGTGTCTAACCCTCCCTACCCCGGGTTATCCTGGGTGGCTAACCCTCCCTACCCTGGGTTATCCTGGGTGGCTAACCCTCCCTACCCCGGGTTATCCTGGGTGGATAACCCTCCCTACCCCGGATTATCCTGGGTGGCTAACCCTCCCTACCCTGGGTTATCCTGGGTGGCTAACCCTCCCTACCCCAGGTTATCCTGGGTGGCTAACCCTCCCTACCCCGGGTTATCCTGGGTGGCTAACCCTCCCTACCCTGGGTTATCCTGGGTGGCTAACCCTCCCTACACTGGGTTATCCTGGGTGGCTAACCCTCCCTACCCCGGGTTATCCTGGGTGGCTAACCCTCCCTACCCCGGGTTATCCTGGGTGGCTTACCCTCCCTACCCCGGGTTATCCTGGGTGGCTAACCCTCCCTACCCCGGGTTATCCTGGGTGGCTTACCCTCCCTACCCCGGGTTATCCTGGGTGGCTTACCCTCCCTACCCCGGGTTATCCTGGGAGGCTAACCCTCCCTACCCCTGGTTAAAAATACCAATAAATCTTTTCTTATCAGTAGGTCCCCTCAAGGGAGGTTCCTTGACGCTGGTGAGGGGCTCTTGATCTAGGGAATTGGATCTGTGCTCCAGTTCCTTGAATTAAGCCTGAATACCTTCCACATCCCCCCAACAGGCGCTGCATAATCCTACGGGTTTAGCTCTCCCCCTTGATTATAATAATAATAATAATTATCAGTAGGCTTCTTCAGTCGAATATAGAGGCAGCAGAAGCAATGTAAAAACGTAGTTTCGAGGTGGTCAGTCCCTCAGCCTGGAGAAGAGTTCAGCTTCACACTGTTCCAAACTATGGAGCAGAACTCTTCTCCAGGCTGAGGGACTAACCCTCCACCCCCCCTCTTCATCTCTGCTGCCTCTGCTGCTTCCTCTGTACTCGACTGAAGAAGCCTACTGTGTGGGCGAAACGTTTCGGAATAAGGTTACCTAACTGTTGCACATGTGTCTTATTATTTTTTTAACGTTATCTTGTTCTTTCGTGTTATCTTGTTCTTGTGTTATCTTGTTCTACTTTTCCTTGACTGACCTTTCTCCCTCACTCCCTCCCACCTTCCTTCTCTCCCTCATCATCTGCCCCCCATCACTCTCTCTCTCTCTCTCTCTCTCTCTCTCTCTCTCTCTCTCTTCTCTTTCTCTCTCTCTCCCCTTCCCTCCCTTCACCAACTCCCTACCATTCCCAGTCTCCCCTCCCACTTTCTCTCAGGTACTCTCCCTCCCTCTCCCTGACTCCTCCTCCACGCCCTAGAATTTCCTTCCTGTTTTCCTTCGTGACTCTGGTGCCCGTGAAGGGCAGCTGGTATGTGGCACTCAGTGCCAACCTTACTCTCTACCATTTTAACAATCTTGGTACCCCTACACTATAATAATAATAATAATAATAATAATAATAATAATAATAATAATAATAATAATCTTGATTTCTACACAGCTGACATCAATAACATACTACTATATAGAAAGCCCCTTCTTATGCGAAGCATTTCAGGCAAATTAGGTCAGTTTTGTTCCCAGGATGCGACCCACACTAGTCGACTAACACCCAGGTACCTATTATATTGCTAGATGAACAGGTACAGCAGGTGTCTTAAGGAAACACGTCTTAATGTCTCCACCCGTACCGGGGATCGAACCACGGACCTCAGTGTGTGAGCTGAGTGCGCTACCAACCCAGCTACGGGACACTGGGTGACGTCAGTCTTGGTATCCCTACACTGGGTGACGTCAGTCTTGGTATCCCCACACTGGGTGTCGTAAGTCTTGGTATCCCTACACTGGGTGACGTCAGTATAGACGTCAAGAAACACAGAGGTGGAAAGGATACACACTGAGGTATTCGTCCTTCAGGAATATGGAGGGAGGGCAGGACGTTCCTTTCTCCCTTTACTCTCCCTCCCTCCCCCTTTCAACCTGCACAACCCCCTACCCACGCCTCCCTCCCCTTTCCACCTCTACCCATTCTCCCCCTCCCTCTCCCCTCCACCCCTGCCTCACCTCCCCCTCAACTTGCGCAATGTAAATACCACACTGGTCACACAAGTTACCGGGTTTTTTAGTGGGGTCCAGAAGAGGTTTTTATTTTTGACGCATCAGCAACGTGCTGCTGCGTCTCGTAAAATAGATGGGTATTGCTTTGAGTGGGAGGGAAGGTCAGGGGTGTGAGGGAGGGAAGGTGGAAGGAATAGAAGAGAGGAAGAGGGATTGATTAAGGGAGAAAGGAAGGGAGGGAGAATAGGTGGGAGATAGGCGGAGGTTGGAAGGAGAGTGGGAGAGCGATTATGAAGGAGTGTATAGGGAGGGAGGAATGGAGAGTGACTGAGAGGGAGGAATGAAGGGAGTGTGAGTGAGTGGGAGGGAGTGTGAGTGGGAGGGAGGGAGAGTGGGTGGTTTCCGTTAGTTCAGTTAAAGACTGGCTGGTGAGTGGAAATCTGGCTCAAGGCTGAGAAAATTTTATTTACAACATTTTTTTTTTGTGTGTGGAGAGAGTGAGAGACGTGGAAGGGGGGGGTATAATAAAATATATAACGTATAGACACATGTAGAGTGCGTCAAGGTGAGTACAATACCTGACTCACAGGTGTGTGTGTGTGTGTTAATTACCATTTTTGTCCTAGGCACATGTCGATTGGACACTAGGCCTGTTGTATGTGTGTGTGTGTGTGTGTGTGTGTGTAACGAAACACTTCGAAATGTTTCGGCCCCGCCGGGAATTGAACCCGGGCCCTCCGTGCGTGAAGCAAGAGCGCTAGCCACCATGCCATCGGGGCGTGTGTGTGTGTGTGTTTGTGTGTACTTACGTATTTGTACTCACCTATTTGTGGTTGCAGGGGTCGATACTCAGCTCCTGGCCCCGCCTCTTCACTGATCGCTACTAGTTCCTCTCTCTCCCTGCTCCATGAGCTTTATCATACCTCGTCTTAAAACTATGTATGGTTCCTGCCTCCACTACATCACTTGCTAGACTATTCCACTTCCTGACAACTCTATGGCTGAAGAAATACTTCCTAACATCTCTTTGACTCATCTGAGTCTTCAACTTCCAATTGTGACCCCTTGTTTTTGTGTCCCCTCTCTGGAACATCCTGTCTCTGTTCACCTTGTCAATTCCTCGCAGTATTTTGTATGTCGTTATCATGTCTCCCCTAACCCTCCTGTCCTCCAATGTCATCAGGCCGATTTACCTTAACCTTTCTTCGTAGGAGAAAGGTGTGTGTGTGTGTGTTTGTCACATTACACTAGTCACTTCCAGCTGAACGTCCATGGCGGTGGTGTGTACTCCACTCTCAGTCCTACACTTGGGTTTGAGTTTTAAATATTTCCTTTTTTTTCTTAGCTTAACTTAAGTAGGGAGGGGTGACATGTTAGAAGGGAGGGGGTGTACCACTGGGAAGTGTGAGCCATGGAAAATAAGAGTTAAACATAGCTAGGTGTTATTGACACTGTGTAACAGTCATATTGAAGAGTGTAGCTCCACACTGCTCATGTATCCAGTTTTGCTTGAAGAAATCTTCTCTCCTACTCTCTCTCCCTCCAACAAACTCTGTCTCCCATTCCCCTACCATCTTTGAGTCCGACTCACATGAAATACCCTCATAACGTCTACCTTTGCAACCTTGTATAAAATCCACTTCAGAGTATTATTTATGTCGTGATCATATCCTTTCTTGATACAGACGAACCCGCATGGAGAAGCTAAAATTGAAAGTAAGAGGCTCACTGTATATTTCAGCCTAGAGCTGAGGCTATCTTCATGTTCTTCCTTCTTCAGTAGACACAAGACCTAACCTGTCGTATTCTTTCCTTGTAGCTGAATAGGTTTCAGGTGTTGTGATACGTTAGGAAGATCATTGACTTATAAGAGGAAGAGCAGGGGACCAAGGACACTTCCCTGTGACACTACAGTATCAAGTGGTTTTGTTGATGAGGTTGTGTCCAGCTAGTTTCCTCTCAGCCCAGGCATCTGTGTGGAGGCAGTCCTCTGGACCTTGTTGCACAAGGTGAGTGTTCCACACAGGTGCTGCGTACTCGCGAGGTGTTACTGTATTTTCCGGCATATAAGACGCGCTATTTCCCCCACATAAAGTCTTGGAAAATCAGCCTGCGCCTTATATGCTCAAGGTCAGGGTCAAGGGTAGGCTTTGTGTTACACTTTAGCAGTTGTTTACTAACGTTACGTTACAGCTGCTTCGAAACATCGTATTATGTCTCATGATTGTGCGCCTTATATGCCGGAAAATACGGTACGTACAAGGTGAAAACTGAGACACTTGTGCAACATTTGGGAATCTTTGTTGAGGAAACGTTTCTCCAGCCAGTGGTTTCTTCAGTGCAATACATCGTTCTTCGCTGTATTGGACTGAAGAAGCCACTGGCTGGAGAAACGTTTCCTCAATAAAGATTCCCACATGTTGCACAAGTCTCATTCTTCAAGGTGTTGTGAACCTGTCTTTGTTTCGATGCCCGAATTTCACACTCATGTTGTGCCCATTACCGAATCCTTCTCTGACCAATCCTCCTTTACTTTCTATCCTTCTCTTTTTTTATCATATCGCTCAATATTTCCTCCTCTTCCTCTTTTCCTGTTTGTAAGTTGATAGTGTTGTGAATACGGTGATAGATAGAGGGGAATTATATCAAATACCGATTCAATGAAAACACACAAATGATAAATGAAGTATAATGCCATTATCTATCAAAAGGGTTTCGCTAACGCAGTGGGTTGTATCAGGTCCCTCCCTCCCATCCCTTTGTAACATGATAAAACCACTGTGTGGGGGCGAAACGTTCTTAAATAGATGATCGCATTATACTTCATGTGTCTGCCTCCATGGTGATAGATGTTTTTTTGGTAAACAAGTTAAAGTTGGACAGTTGTGGGGGCTACAGTAGGAATGTTAGGAGTGCCGGAGTTGAATGACCACGGGAGGATGTTCTAACCGTGTTGTATCTAGGAAAAGATTTGATACTAGGCCACGCACGTTTGATGAAGGAGAGAATAAATAAGGTGTAGTGAGGTGTACAAAGAGAGCAGTCAGCTGGACTATTAATTGTAATGGGGACACTGTCGCATTGTCGCCTTGGCTTCAGATTTCCGAAGCTTATTTCAGCTTCTCCAAGGCTGGAGCGTGTGACAAGGAGGTTATGGACATGCCCTCTTTGTGGTAAGGATACAGGCATGTCCTCCTTGTGACGATGTTATGGGCATGTCCTCCTTATGACAAGAATGTTATAGGCATGTCCTCCTTGTGACAAGAATATTATAGGCATGTCCTTCTTATGACAAGAATGTTATAGGCATGTCCTTCTTGTGACAAGAATGTTATAGGCATGTCCTTCTTATGACAAGAATGTTATAGGCATGCCCTCCTTATGACAAGAATATTATAGGCATGTCCTTCTTGTGACGAAGATGTTATAGGCATGTCCTTCTTGTGACAAGAATGTTATAGGCATGTCCTCCTTGTGACAAGAATATTATAGGCATGTCCTCCTTGTGACAAGGATGTTATAGGCATGTCCTCCTTACTAGAACAGGAAATTTGTCACTGTGCGATGCTGTGTCTACAGCGAGCCATCATCCAGCTCAATTCAGGCTCTCAGTAAAACATATTCTCCAAGAGCTCTATATAAATTGTGATGAAGAATTAGACACATGTGCAACATCTGGGTATCTTTATTGTAGATGTTTCGTCATCCAATGGCTTTATCAATTATGTCCTTGAATTTGTATTGATACCCAGATGTTGCATGTGTAATTCTTCATCTTGTCAATGTTGTGTACCATACATGTACAATTATATAAATTGTGATGTAAACAATGTTTAGACATAAATTTATGGGTTCAGGCGTACAAACACACACAGATGACCTCTAACTCTCTCTCTCGTCAGCATCCGCTGGTTCTAATGTACATAATTTGAGATAGTATTAGTGTAATGAGGGCTGGGGGAGAGAGCGGTGCTCACTCCAGGTGCTCACACAGCTGGAAGCTCTGAGCTTCACCTTGACCTTGCTGAGACTTGAAGAAGTGCAGGTGAGGCTGGGGCCAGGGTCAGTGTCTCATGATTGACCTTGTGGCCAGGTGAGGCTGGCTTGCCTCAGGCAGAGAGGGAGGAAGGGAAGGAGAGAAGGAAGAGCCATGGAGGTCAGGGAGGGAAGGGGAGATGGAGGCAGTATATACAGGGTGTGGCAGCAGCTATGTGTAGTGTTACCTAAACAGGATGTATGCTGTCATGTTTTAATTGATATGCAAGATATATTTTGTACCACCCAGTCTCTCTCTCTCTCTCTCTCTCTCTCTCTCTCTCTCTCTCTCTCTCTCTCTCTCTCTCTCTCTCTCTCTCTCTCTCTCTCAAGGATACGATTTGAGTAGTGGGAAGGAAGATCAAGGTGTGGTAGAGGTTGAGTACCTGCGTGTTTACTAATTAGGTGAAGAACCAGGTGCAGGTGAGCTCAACACCTGGGCACCCCACTCCTGTCTCTCTCACACACAGCAGATTGTTAGCACTTCAGTTCAACTCTCGCCGGAGGTTATTAAGTCAGTTCCGTAATTAATTGCGAGGGAGGAGAAAGGGAGAAAAGATTTAGTACACAGGAAGGAGAAAAGGAGAGAGGAAGAGTGATGAAGGGAGGATAGAAGAAGGGTAATGAAGGGAAAATAGAAGAAGGGTGAAGAATGTAGTAATATTGGTAGAATTACCGACTATGTTAAGTAAAAGGACACAAATGCAACTAATGTGACATTTTATTGTGACAATAAAATGTCACATTAGTTGCATTTGTGTCCTTTTACTTAACAGGGTGAAGAATACATGAGAAATGTAGGTATCAGAAACATAAAAAAGGAGAAACACTGCAGCAGGCCTACTGGCCCATACTAGGCAGCTCTTCTCAAACCCAAACACACTAACAAACAAGATAACCGACACGTAATACAGAGCAAAAGCTTTTGTTCACGATTGATCTTTATAAAGCTCCAAGCTGTTCAAGATCAAGTAGGTTTTACACCCTACCTATGCATCAGTTTGGAATTCTGGATAGTTGGAGGCGAGGGTGGTATAGCAAAAGGCTCTCTCCCCACCCTGCTGGCACGAAGGAAAGTAGAGTTTCTGTGATAACCACATTGTTGTTGCCACCACACTACTGTCACTACTACTACACTACTACTACTACTACTACTACCACTACCACTACTGTTACTACTAGTAGTACTAATATTACTAATGCTTACTAATACCACTGCTACTACTAACGTTAAGGGTGGAAAGTGAAGGAAGGGAGAGGAGTGAAGGCAGGGAGAGGAGTGAAGGAAGGGAGAGGAGTGAAGGAAGGGAGAAAGAAGTTAGCATAGTGGGTTCAGTAGAGAGAAAAAAAAGAGTGACACAATGTAACATGACTGGGATAGTTCCCCCCCTCCACGGCGGGGGAAGGGGAAGTTTGCTGTGGGAGGAGGAGTTTGCTGTGGAGGGAAGTTTGCTGAGGAGGGGAAGTTTTGCTGTGGGAGGAGGAGTTTGCTGTGGGAGGGGAAGTTTCTGGGAGGGGGAAGTTTGCTGAGGGAGGGGTGTGTTTTCTGGGGAAGGGGAAGTGCTGGGGAAGGGGGAAGTTTGCTGAGGGGAGGGAGAAGTTTGCTGGAGGAGGGGTGTGTTTGCTGGGGAGGGAAGTGCTGGGGGTTTCTGAGGGAGGAGAGTTTGCTGAGGAGGGGTGTTTGCTGGAGGTGTGTTGTGGGAGTGGTGTTGCGGAGGTGTTTGTTTGGAGGTGCATACGTTGAACAAACACGGTTGAGGGAGTAGGGGAGGGGGGAGGGGCGCGTGCGGGGGTTACCACGTGCTCCACTTTCACGCCCGTACACCCCCCTTTCAAGGTCTCTCTCTCTCTCTAAGTTAGTTTTATATCTTTATTTTTCCGATACCTGAGTATTTTGTATGTTGTGATCATATCTTACCTGAGCCTTCTTTTTTTTTGTGTGTGTGTATCTGTGTCTGTGTACTTACCTGTATTTGGTTCCACGGGTCGAGTCTTAGCTCCTGGCTCCGCACCCTGGCTCATTCCAGTCATTTCCTCACAGCTGGATTCATTAGCCTCTTTATACCTACTCTTAAAACTGTGTATGTAGAATTCCTTCCAGTTTGTGTGTGTGTGAGAGAGAGAGAGAGAGAGAGAGAGAGAGAGACAGACAGACAGACAGAGACAGACAGACAGACAGACAGACAGACAGACAGGGAATGTAAGCTGGCTCTGGCTGCTGACCGGAGCTATGTGCTGCTTTCATTTCCTGGCTGCCTTCTTCCCATCATTACTTCCTCTAAGTGCCACATCAGTCAGGCTGTGATGGCTATGTGGGCCAGCCAGACGCTGATACCAACAGCCTGCTTGACCAGAAGGTCCACAGGCTCAGCAGCGAAGCTGGAAGAGTTCCTGAATACGTCACATTACCAACGCATGTTTCTCATGTATCCATTCTCCTCTCTCTCTCTCTCTCTCCTTCCTCCTCATTCTTGCGGTTTGTTCATTTCAAGTGATTGCCTCTGGTTGTGTGGTCTTGCCTGGAGGAGTGGAAAGAAAGGGGTAGGGGTAAAGGGGGTGGGGGTAAAGGGGGAGGGGAATTAAAAGGAGCTTAATGCTGGAAGGAAATGCCTAGATGAAGAAATTCATTGGTCAGTGTAACGGTGTGTGTGTGTGTTTGTGTGTGTGTGTGTACTCACCTAGTTGTGGCTGCAGGGGTCGAGTCACAGCTCCTGGCCCCGCCTTTTCACTGGCCGCTACTCGGTCACTCTACCCGCTCCATGAGCTTTATCATACCTCTCCTTAAAGCTATGTATGGATCCTGCCTTCACTACATCACTTCCCAGACTATTCCACTTCCTGACAACTCTGTGACTGAAGAACTATTTCCTAACATCCCTGTGATTCATCTGAGTCTTCAACTTTCAACTGTGACCCCTCGTCGTGTGTGTGTGTGTGTGTGTGTCTGTGGAGTCTCAGCTCCTGGCCCCGCCTCCTCAACTACCTCGACTGACATTAAGTTTCAACACTAGGTACGACAGAGCCTTAAATAAGGCCCAGTAGAGTCGGTTGTAAGTAGTATAAGGCGGGCCAGGATCTGGGACTTGACCCCTGCAAATACAAACTACTGAAGCAGACTCAAAACACAGCTTCGAGAGTATGTAAGACAACGTCCAAGAGGAGAAAAAGAAACAATCATTAATGCCCCTTATGGCGGTCTCAAAGTGAAGGTTAGGAGCGGCGACTCGACCCATGCAGGTACAAATGGGTGACTACATAAGAACCAGGTAAACAACGTTCACTCACAGCTAACCTGCTCGAGGAAGCTAAAACAACTCAAATTTATACCTCAAAAACTTTCATAAGTTCTGCAATCTCAATTTTCAACTTGGGAATAGCGCAGCGCTGATGGCGCTGTTGCAGGAGTTGCATATCACTGCCAAACTGTCTGCATCTACTAGGTTGAGCTGTTTCCTACCAGACCTTTCACTGATCACGGTTATGTACGTGTTTATGGTTTGCTGGTGTGACCGCACTTTGCGTATACATGTAGTCGCAGTTTGCGTATATAACCGCAGTTTGCGGGTGTTTCTGCAGTTTCCATACTGCATATAGCCGCAGTTTACATATATAGCTGCATACTGCATATAGCTGCAGTCTGCATACTGCATATAGCTGCAGTTTGCATACTGCATATAGCTGCAGTTTGCATACTGCATATAGCGGCAGTTTGCGTGTGTAGTGCAAGTTAGCGTACGAGGTGATAGCTTGCGGTATTGGCCAAGGGTTTAATACTCAGCTAGTTGTAGTCATACCTACTCTTGAAACCGTGCATGGTGTTTGCATCCACCATCTGTTGTCTACTAGGTAGCCGGTGTTCCATCCGTGTGGCCACTGACAACTGCCTGACAGCTGGCTGACAGCTGGCTGTCCTACATCAGAACATAAGACAGGAGGAGGAACACAGCAGCAGGCCGACTGGCTCATTCCTCAAGTCCTGTATGACTTGACGGATTTAGCGCTTCTCACCGTAAAACAATGATGATGATAATAGAAACAATAATAATAATAATAACAATAATGATAATAATAGCAGCAATAATAATAATAATAATAATAATAATAATCATAAATAATAATAATAGTAGTAATAGATAATAATAATAGCAATAGATAATAATAATAATAATAATAATATCAATAGATAATAATATTTTTTTTCCAGTGATTTGAATGTTGAATAACTTTGCGGGTTGAGCACATAAATATAAAATTAACCGATGTGAATTTCACGTAATTTTGGGTTGATGACCGGCCCTGGAGCGAAGCCGCTGACAATGCTGGTGTCCACACCCTGATGACTCGCTGTCTCTTTTGTCCGGACGTGACCAGTCGCTCTATAAACACCGCCAGGGACTGTGGATCGGTAATAGACTTGTGGATGAGTGGAACAAACTCCCGAGTACCGTCATTGAAGCTAAAACGTAGTGTAGTTTTAAGTTAGATACAAGAATGGGTGTGAGTTCGACCTGACCAGATTTGTTGTGGGGGTCTTGGGAGAGATATTTAGGTAGACATAGACACTCCTGGTAGGATGGTTACGGTATATTTACGGTATCAGTAGGAGAGAGTCCAGCCACGTCTGTCCAGTTATAGGTCTGTCGCTACTGAGGGTGTACGCCTATATGAGACTATGCACATGCGCTGAGCCTCTGACGTCAGCGGGTATCGTGACGTCACACGCAAAGGGACCAGCTGTATAAGTGGGATGAATGCTGAATGCTGGTACACTACACAAGTGTACATATGATACTGACACGACAGATTGAGCCAGTAGGTCTGATGCATTTGTTCCTTCCTTCTTAAGTGGATGTGATTGGACCTGCCTAGCATGGGCCAGTAGACCTTCTGCAGTGCTCCTTTTTTCTTAAGTTCTTATCTGACTAACTTGGGCCAGTAGGTGACTTGGACCTGCCTAGCATGGGCCAGTAGGCCTGCTGCAGTGTTCACGTTTTCTAATGTTCGCCAGGAAGACGTGACCAGCAGTCAGGTAGTGTATACATCATTGGTCAAACGTTTAAATTATGCGATTCATTTCTGGTCTCCATTTCTGCAGACTGAAGAAGGATGCCAGAGTTAATACAGTACATGAGGCAGTGCCAGCTCTGCACTGTCCCCCTGTTCTTATGTATGTTCTCACTGTCAACTCGTCCAGAAGATAGAGATTAGATTTTGCCGCTTCGGCGGCAAAATCTAATCTAAGTTTCAAAGAGTATCTGCTGCTGGTACCACAAAGCAGTTTGTAAGAGGGAGAGCTCTTCTCTCAGAAGCAGAGATTTTACAGGAAGGATCTTCCAGTATGCGAGTGTTCTTCCAGTATGCGAGTGTTCTTCCAGTATGCGAGTGTTCTTCCAGTATGCGAGTGTTCTTCCAGTATGCGAGTGCTTCGTATGCAATGTTCTTCTTCCAGTATGCGAGTGTTCTTCTTCAGTATGCTTCAGTATGAGTGTTCTTCTTCCAGTATGCGAGTGTTCTTCCAGTATGCGAGTGTTCTTCTTCCAGTATGCGAGTGTTCTTCCAGTATGCGAGTGTTCTTCTTCCAGTATGCGAGTGTTCTTCCAGTATGCGAGTGTTCTTCCAGTATGCGAGTGTTCTTCTTCCAGTATGCGAGTGTTCTTCCAGTATGCGAGTGTTCTTCTTCCAGTATGCGAGTGTTCTTCCAGTATGGGAGTGTTCTTCTTCCAGTATGCGAGTGTTCTTCTTATAGTATGCGAGTGTTCTTCTTCCAGTATGCGAGTGTTCTTCCAGCATGTGAGTGTTATTCTTCCAGTATACGAGTGTTTTCCAGGGGCTGGAATGACTGAGGGACTGACCACCTCAAATACTTTTTCTCCAAGGTTGATGGACTGATTACATAATCTTTATTTCATTACTACTGCTTCATTTGTATTTGACTGAAGAAGCCTACTGTGTGGGCGAAACGTTTCATCAATAAATATACCCAACTGTTGACATGTCTTAATCTTCAACTTGTTGGTATTTTATATAATTTTCAACATAACATTAAAGGTGCATATTAGACCCTATATACTTACTGAGTTATTTCCTATTGTGTCCCTGCCTGTCCCTGTCCACACTGCCTGGACCCCGAGTATTTTGTATGTCACGATCATATCTTCCCCGTGGGAATGAGGGAGGAAGGGGAGCCGCCGCTTATCATCAAACGCCGTTCAAATTATCCACCTGATAATCACCTCCAGTTATTTTAATTATATAATTATTACGCTCTCTTGTGTAATTGCAGCTTTTCCTAATCTCCCCATCCCCCTCTCTCCTCCCCATTTTGACTGCCCTACCCCGGGGTGGTTGCATGTTTCAGTGGTATTAAAAGTCTTTGCTCCTCCTGGTATACCTGCTTCTTCAGATCCTAATCTCCTGGTGGTACTTAAAATTTATTGTGACGCTAAGTTGTGTAGTAGTTTAGGCTCTATTTTTGTTGTTCTTCGAAGTGCCATAAATACTGGGGAGGGAAATGTATCTGAAGAATGTGGGGAGGGAGGATGAATATTAGAATGGTACATAATACAGACAGGTTCATACGTAAGACACATGTGCAACAGTTAGGTATCTTTATTCCGACACGTATCGCCCACACAGTAGGCTTCTTCAGTCGAATGTAGATAAATGGTTCAGAGAGCCGACAAGTTGATATATTAGACACATATGCAACACTTGGGTATCTTTATTGAGGAAACGTTTCGCCACACAGTGGCTTCATCAGTCCAATACAAAGGAGAATCGTGAAGAACAGGAGGAGTTTGAGGTGGTCAGTCCCTCAACCTTGAGTCGATGTTGTCAGTCGGTATTGTATACCACTCTTTTACAAATGTGACACCACCTATGACTTTTGCACCTCTCCTGCCTACGGTATATAAGCTGCTTCCTAGCACATATGCTGTATTCTGTTAAAGATTGATCTACTGACATCAACTCAAGGTTGAGGGACTGACCACCTCAAACTCCTCCTGTTCTTCACGATTCTCCTTTGTATGGACTGATGAAGCCACTGTGTGGTGAAACGTTTCCTCAATAAAGATACCCAAGTGTTGCATATGTGTGTAATTTGTATATATTTCTTCACATTATGTCCTATTGTATTGCTGAAGCCACTGGTTGGCAAAACGTCTAAAAATAAAGACACCCAGATGTTGCACATGTGTCTTAATTCTTCGTCTTGTCGGTATTGTATACCATTTATGTACAACAGGTGTTTGATGGTGCTGGATATAAGAGTAGCAACACTTGTGTTGCTCTGGGCGAGGATGTGTAATACAGCCTAGTTGTGTTTTGTTTGATTAGTCAGGAACTGCGTCCTGACACGGGTCTGACACGGGTTTTAATCCTAAGACGACCCATCTGAGGATCTCTAAGAAGATTATCAGATTCGGGTGTTCTGTGGCCGCGATCAGGGTCTTGCAAACTAGTTTTGGTGAGATGAAGATGCTGCATGCAGGGTCCCTGCACTCCCAGGAAGAAAGTGGGGTCTCAAGAACCCTCTTGGAAGATGTGACCGAGGAAGCGGAAATATGGAGGAAGTTGAAACAGAAAGCGCAGTCACGGGGGGAAAATTGATGGTAATCAAAATGGAACATGGAAATATTTCCCCAACGAAAATAAAGTCTGGGGACGTTCTTGAAGAGTATGATTATATTTTGAGACGGAAAATGAAAGTAAGTTTATGCAGGTACAGATACACGTAAGTACAGTTATCATACCTAGTAACATATATGTAAATTACCCAGCTTAACCTACCCCCCAAAAAAGGCCAGACAAAGTGACTTATTTCCATTGGGGTGACGTTCTTGAAAGAACAATATAAAAAACAAAAAGGGCACAATACGGTGAGTGGAACAACACACATAACCGGCACACGGGAGGAGCTTACGACGACGTGTGGGTCTGACTTGGACTATTTACAAGTCACTTGTAGTCAGTGAAAAGGCTGACCAGCGGGTAAACAGAGGGAATAACGAAAAAGAAAAACGTTCAGCTGAGAAAACATTCACTGAGTAAACATTATCACAAAACATTCATAGTTGTGGGAGATGTTTACGGAGGAAATATTAGCAGACGAAACATTTATAGAAAGCTATGTTCAGGCAGAAAAAAAAATAGTTTCCCTAAAAAAAAATATTTAGCAGTCAGGCTTTGTAGACTATATTACCCATAGGCCAGTAGGCCTATAGCTTCAGCGGGTGATATACTGCCCCTCCATTCTTATGTTCCTATGTTCTTCGGTTCTTAAATGAACAAATGGGTAGACCCACTATGTAGATGTTGAAAATGGTATAAAATACGAACAAGGTGAAGATTAAGACACATGTGCAACACTTGGGAATCTTTATTGTTGAAACGTTTCGCCCACACAGTAGGCTTCTTCAGTCAAATACAACAAAGGCATCAGTAGTAATGAAATAAAGATGATGTAATCAGTCCATCAACCTTGGAGAAAAAGTATTTGATGTGGTCAATCCCTCAGCCTCAGGCTGAGGGATTGACCACAGGCCTACTGGCCTATACAAGGCAGGACCCTATCAGAACCGCCCATGTATTTGTCCAGGTGGTTCAAAAATGGAATTACAAGGACGAGGCAGTGGTATACCTAGAGTATACCTGGAGAGGTTTCGGGGGTCAACGCCCCCGCGGCCCGGTCTGCGATCAGGGCTCGTGGTGGTGCAGGTAAACTTAGCACAGCTTCAAGAGTAGATGCGATAAGGCCCTTGAAAACTGCAGTCAATAATATCAATGTGGTCAAGGAGGCAGGGCCAGGAGCTGAGTCTCGACCCTGCATATGCAGCTCGGTGAGTACACACAGTGTGTTAACCTGAACTGAGTAGTCCTTGGTAGGGAATGCGTCAAATCACTGTCTCTTGATTAAGTATGACGTATTGCGTAGTTGCCGCATAACGCAAGGGGTTGCAGACGGCTTTCCTGTGTGTGCAATGGAAAGCCACTTTGTGTGTTGCAATTGTGAGTGCAACACTGGAGGGTGTTTGTGTTTACTCACCCGGTTGTGTGCACCAGGGTGTGTGCACCAGGGTGGAGTCTCGTTACCTGTGTACTAGTCTAGTTGTGGGTGCAGGTGTCGAGTCACGGCTCCTGGCTACGCCTCTTAACTCAGAGTCACAGATTTTACACTTGAAAAATGTGGCCGTGGAGCAGTAACTTATAAGATAAGGTCAGTAAGTGTAAGAGGGGTCAAGGAGGTACATGGTTACTTGCATTTCCAAGAAACAGATCAACAGGAGTGGACGTAAACAAAAGATAGTTGTGTGGAAAACGACACTTAGTTCAGGACATTTATTAAAAGAAACGTTTCGCCACAAGTGGCTTCTTCAGTCCTAACATAGAGATGACTAAGAACACGGGTATATATAGTGGCAGGAGTCAGGTGGAGTGTCGAGATGGGGTGGGTTAAGTAAAAGGACACAAATGCAACTAATGTGACATTTTATTGTAGCAACGTTTCGCTCTCCAGGAGCTTTGTCAAGCCGTTACCAACGGCTTGACAAAGCTCCTGGAGAGCGAAACGTTGCCACAATAAAATGTCACATTAGTTGCATTTGTGTCCTTTTACTTAACATATTGTCGGTAATTCTACCAATATTAATACATGGGGTGGGTTAGAGGAGGACCTGTCAACATCATGTTACAGCAGTCTCCAGAATAGGTAATATCCTGTTGATTAGCAATTTGGAGATAGTGTAATTACCGGACTTTTGATGGAAAGTGTTACTGACAGCAATTAGGGCAGCTGCTGTGCAGTTTAGCCGTCTTAAATCGTCTTCCTTCAGCCTCTCTGAATTTCATGTGTCCAACATCGTCCCTATGTTGAACACACGCATTTTTTACGGTCATCATTGCTGCAGGCGTTTTTGTGTTCTCTGATCCTAATATCCAGAGATCTGGCTGTTTCCCCACACATACTTTGTCACCCCCCACATGGTATAGTGTATACTCCTGCCAGAGTCTTACTGCCCTAATTGCTGCCAGTAACACTATGCATCAAAAGTCCGGTAGTTACACTATCTTCAAATTGCTAATCAACAATATATTACCCATTCTGGAGACCACTGTAACATGACGTTGACAGGTTCTTCTCTAACCCAACCCGTCTCTCCACTAGTACTGTTACTACCACTACTAGTGCTATCCACGCGACACTCCACCTGACTCCTGCCACTATATATACCCGCTAACCACAGCTTCGCCACAGACGGTGCCACAAAGCAACATCAACACTGTATCAACGTGTGAGGCTCCAGACTGTTCAGCATCTTACCAGAAGATATCAGAAACACTGCTGGGACAAGTGTAGAAATATTCAAGAGGAAACTGGGCAAGTATCTTCACCAAGTGCCAGATTAACCAGGCTGTGATGGATATGTGGGTCAGCGGGCCACCAGCAGAAACAGCCTGGTTGGCCAGGCAAGCACCAGACGAGGCCGAGCTCCGGGAGTAGAAAAACTCTCGGAACTCGTCAAAGGTATCAAAGGTATATGTGAAAATCACTTAGGTAGAAGACATAAAAAACTACAAACATATATCACCAGTTTTGCAAAGGACAAAGGGAAATATAGTGTCTACTGGTGACAATTTTCAGCTTTTTTCATCATGGAAAAAATTTAAGAATAAATATGAGCGTAGTATACAGAACACCATATCACGGAATATAGGTAAAGGATTTAGGAAAACACAATAAGGTATTTCAAAGCCAGAAAGAATAAGAGAGTGGATAACGAGAACCTTCAAAACAAGAACAACAAAGCCAGTGAGGGTGCTGTTCATAACACTTATGCTCTTGTGTATTGCATATTGTTGTGGGTTCACAGCGACTTTCAAGGCGGGAGAGATATCAGATAAATGTACACAGGTCGTATACCGTCAACGTAGAGTCAATCAAACATGGAAACTGTTGGGAACACCTCACAGTGACTTGTGTTGGGCTCTGGAGTGAAGGATATGGGGGAAAGTGCAAACTAAACCCGGTGTAGATCAGAGGCACCATGGGGTCCACTTAGAGAACACTGTGTTTAGAAAAACACGTAAGCAAACATTAGAACATTTATTAGAAATCGTTTCGGGCCTGGGACCGAAACGTTTTCCAAGGTTCATGTCACATTGTGTCAACATGCGTGGTCCAAGACTCTTCAACATGCTACCCGCAGATGTCGGAAACACAGCCGGGACGGAGACAGAAGCCTTCAAGAAGAAGTTGGACAGCTACCACCTACAAGTATCAGCCAGTGTGTGATGCCTATGTGGACCCTGCGTGACGCTAGCACCAACAGTCTGCTTGACCAAGTGATAGGCAGAAAACCCCTTGAACCGTTCACAGGTACACCCAGGTCTCGACCATATCTATTCTTCAAGCTGTGTGTCATGTTCTCTCTTATTCTTAACCATCCCTATTTCTGTTTTGGTCTTGTTTCCACGTACTGGGAAGTGCTTATTTATGATAAGTGATAATTACTAACGACGATGACTGGTAATAGCAAGAAAGAATTATAGCAGATAATTGCGAATGTGTGACGGGGGAGGGAGTCCTGGGGGGTTATTATGGCGTATATGGTCGATATTTGATGTAAGGTATTGCTCCAGATACCTTGTTTTGAAATTATTATTATTTTTATTATTATTATTATTAAATTATGATTATTATTATTAAATTATTATTATTATTATTATTATTATTATTATTAAATTATTATTATTATTAATTTAGTATTTTGTTATTATTGTTACTAGTGTTATCAATTTATTATTATTTTTATTATTATTAATTTGTTATTACTGTTATTATTATTTTATTATTTCTATTGTTATCAGTTTATTAATTTATTATTAGTAGTAATTGAAACACAAAACCCGTGTGGGTCTTTCAGGAGTGATGGAAGTTCGACTCTCCCTCCGTGGGTGGTTGGTCTCTATACCGAATTCTTTCCCCCTCTCACCCTTCAATTAACCCCTACCCCCTCCCCTTCCTCTCTTTCCCTTCCCCTCTTCATCATTTCCCCTTCCCCCGCTCCCCTCCAACAGCCTCGTTTGTCCAGCCTGGGTCGTCAACCTCCACCTTGTTTATTTATCTCTGCTCACAAGTGCGGAAAAAATATTCAGGCGTCTGTGGTTGGTGGGTCCGTGTGACGCCAGCTGGGGAAACTATGGACGTCGGGTGTACGTGCGTGGTTCATGGAAGTAATGGATGTCTTCGTTCATTATTTACTAATGTAACGCATGACATTGCCTTTGGATCACCAGCGAGCTCTAACTCATTTCACGGTCCCTGGTCCTCGGCGTCTGGTCCCTGGTCCTCGGTGTCTGGTCCCTGGTAAACATCTCTCGATCTGTCTCTATTTTACCCTGTCAGTTGCTCTTAGAAAGTTTAATACGTGGTCACCATGGTACGTTATAGCTGTCGAACTCTGTGACGGATGGTACATTAGAGCTTCGTTATCTGCGACGGGTGGTACGTTAGAGCTACGACGGATGGTACGGTATAGCTGCGTACTCTGTGACTGACCTTGCGTACGTTGTAAAGCTAACGTTGAAGCTGTGTACAGATTCCTGAAGAACTGATAAATGAGACACTTGGGCAACATATGGGTATCTTTATTCTGGAAACGTTTCGCCAGCCAGTGGCTTCTTCAGTCCACTGCAGAGAAAGATGTAAGGTGTGGAGAAGTTTGAGGTAATTAGTCCCTCAGCCTGGAGTCGATGTGTTCAGTCCATCAATCTTGATGGACTGTCGGTTTTCTAAATTACTTACTCAAAATCCTGAAGATTTGTCTAAAGATTCCTGAATGCTATTCTGAGATCTGTCAGTCTCACATTCCGACACAGTTATATAGATTATTTGTCCGTCTTTTGATATATTTGGCCTGATAACTTCTAGATTCTATTGACACGATTGCAAACAGACCACGGTACGAGCGGGGATTGAACTCGCGGTGAGTGAGTCGTAAAATTCCAGGGACTTGGTAGAATCAATCCTTACGAAGAAACACCGGTAGTCCCAGGACCTATCTGAGGGGACCAAGTTGCTACCCATTTCTACTCCGATAGATGGAGAGGGAGGGGGAAAGTATTGAGTGGGGAAATGAGTGTAGAGGTGTGAAGAGTGGTGTAAAGGGGAAAGTGTATAAGTTGTAGAAGGTGAAGGGGTTGTAGAGGGGTGGTGTGGTTGAAGGGAAGGTGTGGTTGAAGGGAAAGTGTGTATGAAGGATGGTGTGGTTGAGGGGATAAGGTAAAGGATGTAGTTTCGGGAATTTGAGGACGGGGGAAATATTGAGGGTGTGAGTCATGTGGGTGTGGTGTTTACCAGACACTTAGTGGTAATTAACTCTTGCAGCGAGGGGTGTCCGTGTCCGTGGCTGGCAAGTACGGCGATACTAACCACCTTAACCACCAACTTCCACCTTCAACACCAAGAATAGCCTTCAAAACTTCCACCTTATTCTATACTTAACACTCACCAACCTCGCGGTCTCTTCCTTATTTTCATCTCTCTTATTTTTCAGAGTTATGTGGTAAAGAGATGAAGCGAGAGATGGTTGTGACGCTGCTGGTGGTGGTGGGCGTGATGCTGGTGGGCGTGAGTGACGCCCACGTCGCCCTCACCTTCCCTCCCGCCCGCAAGTATAACCTTGACTTCCTGGACACCTTCAGAACCCAGGCGCCGTGCGGCATGCCCAAAGGTGAGTATCTCACCATGTTTGAGTTCTCCTCCAGTCTGGTCTGGCAGCACTGCTTTCTAGCTGCAGAAATTTACATTTAGAAAGGGTATGGGAAAGCACTGGTTGAGTAAGAGAGTTGTGGATGAGTGGAACAAAGTTGCAAGTAGCATCACTGAAACGAGAACCTTGGGTATCTTTATTCATACGTTGGACAGGTACTTGAGTGGGTGTGAGATGGACCTGCCTAGCATGGTCCAGCAGACCTGCTGCAGTCTTGTCTTCTTTGCTCAAGCTAAAAGCCAGTTAGACATATATATAATCATTTACAAATATTCCCGGCCGGGTGGAAACGTTGGTCATATTTCCTTACACCTGCTGCCCCTGTCTACCTAGCAGTAAGTAGGTATCTGGGTGTTAGTCGACTGTTGTGGGTCGCATCCTAGGGGTGGTAGTATACCTCAGATAGTGCTGATATTTGAAATGAGCTGAGGTAAGATAACAACACTTAAAATTGATCAGTGTAGAAAAAAAAAACACGTGTCTGCCAGTGTAAGAATCACAGGGAGTCGAGGGAGTGATTTCTCCCAAGAGCGTTCATTCACCTTATCCCCTGGGCTACACATGTTACAATCTTACTGTAGACTGCAGTTACCTAGACCTGTAGTCGCTTCTCTGGAGGGGGATGGGTCGCTGTCCCCGCTGCCTGGCTCTAGACCAAGCCTCCAGGTTGCTTGCCTCATCGAGCAGGCTATCTCTCCTTAGCCTCTGGGTAAAGTCTAGTGAACACAACAGTGTTCGGTAAATTTACCGACAATGGTGCGCGACTAGCATCCAAACACTGAATAATACTGATTGTAGTTTTTTTTTTTCAATCTTCATTGTGGCGTGGTGGTGGTTAGGCCAGGTGTTTCCTGGAGAATTTAAAGACAGTAACGTGACTGGAACAGTGTGTAACTACTTAATGGTCCAAGTCGGACCGAAACGTTGTTATCATAAGTTTCGGTCTCCTACGTGCGGGTAATATGTATATCTCTCTGTGGAAGACTTTGAATTAATACACTTTGGCTACATTCATAAGAAACATAAATATAAAGTGTTTGTATAACAGCTGACTGAGACACAGGAAATACACAAGGTGTGACTGTGGTGACAGAGGTAACACAAGGTGTGACTTTGGTAACGAGGCTGCCTCAGGGCTTCGTTCCAGAGATCTAGATTAACATGGCGGAAACGGTAAGGCAGGGTAGTGGTCAGACCGCACCTTACATGTACATGTGCGTCTGTAAGCCTGTGTTTGTAGGGAAGATGATGGATTTTTTGGCTTCATAACCTCACCTCTGCCATAACCCCACCCCTACCACAACCTCACCTCTACCACAGCCTCACCTCTACCACAGCCTCACCTTTACCTTTACCAGTGGGCAGTGGAGAAAAACATGACGTTCAGTGGTGATAAGTTCCAACTGGTTAGGTATGGAAAGAATGAAGAACTCAAAGGGAACACTGTATACAAAACTCAAGAGGATCGTCAAATAGAACGAAAGGAACACTTGCGAGACTTGGGTATAATTATGTCAGCTGACCTTTCTTTCAAAGAACATAATAAGACAAAAGTCACGACAGCCTGGAGGATGACGGGGCGGGTAAGGAGAACCTTCAAAACAAGGGAAATAATGCCGGTGGTGACTTTTTTAAAATCGCTAATGCTCCTTCATTTGGAATATTGCTCAGTGTTGACGGCCCCGTTCAGAGCAGAAGAAATATCAGAGCTGAACAATTGCAGAGATTGTTTATGGCCCGCAGTAAAGCATTTAAATTACTGGGAATGCCTTAAAGTCTTAAATATGTACTCAATGGAGCGGAGGAGAGAGATATATGATAATATATAACTGGAAAGTACTCGAGGGCCTGGTCCCAAATCTGCACACTGCATTAACAACATACTGGAGCTAGAGATATGGCAGGAAGTGCAAAATAAACATAACGAAAAGCAGGGGTGCGGTGGGCACAATAAGGGAACACTGTATCAACATCCGTGGCCCCCAGATTATTCAACATCTTACCAGAAGATAACAGAAACACTGCTGGAACAAGTGTAGAAGTCTTCAAGAGGAATCTGGATAAGTATCTTCACCAGGTTGTGGTGGGTATGTGGGACTGTGGACCTTAAGCAGCAACAACCTGGTTGACCAGGCTAGCACCAGACGAGCCTGGCCCATGACAGGGCTCCGGGAGTAGAAAGACTTGAAACTCATCAAAGGTATGTCAAAGGTAAAAGTATCTCTGCCACAACTGCCCACAACCTCACCTCTGCCACAACCTCACCTCTGCCACAACACCTGCCCACAACCTCATCTGTCACAACACCTGCCCACAACCTCATCTCTGTCACAACCTCACCTCTGCCACAACACCTGCCCACAACCTCATCTCTGCCACAACCTCACCTCTGCCACAACACCTGCCCACAACCTCATCTCTGCCACAACCTCACCTCTGTCACAACACCTGCCCACAACCTCACCTCTGTCACAACACCTGCCCACAACCTCATCTCTGTCACAACCTCACCTCTGTCACAACACCTGCCCACAACCTCACCTCTGTCACAACACCTGCCCACAACCTCACCTCTGTCACAACACCTGCCCACAACCTCATCTCTGCCACAACCTCACCTCTGTCACAACACCTGCCCACAACCTCACCTCTGTCACAACACCTGCCCACAACCTCACCTCTGTCACAACACCTGCCCACAACCTCACCTCTGTCACAACACTTGATAGACCTGTTCTTAGTCCCGCTGCTCGGTCGAAGGCTGGTCTACAAGGTCACCTTCCACTTTGTCTTACTCCAGCACTATTCGACATCACTCACTCGACACCCCACACCCATCACTTGACAACAATCACTCGACACCCCACATACATCACTCGACACCACTCACTTGACACCACTCACTCGACACCCCACATACATCACTAGACACCACTCACCCGACACCACTCACTCGACACCACTCACTTGACACCACTCACTTGACACCACTCACTCCACACCACTCACTCGACACCCATCAAGCACTAATAAATCTCAATTATAAATATCTTTGACCTTCTAGTTTCTAGGCTTCTGGTTAGTCACACATGCATGTCTGGGCGTGTATGTTGTATTAGTGCACGCGAAGGTTTGTGCGTTCACACAGAATGCGTGATAGCGTGTAAATGCATGACTGAGAGTGTATGTTAGTGTAGGAATGACTTGAATGCGTGTACGGCATACGTGCGTATGTACGACCGAAGGACGTTTGCGGACGTGTGCGTGTGGAGGGGGGGGGGATAGAGCGTGGGTGGAGGTGTGGGCTTGGACGGGCGATTGAGTGAGCAGTAGGGGTAGGAGTGTGTGGGCGTGGGTGTGAGGTGGGAGTGTGAGCGTGGGCGTGGGTGTAACATGAACGTGCCCCTGGAGGAAGGAAGGTCGTGACTCCCGTTCACTTCTAGGGTATGTTCCCACGTTCAACTCTTCACCGTTGCTTCCCGTGTTTACCTTAGCCAGCGGGGTTTGTGGGCGTTGAGCTCCGGCTCTTGGACCCCTCTTAACACTGGCGCAATCGCTGTTCTACTCGATGTTAAACCTCTTAACACAAGTTTATCCATCCTTCCTCCTGTAGGATCCCCGTCAGCTTACCATAGGATTACCTGGAGAGAGTTGCGGGGGTCAACGCCCCCGCGGCCCGGTCTGTGACCAGGCCTGATCAACAGTCTTAGCTAGTGCTGGTGATTTGGCATCTAATCCTGCTAGTCAGATGTTCTGCTTGTTATTTCTAGATCAGGGGCCCCCAACCTGCGGCCCTCGGGCCGCATGTGTCCCATCTAGGAAATGGATGCGGCCCTCAATTTTATGTAGATTCCACACTGCACACTGTCAACAACTACAAAACAAAATATTTAAAGCCATTTTACACCAAAACCTTATTATCACCGTCTCAAACACCCACCTTTCACTTGTAGTGCGCATGATTTATGTAGATATACCTGGCAGCTGCGACCCTCCTTTAAATTCGGCTTTCCAAACTGGCCATTTCATGCTAAAAGGTTGGGAACTAGCGCTGTAGATCACTAAAAGGAAGGAACACTGTAGTAATGTATCGGATATCCGCATCCGCGGAACATCCGCACAGTTTCTTGCATCCGTATCCGCAAAATAAGTAAGACATCCGCATCCGCGGATATCTAAATTTTCACATCCGATACATCCCTAGATTCCCTACACTGCAGCAGTGTTGTTCCTCCTTTCTGATGATCTAACAGAAATATTTGCTCGACCTCGTCTTGTGCGTCACCAAGATTATATGTATGAATCTATTTGTCTTCTACATCTCCTAAGACGGTGCTTGGGTTGAAGGTGGTGGTCTGGAGGTCAGGGCGCCACGTCTGTCACCTTTCTTCAAGGCTGAAGAATTGAGACACTTATGCAACATATGGGAATCTTTATTGAAGAAACGTTTCGCCACACAGTGGCTTCATCAGTCCAATATAAAGCAGGAAGGTGTAAGGAGAGGAGGAGTTTGAGGTAATCAGTCCCTCAGCCTGGAGTCGATGTGTTCAGTCCTTCAATCTTGTGAAGGACTGAACACATCGATTCCAGGCTGAGGGACTGACTACTGCTGCCTCTATATCTGACTGAAGAAGTCTACTGTGTAGGCGAAACGTTTTAACAGTAAAGATACACAACTGTTGCACATGTGTCTCTTATCAAATTGCCGGTATTTTATGCCACTGTCAATATTGCTTTTACTTTTGTTGTCCGCGTCTGGTGCTTGTCCTGTTTTTAGTGACCTTGTCCGCGTCTGGTGGTTGTCCTGTCTTTAGTGACCTTGTTCGCGTCTGGTGGTTGTCCTGTCTTTAGTGACCTTGTTCGCGTCTGGTGGTTGTCCTGTCTTTAGTGACCTTGTCCGCGTCTGGTGGTTGTCCTGTCTTCAGTGACCTTTCATTGGCTGTCTCCCAGCTCGGGTTGATGACCTGTCTTCGTGACCTTGTCTTGCCACCTTTCCTGAAGGTTAACTGGCACTGCAACACAAGCCACTAGATTAGCTAGGGGTGGCTTGTTATGGTGTTTACTTCCGTCTTGCAGTAGCATCCAGGGGAAGACAGCTTGCCAAGCCAGTTTGAACGTGGTTATTCTGTACGTTGTGCCGGTCAAGGGAGGAAGTACAAGGCATTGGGTCCACGTGAGAAAATTCTGCTTACATCTCATTATAAGAACGTAAGAAACGAGGAGCACTGCAGCAGGCCTGCTGGCCCCATTATTTCTCTGGCTAACGTGTTTTTTTTTTCGAGATATTTTCTTCAGTGGCTGCTGGCCACTAAACCGTGACTTGTTAGCTATAAAACCATTCCCTGACATTCCTGACACTGGCTCGGTCCCCAGTGCTGGCACTGGTTCAGTCTCCAATGCTGACACTGGCTCGGTCTCCAGTGCTGACACTGGTTCAGTCTCCAATACTGACACTGGCTCGGTCTCCATTGCTGACACTGGCTCGGTCCCCAGTGCTCCTGACTTATGCCTTATGCAAGTCATTGAGAAATTCTCATTACATACTCATGTTGATGCATGCGTTGTGGAGTGTGATGAGGGCTGTGAGAAGTGTGACCTTGGAGTGTGTTGGAGAGCTTTGTGGCATGCAACACATGGATGAGGGAGGGGAAGGGTTAGTAATCACACCTAGATTGCTGCCTGCTTGACCTGACTAGATGACCAGGCAGCCTGGGTCGATGGGGTGATATAATGTTTCAGCTACAAGTGTTCTGTGTGTGTGTGCTCACCTAATTGTGGTTGCAGGGGTCGAGACTTAGCTCCTGGCCCCTCCTCTTCACTGACCGCTACTAGGTCCTCTCTCTCCCTGCTCCATGAGCTTTATGATACCTCGTCTTAAAGCTATGTATGGTTCTGTGTGTGTGTGTGTGTGAGTGACCTGTTGGACATGACTCTAGCCTCGGTGTTGACGTGATCTGGGTCTGGTCAGGTCACCATCGGAATGTCACTGGAGGTCAGGACAAAAGCGTGACCTCACTTGGCCTCAGATGGAGGGTTCAGGTGAGCTGTAATCGCGGACTTAAACCCCCGGTGGCTCTCACGAGAAAGTGTAGGGCTGAGAATATCCGTCCCACAGTAATGAAGTCAGCCTGCATAAATCTGGTCTCAGCAAGGATGTGGGGAATCAGTCACTGGTGTGGCAGTACAGTTGTAGACGACCACAACACCACGAAATGACAATACTGAACATAAGCTCTTCTTATGTTCTTCTTACGTGACAACACTGAAGCAGTGTTGGTAGAATTACCGTCAATATGTTAGGTAAAGGAACACAAGCGCAACTAATGCGGCATTTTATTGTGGCAACGTTTCGCTCTCCACGAGAACATTGCCACAAAATTCCACAATAAAATTCCACCAACACTGCTTCAGTGTTGTCACGTAGGAAGAACATATGTTCAGTGTTGTCACGTAGGAAGAACATATGTTCAGTGTTGTCACGTAGGAAGAACATATGTTCAGTGTTGTCACTTTCTTTGCAAAACATGAGCTGTTATCCTCCCTGAGCTCATTTTAAAGATCATTTCTCTCTAAGATACACCAGCACTCGGGATGCAACTCACAACACTCGACTAACGCCCGGGTACCTGCTTACTCTTAGGTAAACACGGACAACAGCTATAAGGGAACATACCTGTAGGTTACCTAGAGTGGGTTAAGGGGGTCACCGCCCCCGCGACCCTGTCCCAGGCCAGGTCTTTGGTTGCTGGTTTGATCGATCAGGCTGTTGGTACCCAACGGTTTTACCCCCTCATTGCGGGATTTACAAAACGTCAGGTCAAACTAGGCCAGGGGTCCTCCAGGCCTCTACAAATCAAAATATTGGAAGTGGGTTGGGTAAATATGTTTGTTAGTGGGTTTGAGTTTGAGAAGAACTTGCCTAGTATGGGCTGGTAGGCCTGTTCCAGTGTTCTTCCTTTCTTACGTTCTTATTTTCTAATAGAGGAAGAGTGCAGTAGGCCTACTCGCTGTAGCCTACCTCTGTACATTCCAGTCATATGTTTAAATCTACGCTAATAACCCAAGAAAGCCAATCAGTGTGGCTTATATCCATTTAAGTCCTTATATCCTTCCTACAGGATGCAACCCACAACAGCCGTAGAAATTTATTTATTGCTATGTGGGATATATGGGTCAGCTGGCCACCAGCAACAGCCTGGTCGACCTGGCAAGCACCATCTTTATTTCACTACCCCACCTACTCCCTCTGTATTTAACTGAAAAAGCCTACTGTGTGGGCGAAACGTTTCATCAGTAAAGAACCAAAAATAGAAGAAGGAACACTGTGACCTACTGGCCTGAGGCAGGTCCAAATCTCCCACCGACTTAAGCCAATGCCCCGACCCATCCAGGTCAGGTTACATTCACTTAAGGAAGGAGCACGGCATCTGACCTAGTAGCACAAACTAGTCAGGTCCAACTCACACCCACCCGCACCCACTCATATATTTATCCAGCCTATTTTAAAACTACACAACGTTTTAGCCTCTATAACTGTACTCGGAGTTTGTTCCACTCATCGACAACTCTATTACCAAACCAATGCTTTCCTATATCCTTCCTGAATCTGAATTTATCCAACTTAAAGCCATTGCTGCGAGTCCTGTCAATACTAGATATTTTTAGCACGCTATTTACATCACCTTTATTTATTCCTGTTTTCCATTTATACACCCAATCATATCCCCCTAATTCTACGCCTTTCTAGAGAGTGCAGATTCAGGGCCCTCAGTCTATCCTCATAGGGAAGATTTCTGATACATGGAATCAACTTAGTCATCCTCCTTTGTACGTTTTCCAGAGCATTTATATCCATTCTGTAATACGGTGACCAAAACTGTGCAGCATAATCTAGATGAGGCCTCACCAAGGATATATAGAGTTGAAGAACAACCTGAGGACTCCTATTATTTATGCTTCTTGATATGAAGCCAAGGATTCTGTTCGCTTTATTGCGAACACTATGCACTGCTGTCTTGGTTTTAGATTACTGCTAACCAGAACTCCTAAATCCTTTTCGCAATCAGTAGTATTAAGATCTATATTATTTAGTTTATATGTGGCATGGTTATTGTCCTGTCCAATATTTAGAACTTTGCATTTATCTATATTAAACTGCATCTGCCACTTCTCCGACCACTGCATCAGTCTATTCAAATCTTCCTGGAGTGCTCTAATGTCCTCATTTGAATGAATTGGACGGCCTATTTTGGTGTCATCGGCAAACTTGCTTATGTCGCTATTTATTCCCTTATCTATGTCGTTTATGTAGATTGTGAACAACAAGGGGCCCAATACTGACCCCTGTGGAACACCGCTTGTGACACTTCCCCACTCTGATTTCTCCCCATTTATGCAAACTCTCTGCTGCCTATTTGTCAACCATGCCTCTACCCAGGAAAAAATTTCTCCTCCTATTCCGTGTGCCTTAATTTTCCTCAATAGTCTCTGATGTGGGACTCTATCAAAAGCCTTACTGAAGTCCATATACACAATATCATATTCATTACCATGATCTACCTCCTCAAACACCTTAGTGAAAAAAGTTATTAAATTTGTAAGGCAGGAACGCCCTTTTGTAAAACCGTGCTGAGATTCTTTGATTAATTTATGCTTTTCAAGATGGCTGCGAATTGCCTCGGCAATTATTGATTCCATAAATTTTCCCACTATGGAGGATACCCAATTGTTGCACATGTGTCTTAATCTTCACCTTGTTGTATTTTATACCATTTTCAACATAAGCACCAGACGATCCTGGCCCAAGTCCGGTCTTCGGAACTCATCAAAGGTAAAGGCAGGTGAACAAAGGGCAGCAGGCGTTGAAGACACTTGTCCATGCTTTCTGCCCCGTCCGTGAATGAACACGGGTTTTTACTGTTGTGAGCCGAGCACTAGCACTGAGCTAGGGCAGAGGTGGCCACACCACCACGTCATGGTGGTGTGGCCAGCCAGGTCAGGCAACCTGTTCATAATAGAAAGTTGGGTCGTCCTGTGATTGGTCCTAGCATAGTTGTCTTGTAACTGGTCCTAGCATAGTTGTCTTGTAACTGGTCTTAGCATAGTTGTCTTGTAACTGGTCCTAGCGTCACCGTTAATTTCAACAATTTAACATAACATGTTGTTATAAGTGAACGTTAATAAGAGGTTTTGCTGTGGTCTACACTGGTGTTAACGTTACTTCGTGGATTGTCAGTCCTCAGTGAATTAATCAGCGTATTTAGACATGAATAACGAGGAATATTCAGACATAGATGAATAATAAGAGAATTTATTGATAGACATTGATAATAAAGGCTCTTGAGATATGTATGAAGTATCTTTAGACAGGTAATACATCTTTAGACGTGAATATTAATACATGTTTAGACGTGAATAATAATAATATATATTTAGACATTAATAATAATACATCTTTAGACATGAATAATAATACATCTTTAGACATGAATAATAATACATATTTAGACATGAGTAATAATACATCTTTAGACATGAATAATAATACATATTTAGACATGAATAATAATACATCTTTAGACATTAATAATACATTTAGACATGAATAATAATAATGCATATATAGACGTAAAAGGCAACTTTGATAATTTCTTTAAAAAGAGTACAAAAAAATAAGTGTAGTGGGTACCAACTTGTGGACACGCACACTGCTGCTGTTATATTAACATTCAAGAAATGCAAATTACAGGTCAGAGCTGACTGGGAGTTCGACCCTTGTTGCTGGAGCTGACTAGGGCAGTGCTGGTTGATAGTTGAAGTGGTTGAAAGGCTGGAGATTGTGAATATAAATGATTGGAGTGGTTGAGAATGTGAAAGAATGATTGGAGTAATGTGGAGGACAAAGTCTGCAATAGTGAGAATGGTTGTGGTTAATATCAGCTGAGAATTTATTGTGATCACTCCTGCTACCACCATCATTCCTACCACCACCACCACTCACCTGGTCGCTCCTCCAACACATTAATCACCCTCACAGAAGTCTACTACAACATTCCCCCACATTTTTCACCTGTTCTTATTACATGAGTAAATCACCTGGATTACTTCTGTCTCCAGACGGTAGCCAGGAGGCCTTGCACGGTCGCTGCACATGACTACTCCACCATGTTAGACGATAAGGTAAGGCACAGAAGAGTCGTCAAGACCGCTCTAGACCCGGTCGTCAGGTCCAGGGTGACCTGACGTCCCAGGGTGATTAATGATGATACAGAGTTACCTGTACCATGCCAGGATTTTGTGAGCCTCGTTGAACTATATATTTATTATAACTGTTTTAGATTTGAAGACAAGTGTAAACAACTGTTGAGGCTTAGCCGTGGGCTCACCCCTTAGTGCAGTACTAACCAATTTATATATGGAGGACCTAGAATCCAGACGCATCCTCAATAACATCCGTAGGTTAGTTACATGGATGCGGTACGTTGATGATATTTTGGTCATTGTACCCAAAAATCTAGAAGTATTTGACATCCTCAACACTCTGGAACTTACAATTAAATTTACACTAGAGGAGAAGGACAACCAATTACCAATTCTCGACGTTCTCCTACTCACAGGTGAATATAGACTTTCTTTTAAAGTCAACAGTAAACCTACCAACAAGAATGATCTTACATTTCTTCTCTCACCATGACACCAGAACTGAAAGAGGGGTAGTTAAAGGCTACTTCCTGAGAGGTTACAGAATTTCCAGTCCTTCAAGGACCACAACAATGCCACTATTACATCTGCGAGGAAACTGATAGGATGGATAATGAGAACATTCAAGACAAGAGATGCCAAGCCAATGATGATCCTTTTTAAATCACTTGTTCTCTCTAGGCTAGAATACTGCTGTACATTAACATCTCCATTCAAGGCAGGTGAAATTGCAGATCTAGAGAATGTACAGAGAACCTTTACTGCACGTATAAGTTCCATCAAACACCTTAACTACTGGGAACGCCTGGAAGCACTAGACTTATATTCACTGGAGCGCAGGCGAGAGAGATATATCATAATCTACACCTGGAAGATTCTGGAGGGACTGGTCCCTAATATGCACACATAAATCACTCCATACGAAAACAAAAGACTTGGCAGACGGTGCAACGTACCCCCAGTGAAAAGTAGGGGCGCCACTGGTACACTAAGAGAAAACACAATAAGTGTCCGGGGCCCAAGACTGTTCAACAGCCTCCCACCAGCCATTAGGAGCATTACCAGTAGACCTCTGGTTGCCTTCAAGAGGGAGCTGGACAGATACCTAAAGTCAGTGCCAGATCACCCGGGCTGTGGTTCGTACGTTGGACTACGTGCAGCTAGCAGTAACAGCCTCGTTGATCAGGCCCTGATCCACCGTGAGGCCTGGTCATAGACCGGGCCGCGGGGACGTCGATCCCCGGAATGCTCTCCAGGTAGACTCCGGGTAACTAACGTTTCTAAAATTCTTGACAGAAAACTAGCTAAAATATCTACCAGTTCCTCAACTAATATTAGAAAACTGGTACAAAAACCCTGGAATGACTCTGGCACGAGTGCAGGAGTACACACTATTCTGTGTGGGGAACAGCCAGTGACGACAGTAAAAACGTGTCTTCAACACAAGGACGATGTTGGACACCTCATGAAATTCAGTGAGGCTAAACTACTCATTAAGGAAAACGACTGAAGACGTCGAAAGTGTATAGAGGCTGCCCTAATTGCCGTCATTAACACTGTACATCAAAAGTCCGGAAGTTATACCGTATCCAAATTGTTAATGAACCGTATGTTACCAATTCTGGAGACCACTGTATCATGATGTTGACTTATCCTTCTCTAACCCAACCCATCTCACCACGATTGTACTACTACTATTACTACTACTATTACTACTACTATTACTACTACTACTATTACTACTACTACTATTACTACTACTATTACTACTACTATTACTACTACTACTATTACTACTACTACTACTACTATTACTACTACTACTATTACTACTACTATTACTACTACTATTACTACTACTATTACTACTACTACTACTATACTACTACTACTACTACTATTACTACTACTACTACTTCTATTACTACTACTACTACTATTACTACTACTATTACTTCTATTACTACTACTATACTACTACTACTCTACATTACTACTACTACTATTACTACTACTACTACTATTATTACTACTACTATTACTACTACTACTATTACTACTACTACTATTACTACTACTACTATTACTACTACTACTACTACTACTATTACTACTACTACTATTACTACTATTACTACTACTACTACTATTATTACTACTACTACTATATTATACTATACTACTATTATTACTACTACTATTATTACTACTACTACTACTATTACTACTACTACTACTACTACTACTACTATTACTACTACTACTACTATTACTACTACTACTACTACTACTACTATTATTACTACTACTACTATTACTACTACTACTACTACTACTAATTACTACTACTACTACTACTACTATTACTACTCACTAACTATTACTACTACTACTACTACTACTATTTACTACTACTCACTATTACTACTACTACTACTATTACTACTACTACTACATATTATTACTACTATTACTACTACTACTATTACTACTACTACCTATTACTACTACTACTACTATTACTACTACTACTATTACTACTACTACTACTATTATTACTACTACTACTATTACTACTACTACTATTACTACTGTTACTACTACTACTACTATTACTACTACTACTACTATTATTACTACTACTATTACTACTACTACTATTACTACTACTACTATTACTACTACTACATTACTACTACTACTACTACTACTACTACTATTACTACTACTACTATTACTACTACTACTATTATTACTACTACTACTATTACTACTACTACTACTACTACTACTTATTACTACTACTACTATTACTACTACTACTATTACTACTACTACTACTACTACTACTATTACTACTACTACTACTACTACTATTACTACTACTACTATTACTACTATTACTACTACTACTACTACTATTACTACTACTACTACTACTACTTACTACTACTATTATTACTACTACTACTATTACTACTATTACTACTACTACTACTCTACTATTACTACTACTACTACTACTATTACATTACTACTACTATTACTACTACTACTATTACTACTACTACTACTACTACTACTATTACTACTACTACTATTACTACTACTACTATTACTACTACTACTACTGTTACTATTACTACTAATACTACTACTACTATTACTACTACTACTATTACTACTACTACTATTACTACTACTACTACTACTACTATTACTACTACTACTATTACTACTACTACTATTACTACTATTACTACTACTACTATTACTACTACTACTTTTACTACTACTACTACTACTACTACTACTACTACTACTACTATTGCTACTACTACTACTATTACTACTACTACTATTACCATTATTACTACTACTACTACTATTACCATTATTATTACTACTACTACTATTACCATTATTACTACTACTACTACTACTGTTCTACAGACTGAGATAAGGAGCATAACACTAGAATATATTACCTTAGCAGTTTAGCAAATGTAAATTCATGTTACAATTTTTGTGTGTGGGGGGGGGTGTATGGCTGTAGCTTGAACGATACACAGTTTAGTTAATGATGAATCCCACAGTAGTGTGACCTTTACTGAACGCCACCCTCCACAAAAACGTTCTTATTACAACGTATAAAATTATGTGCTTCGCTAATGGATAAAAATAAACAGACCCGTAAAATATGTTTGACTTCGTACGGCAGCGCTAGGTTATCAGTTGCGCTGCCGGGCGTAGCGTACAATAGCAGCCGGGTTAATTACGTTCCCGTTATTAATCGTTTTTTCGTTAATTACATTAAACGGTCTCCAGGGGGCAAGTTGTTTGAGAATTTATGTTTTGTACTGAGACTGACAGCGTTGAGAGCCCCGTCCCGGCGTGGTGTGTGACAAGCCCTTGATATACGACGAATTAGGTACTTCTGCAAGGTACTGGCCAGTGATGGTACTTCTGCAAGGTACTGGCCAGTGATGGTACTTCTGCAAGGTACTGGCCAGTGATGGTACTTCTGCAAGGTATTGACCAGTGCTGGTACTTCTGCAAGGTACTGGCCAGTGATGGTACTTCTGCAAGGTACTGGCCAGTGATGGTACTTCTGCAAGGTACTGGCCAGTGATGGTACTTCTGCAAGGTACTGGCCAGTGATGGTACTTCTGCAAGGTACTGGCCAGTGATGGTACTTCTGCAACGTACTGGCCAGTGATGGTACTTCTGCAACGTACTGGCCAGTGATGGTACTTCTGCAAGGTACTGGCCAGTGATGGTACTTCTGCAAGGTATTGGCCAGTGATGGTACTTCTGCAAGGTACTGGCCAGTGATGGTACTTCTGCAAGGTACTGGCCAGTGCTGGTACTTCTGCAAGGTATTGAACAGTGATGGTACTTCTTGCTAGGTACTGGCCAGTGATGGTACTTCTGCAAGGTACTGGCCAGTGCTGGTACTTCTGCAAGGTATTGACCAGTGCTGGTACTTCTGCTAGGTACTGGCCAGTGATGGTACTTCTGCAAGGTACTGGCCAGTGATGGTACTTCTGCAAGGTACTGGCCAGTGATGGTACTTCTGCAAGGTATTGGCCAGTGATGGTACTTCTGCAAGGTACTGGCCAGTGATGGTACTTCTGCAAGGTACTGGCCAGTGATGGTACTCTGCAAGGTACTGGCCAGTGATGGTACTTCTGCAAGGTACCTTGGCCAGTGCTGGTACTTCTGCAAGGTACTTGCCAGTGATGGTACTTCTGCAAGGTACTGGCCAGTGATGGTACTTCTGCAAGGTACTGGCCAGTGATGGTACTTCTGCAAGGTACTGGCCAGTGATGGTACTTCTGCAAGGTACTGGCCAGTGATGGTACTTCTGCAAGGTATTGGCCAGTGCTGGTACTTCTGCAAGGTACTGGCCAGTGCTGGTACTTCTGCAAGGTACTTGCCAGTGATGTTACTTCTGCAAGGTACTGGCCAGTGCTGGTACTTCTGCAAGGTATTGGCCAGTGCTGGTACTTCTGCAAGGTACTGGCCAGTGATGGTACTTCTGCAAGGTATTGGTCAGTGCTGGTACTTCTGCAAGGTACTGGCCAGTGCTGGTACTTCTGCAAGGTATTGGTCAGTGCTGGTACTTCTGCAAGGTACTGAACAGTGCTGGTACTGCTGCAAGGTATTGGCCAGTGCTGGTACTTCTGCAAGGTATTGGCCAGTGCTGGTACTTCTGCAAGGTATTGGCCAGTGCTGGTACTTCTGCAAGGTATTGGCCAGTGCTGGTACTTCTGCAAGGTATTGGCCAGTGCTGGTACTTCTGCAAGGTACTGGACAGTCCTGGTACTTCTGCAAGGTACTGGACAGTGTTGGTACTTCTGCAAGGTACTGGACAGTGTTGGTACTTCTGCAAGATACTGGACAGTGCTGGTACTTCTGCAAGGTACTGGACAGTCCTGGTACTTCTGCAAGGTACTGGACAGTGTTGGTACTTCTGCAAGGTACTGGCCAGTGCTGGTACTTCTGCAAGGTACTGGACAGTGCTGGTACTTCTGCAAGGAACTGGACAGTGCTGGTACTTCTGCAAAGTATTGGACAGTGCTGGTACTTCTGCAAGGTAATGGACAGTGCTGGTACTTCTGCAAGGTACTGGCCAGTGCTGGTATTTCTGCAAGGTACTGGCCAGTGCTGGTACTTCTGCAAAGCATTTGACAGTGCTGGTACTTCTGCAAGGTACTGGTCAGTGCTGGTACTTCTGCAAGGTACTGGCCAGTGCTGGTACTTCTGCAAGGTACTGGCCAGTGCTGGTACTTCTGCAAGGTACTGGACAGTGCTGGTACTTTGATAATTACTGGACAGTGCTGGTACTTCTGCAAGGTACTGGCCAGTGCTGGTACTTCTGCAAAGCATTTGACAGTGCTGGTACTTCTGCAAGGTACTGGTCAGTGCTGGTACTTCTGCAAGGTACTGGCCAGTGCTGGTACTTCTGCAAGGTACTGGACAGTGCTGGTACTTTTGATAATTACTGGACAGTGCTGGTACTTCTGCAAGGTACTGGCCAGTGCTGGTACTTCTGCAAAGCATTTGACAGTGCTGGTACTTCTGCAAGGTACTGGCCAGTGCTGGTACTTCTGCAAGGTATTGGACAGTGCTGGTACTTTTGATAATTACTGGACAGTGCTGGTACTTCTGCAAAGCATTGGACAGTGCTGGTACTTCTGCAAGGTACTGGACAGTGCTGGTACTTTTGATAATTACTGGACAGTGCTGGTACTTCTACAAGGTACTGGCCAGTGCTGGTACTTCTACAAGGTACTGGACAGTGCTGGTACCTCACGCTGGTACATCATACTTAATTTAAGACGCGCGTATGCTTCAAGGCGTAGCGGTGCGCCTCCCTGTGGTGATTACAGCGTACGCCGTTCATTGTTGCGTCGCTAACAAGCGTTCTTACGACACCATGGTTGCGTCGCTAACAAGCGTGTTACCCTGCGTTGCTCTCTGCCAGTGTAATCTTGGCCCGAGACACGTGTACACACGCAGTTTCATGCTTACTCAGTGGAAGGATAGATGGCACGGTGGCACAGTGGAAGGATAGATGGCACGGTGGCACAGTGGAAGGATAGATGGCAAGGTGGCACAGTGGAAGGATAGATGGCAAGGTGGCACAGTGGATGGATAGATAATAATAATAACAACAGTAATAATGATGATAACAATAATAATAATGCTAACAATGATAATAATAATAATAATAATAATAATAATAATAATAATAATAATAATGCTAACAACAATAATAATTATGAAAATAACAACAACAACAACAACAATAATAATAATAATAATAATAATAATAATAATAATAATAATAATAATTTCACTCAGAGTTTCGTTGACTACGTTGGCAGTGAAAAGTAGAGGTGGTGCATATGTAATACTTAATGATAACAGGGATTAGGGAAAGTATTAGTTGATAGGTGGGAGGGGGAGATTGAGGTGGGAGGGTACTTAGGGAAGGGGGGTAAACATTTACCTTGGAGAATTAGGGGTTTGGGTGATTAAGTTAGGAATTGTGGTGGGGTAGTTGATGGTTGTAGTTTTGGTGGTAGTTGGTAGGTATAGTGGTGGTAGTTGATGGTTGTGGTAGTTAACTCTAGGTTTTAAACTTCATCTGAACTTCATTCGGAGACAACTCACAAATGTTCAACAAAATTCAAGGTATTGTACCCACTGTGGCTTCTTGTAGGTTCGCCGGTGGTGTCCCGGCCCGGGTGGCCACGGTGGCTTATTACCAGCCGTTCTGGATACATGTAGTGGTCCATTAAGTACACGCGGGCCATTGAGTACATGTGGTCCATTGAGTACAATTCCAGAGTCACTAAGCGTCCCAAGTAAGGATGAAAGGTGTTGCTTTTACAACCTAACTCGTAAAGCATGCCTTATGAGGATAACTAGTAAGAATGTAAAGTAAATGTGGCACATAGCCGTATAAATATATCAGTACTAACCACAATCTGTACGTCAACACGATCAAAGTTAATAAGTCAGAAAAGGAGAGAGAGAGAGTGTCTGTGTGTCCTTCCCACCACACTCGGCATCCTGTCGTGAATCACCTCTGCTATACTTTGAAGTTATACACCCTTCCTCTCTCCCTGTTATACACCCTTCCTCCCTCTCCCAGTTATACACCCTTCCTCTCTCCCTGTTATACACCCTTCCTCCCTCTCCCAGTTATACACCCTTCCTCCCTCTCTCCCTGTTATACACCCTTCCTTCCTCTCTCCCTGTTATACACCCTTCCTTCCTCTCTCCCTGTTATACACCCTTCCTCCCTCTCTCCCTGTTATACACCCTTCCTCTCCCAGTTATACACCCTTCCTCTTTCCCTGTTATACACCCTCCCTCCCTGATATACACCGCCTTACATCCTCCCTCTTTGTTATACACCGCTTTATACCCTCCCTCCCTGTTATATACTGCCGTACACTCTTCCTCCCTCTCTCCCTGTAATACACCCTTCCTCCCTCTCTCCCTGTTATACACCCTTCCTCCCTCTCCCTGTTAAACACCCTCCCTGATATACACCGCCCTACATTCTCCCTCTTTGTTATACACCGCTTTATACCCTCCCTCCCTCCCTCCCTGTTATATACTGCCCTACACCCTTTTTTTCTTGCGTTATCCTGGGTGGCTAATCCTCCGGGGTTAAAAGTCCCCGAACAAAATCTTATCTACACCTTGTTGGAGGTAGCCACAACCAGCCACCCATCAACCATACAAGACACTGGCTCACCCGGGTGTCTGCTTTCACGTCTTCCAAACTTGGGCGTCAAATATCCCCAACTACCGCCGAGTTAATAATAGTTCCATTCAAATAAATTTCCCGTCAGTACTCACTTTTATTCCCCCCCCCCTCCAATAACCAATAAAAGATCGCGGCGCAACTTATGTCTTTTGTTCACACGTTCAGGCTCGTCAAACAACAGTTTAGGACAGACACAAAAAAAAAGAAATTATCACCAGGAAATAACAAAAACAGTAATAATAAGCAAGTAGAAAATTAGACACATGCAACATCTGAGTATCTTTATTGTAGACGTTTCGCCCTCCAGTGGCTTTATCAATACAAATTCTAGGACATAACTTGAAGACAGTAGAACTATATACAACAGAGGAGGTAATCAGTCCATCAGCCTTGAAGTTGGTGTGAAGAGCACCGTAGTCGTGGAGAATCTGGAGCACAGGCAATCTATAGTAGGTTCACCGGTCTTGTCCCGGCCCGGGTCTTTTCCAGATGGTGACCCGGAGTTGGACCCCCGGGTGGGGGGTGTCGCTCATGAAGCACAGGCAAGAAGGCTGGCACTTATATACGGGCGTCAGGTGAAAAGAGGTAAGGGTAGCAGACGAAGGCATTGTCACTGGTAGGCGGGATTTCCCAGTGGAAGTAGGTCATACCCAAGGGATGGGTTAGTAGAAGTGAAGAAGGTTGTGGAGAACCAAGAGCACTACGGTGCTCTTCACACCAACTCCAAAGGTGATGGACTGATTACCTCATCTTTTGTATATAGTTCTACTGTCTTCAGATTATGTCCTAGAATTTGTATTGATAAAGCCACTGGAGGGCGAAACGTCTACATTAAAGATACCCAGATGTCCACATGTGTCTATTTCATCATCTTGTATCTACTGTATACCAGTCATGCACAAAAACCAAGTAAGTTTATTTAGGTAAAGGTACACATACAATACTGTTATACATAGTAACATTATGCTTAAATTACCTAGGATATCCCCGCAAAAAAAAAAAAAGTCCAAGTGACTCATTTCCATTGAAATCAGTAGAAATGAGCGTAAATTCGTGTGGTTCACACAAGTGTGGAAACCAAGGTTATAACTTCAGCTTAAAATCCGCCTTGTAAGAACAGAAGGAAAATGTGGGGCAGTCCAACACAAACTACGAGTTTCCTGTCCACCTCAAGGCTAGCACAGGCCACCTCACACAACACACACGTCAAAATATAGGCGAGCAGCTGAAGCCCAGCACAGCTCAAGGTGTCAGACTTGCGGGTAGAAACCCTGCACAGCTCAAGGTGTCAGACTTGCGGGTAGAAGCCCAGCACGGCTAAAGGTTTCAGACATACGGATACAAAAATTAGACACATGTGCAACACTTGGGTATCTTTAGTGAGCAAACGTTTCGCCCCACTGGCTTCATCAGTCCATACAAAGGAGAATGGTGAAGAACAGGAGGAGTCTGAGATAATCAGTCCCTCCCTCAGTCAAATGTGATATCACCTACGACTGCTGCACCTCACGTGCCTACACTATATAAGCCACTTCGCACATATGCTGTATTCTTTTCAAGATTGATGGACTGACCACATCGATTTTTATGCTACCCAAGTAATAGCTTTTATAACCTTTTACTCTGTGCAAGTTGATTGTTCTACCATATTGTATTATTACTACTACTACAACTAATGTATGATGTAATACCTTGCGTGTGAGTTGGACCTGACTAGATTGGACCAGTAGGTGACTTGGACTTGCCTAGCATGGGCCAGTACGCCTGCTGCAGTACTCTTTCTTATGTTCTTATGAATCTTATTAGAGCCAGCTGGCCGAGTGGTTAACGCACCGGCTTGCAGTTATAGCACACACTTGTCATGGGTTCAAATCCCAACCGTTCCTTGGTTTGTAGTCATGTTATTACGATGTCGTGAGTTACTGTTCTGTGAGTGTTATTAACCCCCAGACTGCTCGTACACAACAAAGTATTAACTGTTGTTTTAAGAGCGTGTAGTGACTACTGTCGTGTACTCAACGCCAGTGTGATGTGAAAAAGTTGTGATACAGATGTCAGGTTTGCAAGTATTTGCTTTATGTACATGAATGGTATATAATACCGATAAGATGAAAATTGGACATATTTACAACATCTGGGTATCTTTATTGTAGACGTTTCGTCATCCAGTGGTTTTATCAGTACAAATTAAAGGACATAATTGGATGGCGAAACGTCTACAATAAAGATACCCAGATGTTGCACGTGTCTAATTTTTATTTGCTTTATCCCCAAGACATGAAAAGTGGTCGTGGTCTGAGACCGGACCGTGGGGAAGACGATCCCCCAGGACCACCAACAGGTGATAACCACGGACACTCAGCGCTGTTAAGCCAGCGAATCCCTAATCACTGAGAGCGAGTTGTCATTTGACGAAGAGCCGCGTCAGGAGACCACCACCACCTTCCTGACGAACAAAACACTGCACACAATGTTTAGAGTGCAAGAAGCATAGCGAGCAACTCAGCTTGCAAGGTGAAGCGCAATCATATATGCGGACCAGCGCCGCTGTGTCACAACAACGGCACTTCCTGCTGCACAGGTGACTGCCTAACATGGGTATATACTTGCAACCACTCCTCAAAATACACCGTTCGTTTTCTAACGCATGTATGCGCGTCCTCTTCTATGTGATCTAAGGTGAGATCACAGTATATTATTAGCATTTTTTGGTTAGTTTTTGCTTAACATTAATTACCCTTAATTTGTACATCGCTGACCGTCGGTAATTAAATTGCATAAGCGAGGAGGGTAACGTCTGGCAGCGGGGTATACATTGTCTTGGTGTGATTAGTAGGAAAGCACACGCTCGTTACTTACAGTGGAGGATTGTTGGTATTTATAGACGTGGGGGCGGGGGCGTTGATCCCCGGAATACCCTCCAGGTAGACGAAGCATCAGGGTGGAGAGGTATGGTTTGTGACTTCATAAAGCTCACTGTGTGGGCGAAACGTTGTCAATAAAGGATCGCAGTTTACTGCAGTTGTCTTTCGTTTTCCAGTTAGGCTTACAACTTGCCCTTTAGACGAAGTGAAGTACCATTTAATTCAGTAATTTTTGTGTAAGGTAATGGGGAGGAAGGGGAGGGGGGTATTGATCTGGTAATGGGTAAATCCTCGTGATGCAGAGAAATCCAAAATTTAGTTGAGATATCCGGATGACAGATTATTGCCAATTGATATCCAAAAACCGGCGAGTTGATAAGACAATGTGCAACACTAGGTGTCTGTATTGACGCAACGTTCCGCCTGCGCTGCAGCCTTCATCGGTCGAATACACAGATGGATTGCAATCCTGGAGAGGTAGTTTGAGGTGGTCAGTCCCTCAGCCTTGATGGAAGACAAAGGAAAATAAGGTACAATACTGTGACTGGAACAATACACAAATAACCCACACATAGGAGAGAGAAACTTAGGACGACGTTTCGGTCAGACTTGGACAAGAGACTTACTGGAACCGGAAGTGAGGCCTAGGCAGCTTCGACGTGAGGTTACAGGTGAGCTGGACACTAGTGCAAGTAGGCCATGGTAAACAGTAGTTAGCAGTTGATTTGTTGAAGACATCTCCTGTACCAAGATACCGTGGTATTGTTGCCGTGTCAGACACGTGTCTCGTAGCTCGTTGGTAGCGCAACCGCAGTGTTGTGTTGTGCATAACCAGGGTGTTGTGTGTTGTGTATAACCACAGTGTTGTGTGTTGTGCATAATTAGTGTTGTGCACACCCACAGTGTTGTGTGTTATGCATAACCAGGGTGTTGTGTGTTGTGTATAACCACAGTGTTGTGTGTTGTGCACAACCAATGATGTGTTATATTGTGCACAACCACAACGTCGTTCAGTTGTGCACAATCACAGTGTTGTGTACACCCACAATAATCAATCATCAGACACCCACAACTAGGAGAGGAACCATACACCTACGTTGTTTCGGTCCGTCCTGGACCATCGTCAAGCCACAACTGGTACAGGACGCGAACCGACACGTCATCCCAAATCCTATTCTTTTCCATAGGAAAGGGAGGGGGGAGGAGATAGAGGAAGGGAGGAGGGGGGTGCTGAAAGAATTGTACCAGCCACGGTATTGTAACTACTGTTTTTTTCACCCCGCCACAATAACAAGTCATGGTTTCAAAACGTGCTGGAACCTTTCCCCCCCCCATCCTCCCCCAACGCGCCCCGCGCTCAAGGTATTGCATCATCTGCAAACTTCAGTAAGGCTGTTGTTGCTGTTGTTGCTGCCTCTGGCTAGTGTTGCAGTGCGACCGCAACATTCCCTAGTCCAAGTGTTACACACGTTGTACACACAACTATTTGCAGAGTAAGTGCCTTGATGTTTGAGGGCTTTTTATCCAGGGGATCTGCACTACCCTCTCTCGCTTTTCTATGTTCAAAACTGATTATTCTCCCCTTCCCTCTCCCCTCCTCTCCCTTCCCCTCGTTCCCCAGTTTTTGTGCTTTAAATGTCATAATAATAATAATAATAATAATAATAATAATAATAAAATAAAATTAATACAACAATAATAATATAATAATAACAATACTCCTACTACTAATAATACAACAACAGTAACAACAACAATAATAATAATACAATAATAACGAAACTGATGATAATAATATAAACATTATTGAGAAGTGTTATGGTGGGTGACGCAGCAGAAACACTACAACGGGAAGGACGTTAACGGATGAACAAACAGGAGGTCCAACTGTTATTGTTGTTGCTCAGGCATGTCACTCAACGCCACTACCTGTTGTAGTGACTTGTTGAAGTTACAAGGTTGTTGGGTTGTAGTGACGCTACAATCACTCTACGTGTAGTGAGTTGACCTGTGTTAGTAGTGAGTTGACCTGTGTTAGTAGTGAGTTGACATGTGTTAGTAGTGAGTTGACCTGTGTTAGTAGTGAGTTGACCTGTGTTAGTAGTGAGTTGACCTGTGTTAGTAGTGAGTTGACCTGTGTTAGTAGTGAGTTGACCTGTGTTAGTAGTGAGTTGACCTGTGTTAGTAGTGAGTTGACCTGTGTTAGTAGTGAGTTGACCTGTGTTAGTAGTGAGTTGACCTATGTTAGTTGTAAGTTGACCTGTGTTAGTAGTGAGTTGACCTGTGTTAGTAGTGAGTTGACCTGTGTTAGTAGTGAGTTGACTTGTGTTAGTAGTGAGTTGACCTATGTTAGTTGTGAGTTGACCTGTGTTAGTAGTGAGTTGACCTGTGTTAGTGAGTTGACCTGTGTTAGTGAGTTGACCTGTGTTAGTTATTAGTAGTTGGTAGGGAGACAGAGCCTTTTAGAGAAGAGGACAAGAGATTCCATCCCCGGAACAAGGAGGAGGTTACCAGTGATACCAAAGGATAATATAATAATAATAATAATAATAATAATAATACTTTATTGAGACATGGTACAATGATACATGGTTGGGTAGACAAGATACATAGTTATTGATGAGATGTACATGCCAAAAGCCCCTAATATGCTGTGCCAGACGAGGTGAATGGAAATCAAGTGTCAGAAAGAATTGAAACTGAAGATGGTTGAAGAGACAGCAGCTTCATCAACTCTAACTTGTGTCACGTGACCCAACTCACCACCACGACTACTACTATACTACTATTACTACTGCTGCTGCTTCTTCTTCTATGACTACTACTACAGCAGCAGCAGCAGCAAACTCCAGGCTGAGGGACTGACTACCTCACTCTCCTCATCTCCCACAGTTCATCTCTGTAGTGGACTGAAGAAGCCACTGGCTGGCGAGACGTTTCCTCAATAAACATTCCCAAATGTTGCACAAGTTCTTCAGTCTTCAACTTGTGGATTCTTTTTTAAACCATTTACATCAGAGTGGCGTCAGTCATCGTCACTCCGACCCGGTAGCAAAACTAGACCTCCCTGGCCTGATCACTCAGGCTGTTGGTGCTGCCTGCTCTGCTTGCTGTTCACACAGGGTGAACAACACGTTCACCATGACACGTGTTCTGACGGGGTGACTCGACACTTGTGTTGTTCAGGAAGCCGGTAGCCACGGCGGCACCTGTGACTCACCTGGTCACTCACCTAGGTGTCACCTGTGACTCACCTGGTCACTCACCTAGGTGTCACCTGTGACTCACCTGGTCACTCACCTAGGTGTCACCTGTGACTCACCTGGGTGTCACCTGTTTCGCCACAGGAGCCCATGGCTTAGGTAGTTTTAGCATCCCAGGAGTGCTTACCAGGGTGACAGTATCTTGCTACACTGCCAGGGTGACTGTCTCCTGGTATACACTGCCAGGATGAGTGTCTCGCTACACACTGCCAGGGTGACTGTCTCCTGGTATACACTGCCAGGATGAGTGTCTCGCTACACACTGCCAGGGTGACTGTCTCCTGGTATACACTGCCAGGATGAGTGTCTCGCTACACACTGCCAGGGTGACTGTCTCCTGGTATACACTGCCAGGATGAGTGTCTCGCTACACACTGCCAGGGTGACTGTCTCCTGGTATACACTGCCAGGATGAGTGTCTCGCTACACACTGCCAGGGTGACTGTCTCCTGGTATACACTGCTAGGATGAGTGTCTCGCTACACACTGCCAGGGTGACTGTCTCCTGGTATACACTGCCAGGATGAGTGTCTCGCTACACACTGCCAGGGTGACTGTCTCCTGGTATACACTGCCAGGATGAGTGTCTCGCTACACACTGCCAGGGTGACTGTCTCCTGGTATACACTGCCAGGATGAGTGTCTCGCTACACACTGCCAGGTGACTGTGCTCAAACACTAGTATATAAGCGCCAATCCTTCCTGTGCTTCAGTCTTGAAGACTACGGTGCTCTTCACCAACTCCAAGACTGAGGGACTCATTACCTCATCTTTTGTATATAGCTCTATAGTCTTCCCAGTATGTCCTAGAATTTGTACTGATAAAGCCACTGTATGACGAAAAGTCTACAAATAAAGATACCCGGATGTCGTACATGTGTCTAATTCTTCAAGCTGGTATCACCGGACTTGACCTGGCGTTCTGCAGGCGCTGTGTCGTCCCCACTGCTTCACCCATCCACTCGACCATTACGACTGATGCTGCAAGTCTGTGAATTACTCTCAAAGGAGGTTAACACCGGCCCTTCCTCTCTTACCACAAACGCAGGTTGATAACCAACTTATGAAACGTTTCTTAAACGTCTCACCCTCGTACGTATATGTATATACGTGTATGTATGTGTATACTGATATGTAAACACGTAACAGTGTAAGTTAATGTATGGATGTCTGTAATGAATATGTATACAAATACTGTAATATAAACTGTTTGTATGTACAGTACAATCTCTGTACCAAGGATCCTAACCTACATATATTTCTGCGTCATCTGAATACATTACCATGCCTCGCAGGTCACTTCTAATATAGCTATAATAATAATAATGATAATAATAATATTATTAACAATAATAATAATAATAATAATAATTTTTATTTCTACAAGTACGTACATGTACAAGGTATACACGTCTAGCTGACATCAATGACATACTACTATATAGAAAGCCCCATGTTATGCAGAGCATTTTGGGCACATTAGGTCAGTTTTGTGCTAGGTTGCGACTCACACCCGTCGAGTAGCACCCAGGTACCTATTTAACTGATGGGTGAACATTGGACAACAGGTATCTTAAGGAAACACGTCCTAATGTTTTCCAGCAGTACCGGAATCGACCCCTGGACCTCAATGTGTGAGCTGAGTGCGCTAGCAATCGAATACATGTTCTTGTCTTCCAGATCACTTCTAACATTGAAAATTGGCCTAATTTAAAACTGTTTTCTTGACTTTGTTAATGATACTTGTAGAATGGACCCTCGGTTTTTGTTGAAAATTCTTTCCAGAAAATGCTGTTTGAGCGCCGTTACCGAACGAATTTGTTCCCATAAGGACAAATGTAAATTAGATTAGTCATTTCAGACCCCCAAAAATACACTTACAAAAGCACTTACGAAAATACACTTACAAAAGCACTTACGAAAATACACTTACATAATTGTTGGAGTTGGGAGGTGAATTAAAACCGAGGGTCCACTGTATATTAATTCATAAACACGTTTAATATGCTGTTTATGTTGGTTTAGCTGACTTAGCACAGCAACCACTGACTTAGCACAGCAACCACAACTAGGTGAGTACATGCCCTCCTAACTCTCTTTCCTTCATTTCAATACCCTCATTTTTTTTTAATTGGAAATCTTAATATTGGTTATTCTCGGGTTAGGCTAGGGGAGAGTAGCTCCAGTGCTTTGGATCAAGAGTTTTGTGTGTGTGTGTGTGGACGTAGGCCTGGGGGTTAGGCCTAGGTGAATGTGTGTGGTCTTACTGGTGGCCTCTCTGCCTCACCTCACCTCACCTCAACAATGTTCCCAGACATTTTTTCTGGTGACTTCTAGTTATTTATTTTGTCTGTTTGTCTTGTCTGTTTTTTTTCTTTCTCTGGCTTTTTTTTGGTTTACCCTGGAGGATAATTTACACACGTAATCATTTAAATTGTTGCATAAAAACCGGTATAAAGTCTGAATTAACACATACAGAGTCTGTCTGGATAGAATTTTCAGAGGGGTGTGAAAAATTGATTTTAGGCGTGATTTACCGTCCTCCAAACTTAGATAGGGAACAAGGGAGACTACTTTGGGAGGAAATTGTTAAGGCCACAAGACACGATAACGTAGTAATTCTAGGGGACTTTAACTTTAGTCAGATTGATTGGAATTTCATGACAGGGAATTTAGAATCTAACGACTTTTTAGAAGTAGTTCAGGATTGCTTTTTGAAGCAGTTTGTAACAGAACCTACAAGGGGAAATAACCTACTTGACTTAGTTCTGGCAAGCAAGGAAACCCTTGTTAATAATTTAGAAATTACAGAGGAACTCGGCTCAAGCGACCACAAGTCAATTACCTTTAGCATTGAATGGATGTATGATAGTAGGGATAATTCAGTAATGGTCCCAAATTTTCGCTTAGCATATTATAATGGACTTAGAGAACACTTATCAACTGTGGACTGGGGTGAAGAAGAGAGGTATCAATATGACAGTTTTCTTAACACTATACAGGCTGCCCAAAGAACATTCATCCCGTATAAAGAAATTAGATCAAGTAGAAATGACCCAAAATGGATGAATAATAGGCTCAAATATCTTTTAGGGCAGAAGAAAGGAATTTATAGGCGCATAAAAAGAGGTGAGGGTCATCTTATAAATCAGTATACTGACATTAAGAGGGACGTTAAAAAGGGAATAAGAAAAGCTAAACGGGACTATGAAATTAAAGTTGCTAGGGATTCAAAAACTAACCCAAAAAGTTTTTTCCAGGTTTATAGAACAAAAGTTAGGGATAAGATAGGTCCCCTTAAAAATAACTTTGGGCATCTTACTGACAAGGAGAATGATATGTGCTCTATTTTTAATAATTATTTTCTCTCGGTTTTCACACAGGAAGACATTAATAATATCCCAGTAATTAATTTTTACAGAGGCCCAGAAGAAGATAAATTATGTAATATCACAGTCACTAGCGAAATGGTTATGAAACAGCTGGACCAACTGAAACAAAATAAATCGCCGGGTCCTGATGAGCTTTTTGCAAGGGTTCTTAAGGAATGCAAATGGAACTCTGTGAACCAATATCTAACATTTTTAATTTATCTCTTCAAACAGGTGTAGTGTCTGATATGTGGAAGATGGCTAATGTAATTCCTATTTTTAAAGCAGGGGACAAGTCACTACCGTCAAACTACCGCCCAATAAGTCTGACCTCAATTGTAGGCAAATTACTAGAGTCAATTATAGCTGATATTATTAGAAGCCATCTAGATAACCATAATTTGATTAATGATACCCAGCATGGATTCACGAGGGGCCGTTCCTGCCTATCTAATTTATTAACCTTCTTCAGTAAAGCTTTTGAAGCTGTTGATCACGATAAAGAATTCGATATTGTTTATTTAGACTTTAGTAAGGCTTTTGATAGAGTACCGCACCAGAGACTGTTAAAGAAAGTGGCAGCTCATGGCATTGGGGGAAAAGTGCTGTCATGGATCGAGTCATGGCTCACCAATAGGAAGCAGAGAGTGTGCATAAATGGGGTTAAATCCGAATGGGGACTTGTAACAAGTGGTGTTCCACAGGGATCAGTCTTAGGCCCATTGTTATTTATAATATATATCAATGACCTGGATGAGGGAATTACTAGTGATATGAGCAAATTCGCCGACGACACGAAGATAGGTAGGATAATTGATTCAAACATAGATGTCATAGAACTTCAGGAAGATTTAGACAAACTTAATTCGTGGTCAGAAAAGTGGCAGATGCAGTTCAATGTAGATAAATGCAAGGTTCTGAAGCTCGGGAGTGTCCATAACCCAAGCACTTATAAGTTAAATAACCTAGAACTTAGCCATACAGATTGCGAGAAGGACTTGGGGGTGATGGTAAGCAGCAACCTTAAACCAAGACAGCAATGCCTAAGCGTACGTAATAAGGCAAATAGATTACTGGGATTTATATCAAGAAGTGTTAGCAACAGAAGTCCAGAGGTTATATTACAGCTTTTTACATCATTAGTAAGGCCTCACCTAGATTACGCAGCTCAGTTTTGGTCTCCATATTACAGAATGGACATAAATTCGTTAGAAAACATTCAGCGTAGAATGACTAAATTAATACATAGCATTAGAAATCTTCCTTACGAAGAAAGATTGAAGACCCTAAAATTACATTCACTTGTAAGACGTAGAATGAGGGAGACATGATCGAGGTATACAAGTGGAAAATGGGTATTAACAAAGGGGATATAAATAAGGTCTTGAGGATATCTCTCCAAGAGAGAACCCGCAATAATGGATTCAAGTTAGATAAGTTTAGATTTAGAAAGGATATAGGAAAGTATTGGTTTGGAAATAGGGTAGTTGATGAGTGGAACAGTCTGCCTAGTAGGGTTATTGAAGCTAGGACCTTGGGTAGTTTCAAATTTAGGTTGGATAAATTCATGAGTGAGAGGGGTTGGATTTGAGTGGGACTCGCGCATGAGTGGGTAGAATTGTCAAAGCTTATTTCTTGGGTAGCATTGAAAATTGGGTTGAGCAAATATTCTGTTAGTGGGACGGATTGTGAAGGACCTGCCTAGTATGGGCCAACAGGCCTGCTGCAGTGTTCCTCCTTTCTTATGTTCTTATGTTCTTATGTTCTTATAGGTTAGTTACCATTTTGTCCTAGGCACATGTCAATTAGACACTAGGCCTGTTGTATGTATGTGTGTGTGTGTGTAAGGAAACACTTCGAAATGTTTCTGCCCCACCGGGAATTGAACCCGGCCCCTCCATGCGTGAAGCGAGAGGTTTACCCACCTATGAGTGCCTGTACCTAAATAAATTTACTTACTCTCACTTAATCCTGCTGTTTCACTTCCTCCTCTCAATCTTTCCCTTTCCACTGTTTCTCCTCCCTCCTACTCTCTCTCCATCCCTCCTACCCTCCCTCCATTGTCTCCCTCCTTGTTCTGGGCACACTTGCCACCGTGGTGGTCGTGTGGTCCTCCACCATGAAGGCCACTCACTCACCTTTCTCTGGTTACTCAAAACAGTGCTAGTACGTCAGAACTGTCAGTGTATGGGCAAGAACCTTCACACAGTTGAGTTACTTAGCTGTTGCAACTTTTAAGGTTTAAATAATAAGATATTACAAGGACCACCAATGGAAATAAGTCACTTTGTCTGACTAGATAATTTACGCTATATACCTGTGCCTAAATAAACTTACTTGCTTAAGTCTGGCCTCTGGTGTCTTCCACTTGTTATCTCTGGCTATCAGAACTTACCATTCTGGGAGTGTTGCAGCTTACAGCTGGACGTTGCAAGCGTCATTGCTGGAGAATGTTGCAAGGTCCTCTGGTTTGATCTGGAGTAGTGGGTCTGCAGACGTAGACATAAACAGACACATCCGGCCGTCTACCTCTGACGTAGAGCGACATAAACAGACACATCCGGCCGTCTACCTCTGAGGTGGAGAGACACAGACATAACCGGCCATCAGTTTATATATTTTTTAAGGAAGGAGCCAAAGCCAGTACAGCAGTAGATACAGTTTATAGAGGCAGTTAAGAAAGTTAAGTTATAATTTGACTACTAAATCACTAAACTACCAGAGTTAAGTAAAGAAATTTGTAAAAAATGTAGAATACATGATGACAGGAGAACCTTACTCCACAGTGGAGAGTGTCGCTGTGGCCTTGGAGAGTGTCAGTGTGACCTTGGAGAGTGTCAGTGTGACCTTGGAGAGTGTCAGTGTGACCTTGGAGAATGTCACTGTGACCTTGGAGAGTGTCAGTGTGACATTGGAGAGTGTCGGTGTGACCTTGGAGTGTCAGTGTGACTTTGGAGAGTGTCAGTGTGACCTTGGAGGGTCAGTGTGATCTTGGTGTCGGTGTGACTTTCGAGAGTGCCGGTGTGACCTTCGAGAGTGCCGGTGTGACCTTCGAGTGTCAGTGTGACCTTGAAGAATTTACAATAAGTATGAGTTAGTGTGACCTTCAATTATGTACAATGTGTGTTTGGAGTGACCCTCACAAGAATGTTTACTGAATACAGAATGTGTATAAACAAAGTATCGTGGTGGTGGTGGTAGTAGTGGTGATGGTAGTGGTAGTAGTAGTAGTTGTGGTGGTATGTCACTGGATTAGTAAGGCCAGACACTGTACTGGAATACTGGCAGGTTACACGTATACCGCTTCTTCATCAAGGAGGAGGGAGGGAGGCTCCTGTTCTGTCAGAAATTCTGGAGATTAGCAGAGTTTTGGGTTTTATTCAGGGTTGAAAAAACAAAACATTTGGGTTGACAATATCCAGTGTGATCCACACGACTCACCGAACACACGCCCATTTGGACTTTAGTGTTTCGTTCATTTCTCTTCTGTTGTCGGTGTGTCATCTTCTTGAAGCAAAGACCTGATAGGGAATGTTTTTTTTTTCACTCTGGATTTTCCTAATGTGATTTTTCACTCTGGATTTTCCTTACGAGAAAAAATATTTTGTATTTCCTTCAGTTACATAAATGACTTTTTTGCAGACCTCCTGGACTCTGTGAGATCCATTCAGTTCTATCTGTGTGTGTGTGTGTATGTGTGTGTATTCACCTATTTGTGGTTGCAGGGGTCGAGACTCAGCTCCTGGCCCCGCCTCTTCACTGATCGCTATTAGTTTCTCTCTCTTCCTGCTCCATGAGCTTTGTCATACCTCGTCTTAAAGCTATGTATGGTTCCTGCCTCCACTGTGTGTGTGATAAATATTTTAGAAAATTATTTATCACACAAACACACACCGTTCTTCCTTGTATAGGACTGATGAAGCCACTGTGGCGAAACGTTTCCCCAGTAAAGATAACCAAGTGTATTAAGGGGCACGTCAGTTTCCCCGTCTTCTAATAATGTTATTTTTTCCCTATAATCTACCTTGTCCATAATTACTATCGCATTTGCTTTGTCTGTTTCGTAAGGTGAAGTCCAGGATCTTTCCTTAATTCATGGTATAACTTAACAAATCATCAAAGATTTGAATTAAGGAAAGATCTTGGACTTCATCTTACGAAATCAGACAAAGCAAATGTGATAGTAATTATGGATAAGGTAGATTATAGGGGAAAAATATACATGATATTAGGAGACAGGGGAAACTCACGCGCCTCCTAAGTGTCTCATTCTTCTATCTCTGTACGATTAACCTCTCTGAATATTTCTTTTTTGCTCTTTACAAAATCTGGGACCTTTGAGAAGTTTTGTGATTCTTCGTCTTCGCCGGCAGAGGGAGCGTCTTTCTGTGTACCTTGCATCTTCATGTTTACTTTAGGAATGAGTCTGATATATTAGACACATGTGCAACATTGGGGTATCTTTATTGTGGAAACGTTTCGCCCCACAGTGGCTTTATCAGTCCTATACAAAGAAGAATAGTGAAGATCAGAAGGAAATTGAAGTTGATAAGTAGGACACATGTGCAACAGTTAGGTATCTTTATTCCGAAACATTTCGCCTACGCAGCAGGCTTCTTCAGTCGAGTACAGAAGAGTTAGCAGAAGCTGTAGAGATGTGGAGACGATGTAATCAGTTGAAGACGTAGTTTTGAGGCGGTCAGTCCCTCAGCCTGGAGAAGAGTTTTGCTTCATAGTCTGGAACAATGTTGAAAAGATTTTCTGGAGAGTGTGCGACCTGCAGTAGCAAGACTTCTGTTACTGTTCTGATGAGTAGAGAGACAAGGCAGGCACCAACACTGCTATTGGACAAGATGTCATAAATTAGATGATAATGTAATTAACCAACACGAAACACGATGAGTAGAGAGATAAGACGAAATGAAGACCCCTCGCATGTTCCAGGATGAGGGTGGGTAGGTGATTGGGGGAGGAGGGGCAGGATACATGACCTTCCCTCCTCCCCCTTACACACGTAGCTTTAAGAACAGGTATGATAGGGCTCACTCAGTTAGGAGTGGACCCAGTAGCGGCCAGCAGAGAGGCTAGGGCCAGGAGCAGGGACTCGACCCCTGCAACCATAAATGAGTTGAGTTCAAATAAGTGAGGACCAGTAAGGTCAGGTGGATATAGGTGGTGCTTGTGACCTTTCCATAGAGGAAGGGGACGTGTAGGGATCTAGTGGAGAATGTAGGTGAATAATAATAATAATAGCCGGACTTGAGTCCTGGAGGTGGGAAGTACAGTGCCTGCATTCTGAAGGTTGGGGGGGGATGTTACAGTTCAGAAATTCATCTGAAGTGTGATGTCAGCACGCTTCTGGCAAGACAGTGATTGAATGAATGATGGTGAAGGTATTTCCTCTTTTTATAGTCACACTACCTCAGTGGGAGACAGCCTCTGTGCTAGTGGTTGCAGGGGTCGAGTCATAGCTCCTGGCAGGGAGGGTGTGTGGGCGTGTGTGCAGGTGGGTGTGTGGGTGTGCTGAGCAGGGAATGCGGTCACCCTCACCGGGTCAACACACTACCAACAACATAAAACCTCTGCTTTCTCTCAACAAACTGAGGCCTACGCCGCGTAATAGTCTGACCATTGTTACCAGTGTCTTCTAGGCACCTGACCATCGTAGCAAGTGTTGCGCGGGAAGTAAGCCAGACACAGTGGCTTTCTTGGGTTATCCTAGCCTCCCCTCTGGGTTAGTCATCAGTATAAAAATATTAGTTTCAGTGGTCTGCTTGCGGCTAGCACCAACAGCCTGTTTCTTGTGGTTATGTTACATACACAGGCTGAATATGCAATATACTTACACATATTAACAGGTGCACTTTCACAATAACATTTGTGTGTGTGTGTGTGTGTGTGTGTGTGTGTGTGTGTGTGTGTGTGTGTGTGTGTACCAGTGACTGGACCAGTCTGCTGTGTGGTGATAATAGCAGAAACAGTTAAAATGGGAGCAGATACATGCGACACAATCGACGCACACACTCACCATCCATCACCACCATCATGGACACACACACTCCCATCCCATCACTCACCATCATCCATCACATCTACCCATCATACACTCACCCATCCACCTCACCCATCCCATCACTCACCCATCCCATCACTCACCCATCATACCACCACATCACCCATCCATCACTCACCCATCCCATCACCATCACACTCACCATCCCATCACTCACCCATCCCATCACTCACCCAATCATACACACCACACACTCACCCATCCCATCACTCACCCATCCCATCACTCACCCATCATACACACCACACACTCACCCATCCCATCACTCACCCATCATACACACCACACACTCACCCATCCCATCACTCACCCATCATACACACCACACACTCACCTAGTGAGTATTTTAGGCGAAGTTGAACCTGAAGCGGGCCAGTTAAAATGAAACTCACTGAAATTTCCAGAGAAGTTACTATTGGATAATGAAAAACAATGTGAAGAATTAGACACATGTACAGCATATGCCAGTGCCTTCGTCTTCTGCACGCAGTGCCAGTCTTCCTGCCTGCACTTCAGAGTCTTAACGACTACGGTGCTCTTCACCAGCTCCAGGGCTGACGGATTGATTACTTCGTCTTTGTATATAGTTCTACTGTCTTACTATTTTGTCTTTGAATTTGTATTGATAAAGCCACTGGAGGGCGAAACGTCTACAAATAAAGATACCCAGATGCTGAACATGTGTCTAATTCTTCATCTTGTCGGTATTGTGTATCATTATGTACAAAAACAATAAGATCAGACATGATATGGCGACGTTTCGGTCCATCCTGGACCATTGTCAAGTCACAGCTAAGTTGAGAAAAGAAGAGAAGGCCAGGCAGGTCGTAGTGACTTTCCAGTCACTGTATTATCACTTTTTATTCCACGTTACTTTTGGTTTTAAAAGCATGTGCAAACAACTGGTAAGGAATTTCATTGGGATTTCTATACGAGGACAAGTGGACAATGGCGTACTCTGAGCCTATATAAAAAAAGTAATCTTTTTTATGCCGCCCACACCCACGGTGTAGGCGGCATAAGAAAGATATTAAACTGACTCCCTCTCACTGGATGGGTTTTCCAACAAGGGAGTGAAATATTTCAGTAAAGTGGTGAGGACGGGAAAATAAACACAAATGGAGTATAATGCGGATCTTTATTGACTGCGTTTCGCCCACATAGTGGGCTTTATCAAGTCATAGAGTCAATAATTATTATTATAATTATAACTAAACGTAGTAAAGGATCGCATTGTACTACATTTGTGTTTATTTTCCCATCGTGTCGGTATTTTATACCATTTATCTCCAAAGTGATGAGAATATCGACAGACATTCCACCGTGGGTTCAGTACCTACGGCAGCCTCAGAAATTTCCTTCCAGTACCGTAAGTTCATAACAAAATATAAATTTTAGCGGGCTAAAATAGCCATTAGGAGCCACTAATCGCCAATTCCTGGATGGTCACCAATAATACAATGTTATAATTCCTCTGGTTATTTCAGAGTAGTGTTTGCGAAAGCCAAATGAGAGTTGGTTTCTTAAGCAAGAGTCGAATTCCCAGCCAGTGTAATTTGGTAGTGAAGGTTAATTGAATTTGTGCAAGATGTGTGGTATAGAGGGAATGAGTTTGTTGATGCGTTTATGGCAGGTGTGAGTGATGGTTGTGGTTGGCTGAGAGTTAGTTGTAACTGCATGACACACATTTAGAGTAATCTAGTAGAACATTACAGCATGATATTGCACCACGATGCTGTATATGCTGCTGCTGCTGCTGGTATACCTTACCAGGCTCGTCTGGTTGCTGCTGCTGCTGGTATACCTTACCAGGCTCGTCTGGTTGCTGCTGCTGCTGGTATACCTTACCAGGCTCGTCTGGTTGCTACTGCTGCTGGTATACCTTACCAGGCTCGTCGTTGCTGCTGCTGCTGGTATACCTTACCAGGCTCGTCTGGTTGCTGCTGCTGCTGGTATACCTTACCAGGCTCGTCTGGTTGCTGCTGCTGCTGGTATACCTTACCAGGCTCGTCTGGTTGCTGCTGCTGCTGGTATACCTTACCAGGCTCGTCTGGTTGCTGCTGCTGCTGGTATACCTTACCAGGCTCGTCTGGTTGCTACTGCTGCTAACTTGTTGTGGTGGTGTAGTTGTTACTGGTACAGCTGCTGTTTGCTACTGATGAGGTTTTTGCAACCGATGCTGCTGCTACTGTTGCTTCTGTCTCTGCTGCTGTTGATGTTGTTTTCTGCTGCTGCTGCTGCTACTACTATTAGTAGTTTAGTACTACTACAACTACTAATACTTCTACAACTACTAGTACATATACAACTACTACTAGTACATCTACAACCACTACTAGTACTTCTACAACTACTTCTACTGTTACTACTACTAGTACAACAACAACTGCTACAACGATTATCGTGCTACTTCACCTCCGTGCCACCACCTACCTGGATTAACTTAACCTCACCCTCCATAACACTCTCAACATCCACTTTTACATATTTTATGGCCTCTTCAGACTTGGTTCTTATTGAACGCACACCGTACGTGTACACGCGCCTCGTGCTTACATAAGTGTACACACGTGTATATACGTGCTCCCACACCGCAACACTTCAGAAGCTGTGTGTGTTACCATCAGCGTCTGCCTGCCTGTTTATTATGTGTGTTGTGACACAAGTGGAAGCCGCCCAGACTCCAGCCCTGTGCTCCGGTCGGGGCACTCTTCCCCCACTTATCGTGTGTGTGTGTGTGTATTTAAGCTTTTATTGTTTCCATTATGTGACACGTTATCAGTTATTAATTTCACTATCCATTTCTTACTCCACGTATTCAGTTGACTTTAATCCTCCAGTAAAATGTTATTATCCTGATAATGGTCCAGCAGAAGCCGAAATAGCTGCTAATGTTCGCTCTCCGGAGTGTGGTTTACTTTCTAGTTCCAGCCACGGTACTGTGGGTTGTGAATTGTTCCAGCCACGGTATTGTGGGTTAATTGTGAGTTGTTCCAGCCACGGTATTTGGTTGTGTGGTTTTCAGTTAGTGGTAGTGTTGTTCCAGCCACGGTATTGTGGGTTAGTTGTGAGTTGTTCCAGCACGGTATTGTGGGTTTGATGTGAGTTGTTCCAGTCACAGTATTGTGGGTTAGTTGTGAATGGTTCTAGCCACGGTATTGTGGGTTAGTTGTGAGTTGTTCCAGTAACGGTATTGTGGGTTAGATATGAGTTGTTCCAGTAACGGTATTGTGGGTTAGTTGAGTTGTTCCAGCCACGGTATTGTGGGTTAGTTGTGAGTTGTTCCAGTCACAGTATTGTGGGTTTGATATGAGTTGTTCCAGTCTGGGTATTGTGGGTTAGATGTGAGTTGTTCCAGCCTCGGAATTGTGGGATAGTTGTGAATTGTTTCAGTTATAGTATTATTCTTCATTTATCCTCGTTTCTTAACTTACAAATAATGTACATAATTGTAATTCATTTGTTTGCTTGTTTTTCAGGAAACATCAAAACATCATTGCTACAAGGATCATCATTCAACGTTACTTGGCACTTAGCCTACCCTCACAGGGTGAGTTCTTGACTTCTACTATTAGTATTACAACAACTACTACTATTACAACTACTGCTACTACTATTACAACTACTGCTACTTCTACTACTATTACAACTACTGCTACTTCTACTACTATTACAACTACTGCTACTTCTACTACTATTACAACTACTGCTACTTCTACTACTAGTATTACAACAACTACTACTACTATTACAACTACTACTACTAGTAGTATTACAACTACTACTACTACTAGTATTACAACTACTACTACTAGTAGTATTACAACTACTACTACTACTAGTATTACAACTACTACTACTACTAGTATTACAACTACTACTACTACTAGTATTACAACTACTACTACTACTAGTATTACAACTACTACTACTACTAGTATTACAACTACTACTACTTCTACTGCTACTACTAATTATTATTATTATTATTATTATTAATGTTCTGTTCTGGCTAATCATGTGCCACCCAGGGTTGTGTAGTAGTAGCAGTAGTGGTAGTATAAGTATAGTAGTTTTAGTAGAAGTGGTAGCAGGTGTAATAGTTGTAAAGTAAAGTAAAGGTTTATTTATTTGTAAAGGTTACAATGTGTAATTACAATTTTGGTTTGCTAAGATAGACAGTATAATAACCTATGTGACATGTCAAGATATCTTATTCATGAAATAAGATACCAATTGTACTAAGCAAATTTCCTAAATTTGCTTGTAACAGATAATTGAAATGTAGATATAAACCCAAATGTACAATTGTTAACCCCTTTGGGGCCTAGTGCCTAGGCCTTTTGTGTATCCATATGCTCTTGCGCTACACAGGATGGATATGGGGTGCACAATAAACTAGCCACTTCGGTGGCAAAATCTCTAAAAAAAGTACAAAGAATGCCACTATCATGCCAGGGCATTTTGGGCAGACTAATCCTAAAACATAGAAACAACTTAAAACTAGACAGATAATAGTGCATAGTAACTACTTTTCAAATTAAAATTCTTTATTTCAAGTAATATTACAAGGTGGGGTGTACTTATAATTATACATTTTATGAAGTAGATATTACAAGATGGCCAATAATATGCCTAGGTATGCCTAGGCTTTTCAGGCAGTCTTATGATAGGTCTTACTCAATAGCGACACAATGATTATACATATAGTAAGGTTAGGTAATTGTAGTGATTAACTAGGTTTACAAAATTGAGGTATACTAGAATTTAAACATTTAAGAATTTACCAATTAGTTTAAGAATTTAACAATTAGTTTATATATTAATGGTAAAGGTGATGTATTGGCATAATACAGTTTATATATTGGAGTGTCTTAGGCAAACTTATGACTAGCTTAAGAATTATGAAGCAATAGTTGTATTAGAATTTTGATTAGTCCTGTGCAAATTAAGGGAATCACAGATATCAATAAGTGTATTTTGTTGTGGATATGTGCAAGATAAAGTAGTTTTCATGTGGTTAGCTACCGGTTGGGTGCGTAAGTGAGATAAGATGTTTTTTAACGGTGCTTTTGAAAATGGAGGTTGTGTCTGCAGTTCTAGAGTTTTCAGGCAGGGAGTTCCAGATTTTAGGCCCTTTTATGCGCATTGAATTTTTGTATAGATTTAGTCGGACACGGGGAATGTCAAAGAGATGTTTATGTCTGGTATTATGTCTATGGGTCCTGTCACAACTGTCAAGAAAGTGTTTTAGCTCAGGGTTAAAGTTGGAATTAATGGTTCTATAAATGTAGACATCAGAGTAGTAAGTATGGATGTTCTGAACAGTGAGTAGGTTTAGGTCTTTGAAGAGTGGAGGGGTGTGCTGCCTAGCGTTGGATTGCGTGATAATTCTTACTGCGGCTTTTTGTTGGGTTATTATTGGCTTTAGGTGGGTAATTGCTGTTGATCCCCATGCACAAATGGCATATGTGAGGTAGGGATAGATGAGTGAGTAGTATAGTGTGAGTAAGGCTGATTGTGGTACATAATACCGTATCTTAGAGAGGATCCCCACAGTTTTGGACACTTTCTTTGTTATGTGTTGCATATGGGTGCTGAATTTCAGGCTGCTGTCAAGGTGAAGGCCAAGGAACTTGCCCTCATTATGTTTAGCAATAGGTGTAGTGTTGATCTTAATGTTTAATTGTGGATCATCTGCTCTGTTGCCAAACATAATATAGAAGGTCTTATCAGTGTTGAGTGTAAGTTTATTGGTTGTCATCCATGTTGATATTTTTATTAATTCGTCGTTAACAATGGTATTAAGCGTGGCAAGGTTTGTGTGGGAGATGACATAAGTTGTGTCGTCAGCAAAGAGTATTGGTTTCAGGTGTTGTGATACATTGGGAAGATCATTGATGTATAAGAGGAAGAGCAGGGGACCAAGGACACTTCCCTGCGGTACTCCGGTGTCTAGTGGTAGTGTCGTGGAGGATGTGTCTTTAATAGTGACATACTGATACCTATTAGTGAGGTAGGATTTGAAGTATGCTAGTGCATGACCTCTTATTCCATAGTGGTCAAGTTTGTGGAGTAGGATGCCGTTGTTTACTGTCTCGAAAGCTTTCCTTAGGTCAATAAAAAGTCCTAATGGATATTCCTTATTTTCGATAAGTTTCGAATAGTAGTGGTTAACTGTGTTACAATTTTATTTAATCTTAATACGTACTAATGCGAGGTAGTCAAGGTGGAGGTTTTTAAGAATAATAATCCTGAAGTTGCGCATAATAAAAACAATATTACAAGTAATGGTTTAGGTAGTAATATTTCATGGATTGGCAGAAGTTAAAAGCCTAGAGGTCACATAATAATACTAATTAGCAGATGTTTTGGTTGATTTGGTTAATATTGAGAGATAAGATGATTTTTTAGCAAAGTCCTAAATTTATAAGTTGTCAGGGGATCCTTGACCAGTTCCAGTAGCGAGTTCCAGATCTTTGGGCCCTTTATGTGCATAGCATTCTTGCACAGTGTGGCATAGTTGTAGACATAGTAGTAGTAGTATTAGCAGTAATAGTTGTAGACATAGACTTCCAAACTCTACTTCTTACAGTTACACAAGTACTGTAGCTTGGGAGTGAATAGTAAGGAGAGAGAGGGGGGGTGAATACCACCCACTGTATGGATGTGGGGTGAGTGTCACCCACAGGATGGGTATAGGTTGACCACTGATCCCCAAATGATTATGGCGTACATAATAAAACTTATCCAGTTAACCCTCCTACAGGGTGGGTTTCGACTGGAGTTGTTGGATGCCCAAGAACGACCACTGACTGACCTCACTCCTGTCACTGCTGATTCCAAGTTCCTTTCTGATGATGCCACGTAAGTAGTACTCACTCTGGATGTTAACTCTGCCCTCCAAGTTATTTTAACCTGTGGCCTCCCTATTGATTGCCTGGTCTACTAGGCTGTTGCAGTTGGCAGACTGCTGGCCCACATATCCATTACACTCTGGTTGATCTGGTGCACCATGGAGGCTTTTCTGATATCAACTGGTTAGTGGCCCATGGATGTTGACAGTTCTCTTATTGTTCCTGTGTCTTCCCATGCTTTTCACTGGGTCTGCTAGTAAGTAAGTAAGTAAGTTTATTCAGGTATACACAACTACATTTATACATTATCATACATAGCAGCATATGTGTAGAGAACCTAGGATAACCCAAAAAAGTCAGACAGAGTGACTTATTTCCATTGGGGTCCTTTAAAAGATTAATGCCAACAGCATTTGGTGTTCCCAGGCGGTCACCCATCCAAGTACTAACCAAACCCAACGTTGCTTAACTTCGCTGATCGGACGAGAAGCGGTGCGTTCAACGTGGTATGGCCATTGACGCTTTATAAGTCACTCTGTCTGACTTTTTTGGGTTATCCTAGGTTCTCTACACATATGCTGCTATGTATGATAATGTATGTAAATGTATTTGTGTATACCTGAATAAACTTACTTACTTACTTACTCATTCCAGTAGTTTTGTGGTAGTATGCATGTTTGGTATTAGGCTCTCCACTATCTTCCATGTACATATTATCAGTAAGTAGGTAAGTTTATTTAAGTACAGGTTCACACAAATACAATTATCATACCTAGTAACATATATGTAAATTACCTAGGATAACCCAGAAAAGGCAGACAAAGTGACCTATTTCCATTGGGTATATCTTCTCTGATGATGCCACATAAATGCTCTCTCTGGAGTCTTGTGTCTTTCAGGAGTGGTTGTTCGCTGCATACTTCACAATTGACCTCACATTGGTGGTATGGTATATAATGTTGTGAAGGAGTCAGTGATGACTGTCTTTCAGTTATCAACTCCAGAGTGTTATTAACTTATGATGACCAGGCAGTTTTGCTCATGTTCTATGTGCAGGTTATTTGTGTATTGTTTCAGTCACAGTATTTTGCCTTTTTTTGTTTTTCATTGGAATCCATAGCACGTGACTCAAGATAGTCAACCAACTACTAGTTATCTGACTACTCCTGGCTCCTGGAGAAAGGTGCCCTCATGCCAGCTAAGGAAGTGGAGCTGGCCTCCCCTTCCTTGGGTCAAACACGAATGCCTTCCATTTCCTGTATGATGCCTACGGGTTTAGTGTTTTCCCTAATTATAATAATAATAATAATAATAATAATAATAATCTCCATGGGGAAGTGGAGAAGAATCCTTCTTTCATTAGCCATGCATGTCGTAAGAGGTGACTAAAATGCCAGGAGTAAGGGGCTAGTAACCCCTTCTCCTGTATATTGTAATAAACAGAATAGAGAAAAATCAGCTCTAATATATATTACTTAGGTATGCATACTGGTCAGAGAGCTGGTTGTAAGTTTGAGTGGTCATTAAATGAGTACGTTGTTAAGTGAGGAGAGACTGTATAAATTCCTAAATGTAAGAGGTAGAATTTTTTTTTCTTCTTTTTCGGGTCACTCTGCTTTGATGGGAGACAGCTGATGTATTAAAGAAAAACAATAATAAGAATAATATTTACTCCTAGGTGAGCATGTGCAGTAGGTTTTTGAGACTAAGTAAGGATGTAGTCGATGTGTTCGTATAGTAGGAGTTTTTATTCTTACTTACTTGTCCTCAGGACTTTTCTTGGTAAATATCAGATGTAGTCTTGCAGGTTTATCTCCTTTCCCTCATTCTTGCAGGCTCAGGAAGTCCTCTTGGTTAAAGATGTTTGCTTTACTACACCTATTAAATTTACCCTTCATGTCCTGTACTTGCAGTAGTTGTATTTGAAGGAGTTGAGACATAGCTTTTGGTCTCATCTCCTTTGCTGTGTATGTGTCAGTGTTCATTTCTAGTGAACAAGTGACAGTGAGCAAAATATATTTAAGTCAAAGCCTAATCCTGTTTTCTGCATACAGCAAGTTATTGAAAAGAATAAAATTAAAGAAGTTCAGTATTTAATTCATTATGTATGATTGTATAGCATGATGCTTATATGTCTCATTAATAAATGGCGGTGAATTAATATTCAACACTTAATACAGTAAATCATTTAAGAATCTACAAAGAATAAGATGTTGCTTTTTTTTTCCAAAATTTAAATGTTTTATAGATGCTTAATGGCTAAAATGTGTTGGAAAAAGAATCATAATGTGTTCAAACAGTGAACCATTAAAGAAATAACAAAACTAGACATGCTGAAGGGATAATACTTATCTAAATATTTTCACTGTTACAGTGCACAGTCATTCAGGATCACCCTGCCCACTGATCTGGAATGTATAGGCTGCACCATCAGGCTCCTGCGTCAGGCCACAGAATGGGGTGGCAAGTACCAGTTCTGGTCCTGTGCTGATGTTGATATCGTCCAAAGTAGGTCAACTTTCTCAGAGTACTATAGTAATTTTTTCCTTTGGTGCTATTTTTCTGTAGTAAAAATAGAAAGACAGATTCTTTATCCAGTACTGTTCACTATTCTCATGAAACTTTGCAGAATAATTTCCTGATTCACAGAGATTCTTTTAAAGTTAAGGTAACTGTTAATACGGATAAGAAATTAATTATTGTGGCTATAAGCTGTAGCAGGTTTTAATCTCAGTCTTAATTGTAATATGTATAAAATAATGTACTGTTCCTGATAGGAAATTGTATTATATAGTTGCCCACGTATGGTATTCACACTTTACAGTGCTTGTGTGAAATTTTTTTATTTATATTCTTACAGTTCAAAGTCAATGGTCATAGTAATACTTGCCTGAAGTACTTGCTCTTCTTAGAAACATAAGAGGCAAAGTTCCTTATGGTATACTATTTTTATTCTGCAGGAAACAGCTTCCGAGAAACTTGCAGTGGCAATGGAAGGTATATGGTTGCTCGGTGCCGGTGCAACAAACGCTTCTTTGGTGATCGATGCCAGTATGAAAATGAGTGTGATAATGATGATGACTGTGGACTATTTGGACGATGTGTGGATTTGGATGCCACTACATACCCAAAGAAAATATGCTATTGCCGACAAGGGCGGTTTGGTCCTAAGTGTACTAAAAGTAGGTTTAAAGAATTAGATACTAGTATAAAAAATTGTCATTCTTATATAAGGTTACTACATGTGAAAATCTCTTAGCTTATTTTACCAAAAAAAAAAAAATTAATGTACAAAATACAGTGGACCCCCGGTGTTCATCCTGCTCAAAACACTCCCTTTTATGTAAGTGTATTTTTTTAAATGCTTTTATAAGTGTAGTTTTGGGGGTCTAAAAGGACTAGTCTACTTTACATTATTTCTTAAGGGAATAAATTCGATTGGTAATGGCACTTGAACAGCATCCTGTTACGAAAAATGGACGAACACCGGGGGTCCACTGTATGAAGGGATCACATACAATAATGTAATACACTATATATTTGTTTTACCTAAGTTGAAACTTATATATTTTTTATTTACAGCATCCTTGGTAACAAATCGAGATACTATAAATTTGAATGTATACTACAAGAAGGATTTGAGTGAGAAGATGACACTATACTGGAGAATTTTACAAATTGAGGAAGAGATAGAGGTGGTGCTGGTCAACAATGGGTCCTCGTATGTTTCTCTGGGCTGGAGGCCTCAAGAACTGACCACAAAATGTAAACAGTTTCCCTATATATCTGGAACAGTTAGTCCTGGTGCAGGTGCTCAAGCTGAACCTGAGCCAGAAAGTGAACCTGAAGCCGAACCTGATGCTACATCCAAATCCAAAGATAAGGTAAAGCCTGATGGAGCTGCAGCAGAGCCAGAGCCTGAGGTAGAGCCGCCAGCTGGTGCTAAGTCTGAAGCTGCTCCCACTGCTGAACCTGAGCCACAACCCACAGAACCCACTCCTAAATTAAGTCTCGCAGGTAACAAAAATATCTTTACAGTCTTAGCTGATATAGGCAAAGCATTTTAGAAAGAAATTCTCAGCTGTACAACTAGTGTGCTAAGATGTATAATTTTATGGGAATTATTCTGGCTCTTATAATACAGTATAATTTTTTAAACAGTATTAGCAAATGAATTGAAGGACTTTTATCTGAGAGTATTGTAGATTATTTGAATATTTTTTTGTGTACGTTCATATCCTGAATATTGATTTAAATTATGGGTTTCTATTTTAGTTAGATAGTATTACAGATTATGGAGTTATTTTTTTTACTTCTAAATAAGACTTCTTGTTATATAAGGAATGCTTATGAATGTTTGGGTGTTTAGCCTCGGGATAGACCTTTATGGGGTTTATTAACATGGAATGCTTACATAATGTGATCAGTAAGTTCAGAAATAGATATTTTGTATTTGCATTGAGAGGTGCAAAATGATATGCATTATTTGAAGGCATGCACAGTTTTTTAAGGACTTAGCCCCTCAAATGAGTCTTCCTTGGAATAAATGATCTCAGATGAAGTGATGTTCTTGAGAGTGTACATGCTGTTTGCTGCTGATCTTGTTGTGTAGAAGCTCTCTTCTCGCTGTTCGCGAAGTGGAGCCAAGTGTGGTAGCTTGACAACATTGGCCTTGTACATAACGGTAAGGCCACCCGGTGTTGAAGGCTCCCCTGAAATGATAGATGTCTAGGTTAAGTCCAGACGAGAGATGAGTCATCTTGCTGTGTTCTCTATTCTCTCAAGAAATTGTAGATGAAATGAAGGCAGGCAATCCAAGAAAGTGGAGCATGCTCAAGGTGTGAGATGTAATAATAACTGGTGTATGGCACCACTGTGAAGATGTGTGATTTCCTATGCAGTTTAACCATTTTGAAAGGGAATTAAATTAAAAAAAAAAAAAAGATTTCTCGGTCACATTTTTATTAAATGTTACTGATAGATCAAAAATGCAATTAGAATTTAATATTCTTTAAAAGTGGTTAACTGCATAATGTGGGATCACTTGCATGTTATTGCTTCACAGCAGGCATCAGCAGTCAAATACTGAGGTAGTAAATATGGAGATAGCAGAAGCAGTTGACAGGTAAAGATGAACAATGTTTTAGACTGTGAAACTGAACACATCTCCAGACTGAGGGATTGACCTCTTCAAGCTACTCCTTCAATGTTAAGGGACTGATCACATCATCTTTACCTCTCCACTGCTTTTGCTGTCTCCATATTTGTTACTTGGGTATTTGACGGTGAAACAGTTCAAACTAAACCTAACCTAACTGTTGTATGTGTCTTATTTATCAACTTGTCAGTATTTCAAACCATTGTTACACTGAAGATATCACTTATTCCTGTGATTGTGTTTCACAACTCCCAAAGAGTGGCCGAGTCCTAAGGTACTAGGCATGTACAGTGGTACCCCGACTTACGATATTAATCCGTCAGAGAGGGCATATTTTAAGGCGAAACAATCGTTACACGAATTAATTTTCCCCATAAGAAATAATGGAAATAAATTTAATCCGTCCAAGACTTCCAAAAGTAGTTAAATAAAATACTTTTTAGAACTTTTTGACATTAAATAATACAGAATTTAATAAAGAATACCTAAATACACATGTAAATATTTTACAATAACATGTCACTTAGATTTATTGAAGAGTTGTTGATGTGTGGAGGACGGGAGGAGGGAAGAAGGTGGAGTAGTATGCTAGTGTTTGGAAGGGGAATCCCCTTCCATTAACACTGCAGGTACCAAGTCCTTTTCTGGGGTTACTTCCCTTTTTCTTTGAATGCCACTAGGACCAGCTTGAGAGTCACTGGACCTCTTTCTAACAATAAATTTGTCCACGGAGCTCTGTGTCTGGCGATTCTTTAATACATCCCTGAAATGACACACCACTGTGTCATTGTACAGGTTGCCAGCACGGCCTGCAACAGCATGGTTAGGGTGATATTCATCCATAAATGCTTGCACATCACTCCATTTGGCACAGATCTCCCTAATCCTTGAAGAAGGCACATTCTTCCATTTTTGTTCCACCTCCTCCTCCTCCTCTGAACCATTGTCCTGACCACTGGTCTCTTGTTCCAGTTGATGTTGAAGCTCTTGCAGATCTTCAGTGGTTAGCTCTTCCTTGTGCTCCTCCACCAACTGTTCCACATCCTCACCACTCACCTCTAACCCCAAAGACTTGCCCAATTCCACAATTTCTTCCACAACAGGCTCAGGCTCAGGCTCATGCTCAGGGTTCTGAGGCTCAGCCCCAAAACCTTCAAAATCCCTCTCTAGGACACAGTCTGGCCACAATTTTCTCCAGGCAGAGTTCAAAGTCCTGGTAGTCACTCCCTCCCAAGCCTTACCTATAAGGTTTACACAATGCAGCATATGGAAATGTTTTTCCAAAATTCTCTTAGGGTTATATTCATGTCTGTGGTCACATCAAAGCACTTTTGAAACATTGCTTTGGTGTAGAGTTTTAAAGTTGGAAATGACCTGCTGGTCCATGGGCTGGAGGAGAGGAGTGGTATTAGGGGCAAGAACTTCACTTTGATGAATTTAAACTCCTCCACAATTTTCTCTACCAAGTTTGGAGGATGACAAGGAGCATTGTCCATTATCAGGAGGCACTTAAGTGGCAAATTATTGTCCAATAGATATTTCTTCACACTGGGGCCAAACACGCCATTGAACCAATCTAAGAAAATGTCCTTTGTGACCCATGCCTTTTTGTTAGACTTCCACATCACACACAAGTTAGACTTGCTGACACCGCATCTACCAAACACTCGGGGATTTTCAAAAAGATACACCAGTAAAGGCTTCACTTTGCAATCACCACTGGCATTAGCACAAAGCATCAAAGTTAGCCTGTCTTTCATAGGCTTATGTCCTGGCTGTGCCTTTTCCTCCGGAGTAATGTAGGTCCTGTTGGGCATTTTCTTCCAAAACAGGCCTGTTTCATCACAATTAAACACTTGTTGGGGGAGGAATTGTTCAGCCTCTAGGTACTCCTGGAATTCAGGCACATATTTTTCAGCCGCACTTTTGTCACAACTGGCTGCCTCACCATGCCTCACAACACTATGTATGCCACTTTGATTCTTAAATTTGTAAAACCAGCCTCTGCTGGCTTTAAATTCGCTCACTTCATCACTCGTTGCAGGCATTTTCTTAACGAGATCATCATGCAACTGCCTTTCTTTTTCACATATTATTGCCTCCGAAACAGTATCTCCTGCTAACTGTTTCTCGTTGATCCACACCAACAACAACCTTTCCACATCTTCCAGCACTTGTGGTCTGTGTTTTGTGATCACACATAAACCTTTTGCAACAACAGCTTCCTTGATTTTACTTGAATTTTTCTTGGCCACAATGGTAGCGATGGTAGAAAAGGGTTTACCATACAGCCTGGCCAGCTCACTGATACGCACTCCACTTTCATATTTTTTATTATCTCCTTCTTCAGTTCTATCGTACATGTATTTCTGTTCCTCTTTGCCACAGGCTTAGCACTAGGATCTTTCCTTGGACCCATGGTAGCTTATTTAGCAGTTGCAAGCACTAAAAACAGTGGAATAATGACAATATACTGGTATGAATGCGTGGGTGTAAACAATAGCACACTGACGCTCCCTGGAGTGCGCGCTCAGCTGGGCGCCAAGCGGACACGTCCGGTACGAATGTCGTTACACGAAGCAAACATCGTAAATCACAATAAAATTTTTTACGTTATAAATATCGGTTATCGAAAATAACGTAAAATGATAGCATCGTATGTCGGGGTACCACTGTATTGCAATACAGTAATTCCTTTTGTTGGTGCAGCCAGAGTAATTATACAGTACATATTTACACATTAACTCTCTTACAACTTTTTGATCACATTTAATGTATTGAATGTCGTTATTTGTGGTGATGGGTAATTAACTGTATTGGTAGATGTATATTCATAAAGGGTATTCCTTGAGTGTGAAAATATGATACATTTAATCATTCATTCATATATCAAGAGGTAGATGTATCAAGAGTATGTAATGTACACTGATATTTTCAATTTTGATTCAATTTTATGTCTGCAACTTTATTGTGAATACCTTCTTCCTCCTCTGTCTCTTCTTTCCCATTCTTTCCCTTCTCCTCTTCCTCCTTCTTTATCTTTCTTCTGTGATGAGATAACAATTTGCAAAAATGTGGAGAAAAGGCATGTTGCAAACAAATGTTCATTGGGACAACATTTTACTCTCCATAGAGCTTTGTCTATACATGGTGAAACGTTGTCCCAGTAACAGCTTGTTCTGCAGTATGTCTTTTCTTTACTAGTGTCATCAGTGTGTCATTTTCATCCAGACATGGGGAAAAAACTATTTTGTGAGAATTCATGTGGTTTCCATTGATCTTACTTAAAGTTTGTGGAGAAAACAAACAAAAATACATCTTCTTAAAACTTCTGTAGAAAGCTTTACAAGCTTAAGAGCTGTGTACAGTACTGTAGTTTATATGGTAACTTAAAACATTCTATATTTTCCCTTTTGTTTAGTCTGATCTGTGAACCTAACCCTTTGCTCCATTGATTCAGTGTATCCATATTTACAATTTTATTATTGTTTTTTCCTGTAATGTAATCTCCCCTCGTGACCACCAGGGATTTACTTATACTACCATATTTGAATTCTAGTCTAACCCTTATTGAACAGCTCATTTAACTAATTCACATCCACATTCCTTGCTAATAAATCTTTTCGCTTGAGGATTCAAGGCCACATTAATTAATTAAGGTCGACATTGCAGAAAGTTTTTCACCACAGGTTCCCCAGCTTCTTCATTCATATGAAAAATATAAAATGGAATAACAAATTCACTGTGAATCTACTAGTTCTGTGGTACTTTTTTTTCTTTTTTAATTTTAGTGAAATGATGTGCTATAGATGTGTTAAGAGCACTAATACTTCTGATTTGTTGAATATCTGACTTGATTGTTGATGAGGGAATACGTATTGCAGAATACAGTAGCTAATTTATTTATACATTCTGTAGCTGCAAAAAATGAAGTCGAATATGGTATTTTTATATTTAATTACTTGGGAAAGTTATTTGTTGCTAATTTAGCTATTGCCAAAAAAAAATATTTTTCCTGTTACATACATCTTTTATTGTTTGGAAAGGAGAAAAGTCAGTAGAGTGGATATACATAAAAAATGTAAGATGATATACCTTTGATGATGATGCTAGAAGAAACAATTTATAGCAGGTGGCAAAGACTTGAAATTTAAGATGAAAACTTAGTCTTTCCCACATGCTGGAAAAACTTTTTCATGCATATGAGGAATTAAAAATATTAACGAAGTAAAATGTTGAATCACTGAAAACAACTTTCTCTTGGTGGTGGGATCTTAAAATTAAGATTAGCACTGGTATTGAATAAAGCTAGCACTGCTATGGAATAAGATTGGCACTAGTATGGGGAATGCTAATACACTGTAACTGCATATGGAATGTGAGCATGATAGCATTTTTAACAGTCCCAGCATCAGCATTCTCGAGAAGATTGTAAAATGTTACCTGCAGTATGTTAACTCCAGCTATGCTAATGGAAACAGATGCATTTTTGTCTTTGCTACTGCAAGAACACTTTCATCTTTAATTAACAGTCCTTCACCCTTGTCTTTCATTCACCTCATTCTTTTAGATCATTCATTATTACCGGTAAAAGTGTAACTGCTAATAATTCAGAACATTCTCACAATGGTTACAGATTTTTTTTTAACACGTCGGCCGTTTCCCACTGAGGCAGGGTGACCCAAAAAGAAAGAAAAACTTTCATCATTCAACACTTTCACCATCACTTATACATAATCACTGTCTTTGCAGAGGTGCTCAGATACAACAGTTTAGATGTCCCTCCAAACTGCCAATATCCCAAACCCCTCCTTTAAAGTGCAGGCATTGTACTTCCCATCTCCAGGACTCAAGTCCGGCTAATCTGTTTTCCTGAATCCCTTCACAAAATATTACCCTCCTCACACTTCAACAGCTATCAGCTAACAGTTACAGATATCACGACAAAATAACAAGAAATCTCACTATTCATTTTCACTCATATCTTCCATTAAAAAGCACACAACAAAACCCCCCTGAAAATAGTCCTGGTTACTTCTACCATAATTACAGTTATGGTGCTGTACTCTCATAGTAATAAGTAATGCAGCTCAACCTACAAATCTATCACAGTTGCTGCTGTGGTACAAGAAAAAGTTTCAATACAGGGAGAACCAATTTACAAATGATTCATTTGTGACCTTGAACCTATTATTTTAGAGAAAAATGATACATTATAGTACTACAAAGGATAATTACGTGTCACGCATATTTGTAACAGATATTCCAAAAATGTGCAATCTTGGTTTCCATGATGTAGAACGAATTGGCAGTCACGAAACCAATATTTTCTCGATACTAAGTTTTTTTGACCTCTTTCCTTAACACAGATGATTGTAATTAGGCATTTGTAAGTCAATGACCATCCATTGTAAATCCAATTATACATTGTCTGCATCTGCAACAGTTCCAGTTGCTCTTAAAGACTGAGTAAGCCAAGAGCTTACCACATTTTCAATTGATCCCAATGCAGAACTGTAAAAGAACCATTAAATTCATTCTTAACCATTTGTTCCTATTTATCTTAGCAATATAAAGGCTCCATCATCTCCAGTCTTATTTATAACTACACTATAAATCTCCATCAACTTCACTACTGATCATATACATTATACTTCCACGCATCTGATCATTGTCAGTGTAGCAAGTAACAGAAATACTGTCCCTAAATGTCACATTAACTATAACAACTACTACTATAACTGGTATGAAACCAGACACCATCACCACTGCTGTTACTACTACCACCACTACTACTGCTGCTGCTACCATCACTCCTACTGCTGCTGCTACCACCACCTCCGTGGCTCCAACCACTGCCTTGGCCATTGCCACTGCTGCCACCACCACCACCACTACTGCTGCCACCACCTCCACTGCTCCAACCACTGCTGCTATCACCACCTTGGCCATTGCCACTGCTGCCACTACTACCACAGCTGTCACCACGCCCACTGCTGCTAACATTGTCTTCACCACTACAACTACTGAAAAAAATGATCGTCAAACAACTGCAACAGCTGTGACTCGAGCACCTGCAACCAACGCCACAACCACCATTCAAGCACCAACGACAACGACCACTCGAGCACCTACGACAACCACAACCACCACTCGAGCACCTACAACAACCACAACCACCACTCAAGCATCAACCACAACCACCACTCGAGTACCTATGACAACCACAACCACAACCACCACTCAAGCACCAATGACAACCACAACCACCACTCGAGAACCAACGACAACCACCACTCGAGCACCAACGACAACCACAACCACCACTCGAGCACCAACGACAACCACAACCACCACTCGAGCACCAACGACAACCACAACCACCACTCGAGTACCTACAACAACCACAACCACCACTCGAGTACCTACGACAACCACAACGACCACCACCACCAAAGCACCTACAACAACAACCACCACCCAAGCACCGACAACCACAACAATGACCACAACTCAAGCTCCTATAACCACTACCACAACCGTTGCAGCAGCACAACCAACGATGCCCACTACAGAATCCCCAATAACTAGAAGGAAGAAAAAAAGTGAGTTACACTGCATGCAATCTTAGTCATGAATGGACTTTTGTGTAGTATTGTGATTTTTTCTGTGTGCATTTAAGCAAAACAATCTGTTGACACTTGCTTTTGCAATGTATTTTTGCACAGACATTCATTGTAGAAAGTTTGAGAATATTAGGTCAAAATGGTTCACTAGAAATAGGGTAACTAGGTACTCACCTAATTGTGGTTGCAGAGGTTGAGTCATAGTTACTGGCCTCACATGTGAGTTTTACACCATTGAGCATAATGTAGTATAATTATTATTATATTCATGGGAACTATTAAGCCCATTGGGGATAATACAACACCTGAGGAATAAGAATAACCAGAATTTTTAGGGGGGGGTGGACAGTAAGCCAGCGGAAGGCCTCTGTCAGATGACCAAAGGCTCCAGCTGCGTGTCATATTACTAAGACCTGCGTCAGGAAACTCTTGTCCTGTTTCCTGACAAACCTTACCTAACCTAACCTAACCAGGGGAATAGAAGGTAATCAGGTTTGATTTAAGGAAGTGAAAGGTAACTAAATATTCTTTGGATGAAGATCATTTCACCAGCCTATTACTGCATGCTTGATGGTCAGAAACATTATAATATACGTCCAGTAGACTGTGACCTTAATGACACTGAAAGTAGGTATGTCGTAAGCCTTAATACCTAATGTGATTTAATCAGTCTAGCTGAGGTAAATATAATCAGGAATTTAGAGGAACAATGATATACAGTGGACCCTCGGTTAACGAATACCCCGGAAATCGTACAATTATGTAAGTATAATTTTTTAATTGCATGTGGAAGTGTATTTTTGGGGGTCTGAAATAGACTAACCTACGTGACATTATTTCTTAAGGACGTAAATTCGTTCGGTAATGGCACTTGAGCAGGCTTCTGGGATGAATTTTTTTCGTTAACCGAGGGTCCACTGTATATACAGTGGTACCCCGGTTTACGATGGTCCCCAAACTCACCCTTTTATGTAAGTTTATTTTTTTAAATGCTTTTGTAAGTGTAATTTTGGGGGTCTAAAAGGACTAGTCTATTTTACAACTTTTCTTAAGGAGATAAATTCGTTTGGTAATGGCACTTGAACAGCATTCTGGAATGAAAAAATATCGTAAACCGGGGTACCACTGTATATATACAGTGGTACCTCGGTTAACGATGGTCCCCAAACTCGCCCTTTTATGTAAGTTTATTTTTGTAAATGCTTTTGTAAGTGTGTTTTTGGGGGTATAAAAGGACTAGTCTATTTTATATTATTCCTTATGGGGATAAATTCGTTTGGTAATGGCACTTGAACAGCATTCTGGAATGAAAAAATATCGTTAACCGAGGTACCACTGTATATATATACATACAGTGGACCCCGGTTTTCGTAATTTATTCGCTCCAGAATGCTGTTCAATGCCATTACAACAATTTATTCCCATAAGGAATAATGTAAATTATACTAGTCCTTTTAGACCTCCAAAATACACTTACACACTTTAAAACATTACATAATTGTTCGAGTTTGGAGCATAGCGAACACAGGGGTCCACTGTACAGTGGTCCCTCAGGTTTCGTGCATCTCCAAACTCAAACATTTATGTAAGTGTATTTTCGTAAGTGCTTTTGCAAGTGTATTTTTGGGGGTCTGAAATAGACTAACCTACATGATATTATTTCTTAAGGAAGTAAATTCGTTCGGTAATGGCACTTGAGCAGCATTCTGGAACGAATTTTCGCGAAACCGAGGACCACTGTATACAGTGGAACCCCGGTTAACGAACACCCGGAAATCGTGCAATTATGTAAGTATAATTGTAAGTGCTTGTGGAAGTGTATTTTGGGGGTCTGAAATAGACTAATCTAAATGACATTTTTTCTTAAGGAAGTAAATTCGTTCGGTAATGGCACTTGAGCAGGCTTCTGCAATGAATTTTTTTCGTTAACCGGTGTTCCACTGTATATATATTCCAGAAGGCTGTTCAAGTGCCATTACCGAACGAATTTGTTCCCTTAAGGAAAAATGTAAATTAGATTAGTCCTTTCAGACCCCCAAAAATACACATACAAAAGCACTTACAATATTAAACATACATAATTGTTCGATTTCCGAGGTGACCGAAACTCAGGGGTCCACTGATATATATATATATATATATATATAAAATATATATATATATATATAGAGAGAGAGAGAGAGAGAGAGAGAGAGAAAGAGAGAGGGAGGGAGGAGACAAGACAAGACATTCTTAACATCTTATACGTATATATTATGTACTTGAATGTGAAAAAATTAAAATTTTGGGGGAAAACTCCTTCATATAAAGGACCAATAGGAAATAGCAGGTGGCTGGTAATGGCAGTTGTGGTTTATTGAGAAGAGATTGTTGTGCTGTGATTATAACGATGGACAGTTCTGTAACCAGCGGACCTTGTCCATTGTTTCCAAATTGACTGACAGCGGATTTTGTTCCATATTTCTGAAGTCCATTATAGAGGTCCATTACATGGAGGGCTTGCTGCGTTTCATCCTTAATGACATATTGTATTACTAAAAATTCTAGGAAAAGGCCCTAGATTTTCCTGGTTTAAGCAGAATTTTACTGTTGTAACTTGCTTAGCAAAAAGAGCAATTACGTTGTATTCTGTGTCTCACCTTTTGACTAATGTACTGCCCACAGGATAGATGTGTCTACATTCATAAACTATTCGTTAAATTATAATGATAAAGCATTTGGTGAAACTATAATTAATACAATATACTGTGGTTATTTTTATTACAAAATGTGTGACAGAAGTGTATAAATATCTCATTACTATCGTAGTTTGCTTAGCCAACATAACTTTGGGGTCCAGTCAGTGGGTGCCCACTGAAATTTTTCCAGGGGAGGACAAATTTCACAATAAAACAAGTGACTTCAATTCTAAAAATATACCACAGCGAAAAAAATAATAGAACAGAAATACCCGAGTACTTTCATAAGTTTGGTCACATCTTTGGGTGAACAATTTTTCCAAGTACGTATGTGTTTAGTAATGTACGAAAGTGCTCGAGTATTACAGTTCGTTTATGTTTTTATAGAGTATGTCATTAAAAATTGAATGATAGCAACAATATCAAGTTACAGTATAAAGCTGTGCATATGAGAAACTTTACCTCTTTCCAACAACTACAAAGATCACTTGCCTGGTATACATAATAAGAAATATATAAGGTATTTCTAATCCATATTTCATACAAACCATGAAACAGTTGGGGCTTAAACTCATGGCAAGTGAGTCATGAAACTCCAGGGCAGTGTGTTAGCCACTCACTTGCTGTGGGTTCAAACCCCATTTGTTCCGTGGTTTGTTTGCAATCGTGTTAGTATGATTTCATGAGTCATATTTTATACTTGAGGTCTTAAACAGCAGTTAAAGTATAGTGTGTATTGTGTGTCAGTTTATAGATACTGTAAAGTTACTATGATGATTTTAATGGTGTAATTTATAAAATAAAGTTTTGTGTACAGTGTTTATTTAAACAATGAATGTAAAATTGTACTTTTGATTTTTAAAATCTTATTTTAATTTTTATATATGTATTGTATTGTGTTATTTTACACTCAGTGCTTCTGTCTTCGACATAGACAAAGTATGATCAATACATTTTTCCTGTTTTTTCCTATGACACTGATGAAAAGTCTTTAGTTACCATGAAAAGCTTTTGTCAACAATTCTTCCTCATATTACAGAGGGTGTTGTGATATCCCATTTTTACAAAACACAAAGTTCTTACCAGTACAGTATGGGAAGTTTTTTAATATAACTTACTGTTATAGAACATGTACTGTCAAACTGTTTGGTTATACAGTGGACCTTCGCCATTCGAACACTCCAAAACTCACCCTTTTATGTAAGTTTATTTTTGTAAGAGCTTTTATAAGTGTATTTTTGGGGGTCTGAAATGGATTAACCTAATTTACATCATTCCTTATGGGAATAAATTCGTTTGGTAACAGCACTTGAACAGCATTCTGGAATGAGGGTGAGTTTTGGAGTGTTCGAATAGCGAGGGTCCACTGTACTATAGGTGTAACGTTTGAAAACTTATTTTGTGAGAGGGAACCTTGGAAGATTCAATGGTTCATGTGATTAATTATTTTAAGAGATGCAAAGAACAGTTACAGGTGGACCCCACAACTTACGAACGATTCATATTCCCGGCCTTTCAACCTACAAATGAATTCTTTATATTGAAAATAATCATACATGTGTGTACTACCACTCAGCAGTTGTAAAACATGAGTTTGTGCCTAAGCGCATCTTGCTGTTATGTGAGTAACTTGTGGTGTTTGTAAACTGGGGGCCATCCGACTGTTTATGTACTGTATTGTGTTTTTTCATCCAGATATAGAATTATACCTCATTTATGGATTTAAGGTTATCTCTATACATAATATCAATACGTACTGTTTTTTTATTTATTTTATTTATTTTCAATTAATGTATGTACTCACCTAGTAGTGGTTGCAGGGGTCGATTCATAGCTCCTGGCAGTATAATGTGAGCATGAACAAGGGGCTGTGTCATACAGTATTAATCTTATCCACTACTTAGCATGAGAAGGAGATTACTGATATGTAATAATTTAATATGTAAACCATGGGTGCCATGAGTGGTTTAGATAGATGGCTTTAAATCTGTAGGAATTACTTTTGGAAAGCATGGAGCATGCATTGTAGGCATGATTCACCTTTAATTTTTGATAGTATTTATTTATTGCATGTAGATTATTTGTACAGTATAACTTGCACATTGTGTTTACTCTATTTAGTATATGCATTAAGGCACTTGAGTTCTACTGACTAATTGCAACCTGAGCAAGTTTGATTTCTGCCTATTTTATGGGATAAAGTTTCTACCATTAGTGAGGATACCAATTTAACTTGGGTGAAATTATTTTTATTTGCTTGATGAGTCAGTAGAACAGAAGTTTAAACAATGCCGTATATTTAGTGTTCTCACAATCACATTCTCTAAGTTGGGTGTGTGCTGTATTCTCTATGCACAAAATATTAGTTTTTCCTTTAGTTATATTCTTTTTTTTTTCATTTCATATTCTTCTTCAGACGATGTTGACTCAGGTAAATATTGACTGCATGTTCTGTCAGTGGATATATTGAAATATGATTCTTATATATATCCTCACCAGCATCAGTATGTTGTAGTTTGACTTATGTTTACCCTGTTTAATCCTTATTTTTTTTTCTTGGTTGCTTGAATGTTTGTATGCTGTATTATATTAAATATCCTGAACATATAAAGTAATGCTTTGTGTTAAATATTAAGAGTAATAAATCAAATATAATTTGTTATATTCATGTAAACTGCAGTGGATTGTGACATTTGTTTTCCATAGATAACTTTTAGTTAAATAAAGTAGTACAAAAAGTTAAATATTCATATACTATCTACATTCTTGTGAATAAAATAATAATGTATATAACTACAGTATTGCACAGAGTATACTGTCTGATCTTGCCAAATACAAATAATTAGTTTGTTGTAATCTGCATATCGGGGTTTAATTTTGTGTTAATGTCGCCAGATCGTGTTACTGGCCTTCTGGTGCCCAGAGGAAAACGGGACACCCTCTCCAGGTAAAGTTTTACTCACATTAACTGTATACAGGTGCTCCTCGACTTACAATGATTTGACTTATGATACTTCAACTTTACGATGGTACAAAAGCAATTACTCTAGAGATGAAAATTAAGATAGTTACCTAGTATGAAGGTAGCAAGTCTGTAACTTGTATTCATTTATTTACTTTTCAATACTGGTATTTAGATAGTAACAGTAATTATTTGTTTATTTACTAATTCAGTGACAGTAGTTATTTATTTACTAATTTATTCAGCATATATTCACATTTGACTTATTTTCAGTAATTGACCGAAGGCTTTGTATGAGATTAACATATATTTTATGCATGGATTCTGAGATAGTAATTAGTAAAAATTTTGTATGTTAAAAAAAAAATTGTCATTTAGTCTATATGAAAGGCTGTAATACAGTAGTATTTAAACTAGGCTGAGAAAGTAAAAAAAAAAAAAATACTCTTATTCAATTTGTTGTTCACTTTTCACATTGTTTCTGTTGCTGCCCCTTCAAGTGGGGGTTCCTTGATACTGTTGAAGGGCTCTTGATCTAAGGAATTAAAGCTACCCTCTTCTGTGGATCAAATCTAATTACGTACAGTGGACCCTCGCCATTCGAACATTCTTAATTCCAGAATGCTGTTCAAGTGCTGTTACCAAACAAATTTATTCCCATAAGGAATGATGTAAATTAGATTAGTCCATTTCAGACCCCCAAAAATACACTTATAAAATCACTTACAATAATAAACTTACATAAAAGGGTGAGTTTTGGAGTGTTCAAATAGCGAGGGTCCACTGTATATCCCATTCCCTTGTGAATGAAACTGTAATTTTTGAAATTCTGTTTCTGTACTATGGCCCATTCTCGTTTAATATTCTTTTAAATAAACATTTCTTTTGTTAATTCAGGAAAAAGCGGTTTGCTGTTCCACTTCTGAAAGCTGCAGAGAAAAATGGAACAGCAGGTGCTGTAATGAAAGATGAAGCTCATGCTGAGCCAGAGGCAGAAGCAGAAGCAACAGCTGAGCCAAATGCAAAGGCAGAACCAGAGCCAGAGGCTGAAGCTAAGCCTGGTTAGTATATCTATGCTTCAATATAAGCATGCCTTAGCCAGTCTACAGATTCTACTCATGTTTAATTATTTGGATAAAATAATTACATTGATGTTCACACATCTGGCAAGTCAGTCTGTTTTGGCTCGTGAAATCGTAATAACGCGATTGCAAACAATCTATTTTGGTACACTGTATATATAGTGATGCAGCCATAGGGGGGTTGCTTTAAATATTTTTTTTTTTTTTCAATTAATGGCTAATTTTCACTATTAGTATACTGAACAGTGACACAAAAGCACGACAGTTTAAGAAATTTCACATATTGAAAAATCATACGTTTCTAAAGATGATTTCTTTAATTTTTTCAGCATTTTATGATATTTAAGCCCCAAAATTGAAATCCTGACTTTAGCCACCAACCACTAGAGTGCAATCCTGGCTGTGTTACTATGCATATGCTAAATTCAGTAACTTAAAAGAAATTATACAACATACAATTTCATGTTTCAATACAGCTTCTGTAATTTTCTTTGAATGAATATACAATGTTCTTTTTATCTTATTTACACTGGTATTCAGTATTTCATCACTATCACTAGAAAGACTATGAGTAGTTACTTATGAAGGAGGCTGTGTATAATGATATCACCATTCATATTTTTTTTTTTCAGAGCCTTTGAGTGGTGATTCACCTTATGTACCTAAAGGTGATTTTCATGCTATGGACTGCACAGATATTGTTATTGGCTCTGCAGTTGGACATCATTACCGTATTGACGATTATTACACCCGCGACCGCTCCACTCCAAAGGTGGATAGTTACTGGGGCGGTGACAGTTCACTCACTGCTGCACTGGGTTGGGAGGCTGATGGGGTAACAACAATATTGTTCAGGAGGAAACTTAAAGGTAAGAATGTTTTGTGAATTCCTTGCAGTCTTTTGTTTTGTTTTAGTAATTTTCTTTTATGTTAAATTTGCTTTATAAATTAAAACCATTGTCCTGTGCACAGTGAGTTGCAAAGGTACTGTATTTAAGATTTTGTAGATGAAAATACTCTATTATTATTATTTGTCCTTCAGAAAAGGGGCTATCTTTGAGGGTTGGATTTACAGTGGACCCCCGGTGTTCGTTATGCTCCAAACTTGAACAATTATGTAAGTGTATTTTTGTAAGTGCTTTTGTAAAAGCACTTACAAAAATACACTTACATAATTGTTCGAGTTTGGAGCATAACGAACACCGGGGGTCCACTGTATTTGTTATTATTTCTCTTCATCCACTGTTTCTGAGTGATAACTTTAGAATGCCTCTCATTAGCAACAGTTTAAAGTTTGGTGGAGAAGCTGTAATGTGTCTGCCTCATGCACATAAGGTTGGTAGGTTCAGTCCTTCACAGTTTAGCAATGGCTTTATCAAAGTTTAATACCTGATACATATTAGCAGTGTTACATTAGAGATGATACTGGGTGTTATGATATAAATTAAGACTATTTTTTTTCTTGAGATACACTTATTCCTAGTAATTTTAGAATGCATAAGTATTTCTTAGTTTGTGTTAGTTGTTTGTGCAGTATGTCGGTATATAACAGAGAAGTTTGTGCAGTATGTCAGTCTGTAACAGAGAAGTTTGTGCAGTATGTCAGTCTATAACAGAGAAGTACCTGTATTTTCCTTTTGCAGAGCGAAGGAATCTTCAACCTCTTTAGTAAATATTAACGATAAGATATATATGCTGTTGGAGTGTGAGCAATTTTTGAAGGGATTCAGGGGAACCAGTTAGTTGGACTTTGAGACTTGCAAGTAGGAAGTACAGTGCCTGCACTGAAGGAGAGGTGGGGATGTTGTAGTTCAGAGGGTCATCTGAGCTGTAATGAAGCATGCTTCTGGGAAGATGGTGATTGAATGAATGACGGTAAAGGTGTTTCTTCTTTCTCAGGTCCCCCTACCTTGGTGGGAGATGGCCAGTGCGTTTAAAAAAATTATATAAAGTAAGATATCTCAGCAATAATTCAGATATTGTTTCCACAGCCTCCCATCCAACTGACCACAGCATTACAAACTCTCTCATGCATGTCATCTGGGCTCGAGGACAAGAGGCAGGAATGTATGTTCACTCACCCACCTCTGGCTTGGAGTCAGGCTCTGCCAGTGTACCGGATTTCTATCGACCCGATGAAATAAAGTACCATGGCAAGAAAGGCCAAAGAGGTGTAGTCTCAATGAACTTCTTAGGTAAGTTTTTAAATATTAAATATTTTTGATTGTTGAAGATTTTATAACACTGAGTATTAGCAAAAATTTTAAGTGCTTGTTCTCTCCCTCCATTTTTTGAAAGAAAGAAAGAAAGCAGAGATAAGGAAGAGATGCTAAAATACAGTATAATTCTGAATTATTTTATAGATGAAGTAGTATATAATGACAGCCTAAGTCAAATGAAGATATTAACTAGTTCAGGGTGTTAGGATTATTGAAGTAGTTTGGATATGTAGAATTGATAGTTAAATAGGTTGATTAAGAGGGTGTCTAAATTTGACAGTTGATGGAAGGGGTTTTAGATGTCTGAGGAAGGGTTAGAAGGAGGGTGTCAGTCAAGTAATGAGAGGTAAGGGCTTAAGAATCCAGTTGATACATGTGAGCATGCTAGATCAGAGTGAGGGGTAACAACTGATCTTTGAGATTTGACATGCTGAATGGATTCAGGTATAGCAGTTAGCTGAAGTTGAATTTCAGGTGCAGGAAATCACTCACTCAATATTTTATTTCCACGTGATACATCGTGTGCACAAAATTGGATGGCATTACATTGATCACCTGGAAATCCCATAATATTGCAGAGTATTTTCAAGGCAATGCTTGTGCATCGCTAATTGAGTAAGGAGGAGGATGCTCAATAGGGCATCATTGGATCAAAGGATCAGTGCCCTTCTGGAAACACATCTAGTGTGCATGTAACAGTGGTGTCCCATAGCTCGATCGCTAGCGCACTCAGCTCACACACTGAGGTCTGGAGTTCGAATCTCTGGTATGGCTGGATAACAATAGGATGTGTTTCCTTAAGACACCTGCTGTCCATGTTCACCCATCAGTATAAAATGGGTACCTGGGTGTTAGTCGACTGGTGTGTCGCATCCTGGGACAAAATTGACCTAATTTGCCTGAAATGCTCGGCATAACAAGCGGCTTTCTGTGTAGTAGTATGTATGACATTGATGTCAGCTAGGCCTGTATACCTTGTACATGTACTTGTAGAATTAAAGATATTATATTATTACATGTACAGTTGACCCCCGAGTATCGTAAAAACTTCATTCCAGAATCCTGCTCAAGTGCCATTACCGAACGAATTTACTCCCTTAAGAAATAATGTCACTTAGGTTAGTCTATTTCAGACCCCCAAAAATACACTTACAAAAGCACTTACAATATTATACTTACATAATTGTATGATTTCCGGGGTGCTCGTTACTCGGGGGTCCACTGTATATTATTATAATGTGCTCTCTTCTGTAGGTCACCTGCCTTTGTGAAAATGGTTGGTTTTATAAGTATAATATCTTGCAAATCCATATGAATACTGTACCTACTTATATTTCTTATTCACTACAGGTTTTTTTAATTGCAAATGTATTGAAGTACTTTGCGAAAAAATAATTTTTTTTTTTTTTTTTCAACAAGTCGGCCGTCTCCCACCGAGGCAGGGTGACCCAAAAAGAAAGAAAATCCCCAAAAAGAAAATACTTTCATCATCATTCAACACTTTCACCACACTCATACATAATCACTGTCTTTGCAGAGGCACTCAGATATGACAGCTGAGAATAGTCCCTCCCAGCTGTCACTATCCCAGACCCCTCCTTTAAAGTGCAGGCATTGTACTTCCCATTTCCAGGACTCAAGTCCAACTAAATCAATTAACTGGTTTCCCTGAATCCCTTCACAAAATGTTACCCTGCTCACACTCCAACAGATCGTCATGTCCCAAAAACCATTCGTCTCCATTCATCCCTATCTAACACGCTCACACATGCTTGCTGGAAGTCCAAGCCCCTCGCCAACAAAACCTCCTTTACCCCCTCCCTCCAACTTTTTCTAGGACGACCCCTACCCCGCCTTCCTTTCCCTACAGATTTATACGCTCTCCAAGTCATTCTATTTTGATCCATTCTCTCTAAATGACTAAACCACCTCAACAACCCCTCTTCAGCCCTCTGACAAATACTTTTAGTAACTCCACACCTTCTCCTAATTTCCACATTCCGAACTTTCTGCATAATATTTACATCACACATTGCCCTTAGACAGGACATCTCCACTGCCTCCAGCCTCCTCCTCGCTGCAGCATTTGCAACCCATGCTTCACACCCATATAAGAGTGTTGGTACCACTATACTTTCGTACATTCCCTTCTTTGCCTCCATGGATAACGTTTTTTGTCTCCACAGATACCTCAACGCACCACTCACCTTTTTTCCTTCATCATTTCTATGGTTAACCTCATCCTTCATAAGCCCATCCGCTGACATGTCAACTCCCAAATATCTGAAAACATTTACTTCTTCCATAATCCCTCTCTCCAATGTGATATCCAATTTTTCTTTATTTAAATTGTTTGATACCCTCATCACCTTACTCTTATCTATGTTCACTTTCAACTTTCTACCTTTACACACTCCCAAACTGGTCCACTAACCTTTGCAACTTTTCTTTAGAATCTCCCATAAGCACAGTATCATCAGCAAAAAGTAACTGTCAACTCCCATTTTGCATTTAATTCCCCATAATTTAATCCCACCCCTCTCCCCAACACCCTAGCATTTACTTCTTTTACAACCCCATCTATAAATATATTAAACAACCATGGTGACATTACACATCCCTGTCTAAGACCTACTTTTACCGGGAAGTAATCTCCCTCTCTCCTACACACCCTAACCTGAGCCTCACTATCCTCATAAAAACTCTTTACAGCCTTCAGTAACTTACTACCTATTCCATACACTTGCAACATTTGCCACATTGCTCCCCTATCCACTCTATCATATGCCTTTTCTAAATCCATAAATGCAATAGAAACTTCTCTACCTTTATTTAAATACTGTTCACATATATGCTTCACTGTAAACACTTAATCTACACATCCCCTACCCACTCTAAAGCCTCCTTGCTCATCTGCAATCCTACTCTCTGTCTTACCTCTAAATCTTTCAATAATAACCCTGCCATACACTTTACCTAGTATACTCAGTAAACTTATTCCCCTATAATTTTTACACTCTCTTTTATCCCCCTTCCCTTTATATAAAGGAACTATACATGCTCTCTGCCAATCCCTAGGTACCTTCCCCTCTTTCATACAATAAATATTATTATTTACTTTAAATTTGCAGAAAAAATATCTGTCCCATCTTCGGCGAATAAGGATGAAATTAACTGGTGTGGCAACCACTGGAAATACCCAGGAAATTGTAAACCTGGCATAGATTGCGAGTACTATGCCAAGTGGGAATATTTTGAGGCAACAGATGATATCAAATTTACAATCCAAACGTCACATAACGACCGTTGGACTGGTATTGGTTTTTCGGACAATACTAGAATGGTCAGTATATTTTAAGTTACTGCATGTTGTTGTTTTTAATATTACCTACATAAGAGTGGGATAGTGGATATATGAACTCCTGTTTATCCAGATCAATTGTGGCTGGGTTCTTGATGTTTGAGCAGGAATATTGGTCGAGCAAGCTGTTCTAATTTTTTGGCCGATTTTGGGCTCCAAAAAATATTAAAAAATGCACCAATAAACAACATTGCAGAACAGGCCATTTTTTTACTATTGCAGAGAGAGAGAGAAAGAAAGGGAGAATAATGGGGAATTAGGAGAGAAACTTGTCATTTCAGTCAAGTGTTGAACACCAAGAGATACCATGGGTCTTACCATTATTATCTTTGTGTTCAAAGACTCGGGTAACACACATGAACAGATGTTCTATCAGTAACTACCCAGGAACCTGTAATTAATACGAAAACCAATTTTTCTTTAACAGACGCTGACCGATGCAGTGATAGGGTGGGTAGAGCGTTCGGGTCGTTACTTCATGTTTGATGCTTGGTGTCACTCATATGCGCCTCCTAGTGTTGATCCGGCACAAGGCATCAGGAACGAGAGTGGTTACAATGAAAATGGAATCTCAACTATAAGTTTTGTGAGAAACAGAATTTCTAAAGATACAGGATATGTAAGTAATTTCACTTATCTTGTGTATGTGTGTGTTTTGTATATAATAAATACACACACACACACACTCATGCATGCACACGCACGTGCGCGCGCACACCGCACACGCACACGGGGCCAGGAGCTATGACTCGACCCCTGCAACCACAAATAGGTGAGTACATGCAAGAACATGCACATGTATGTTTTTTTGTTTTTTTCCAAGTCGGCCGTCTCCCACCGAGGCAGGGTGACCCAAAAAGAAAGAAAATCCCAAAAAAGAAAATACTTTCATCATCATTCAACACTTTCACCTCACTCATACATAATCACTGTCTTTGCAGAGGCGCTCAGATATGACAGTTTAGAAGTCCCTCCAAACTGCCAATATCCCAAACCCCTCCTTTAAAGTGCAGGCATTGTACTTCTCATTTCCAGGACTCAAGTCCGGCTAACCGGTTTTCCTGAATCCCTTCACTAAATATTACCCTGCTCACACTCCAACAGCTCGTCAGGTCCCAAAAACCATTCGTCTCTATTCACTCCTATCTAACATGCTCACGCACACTTGCTGGAAGTCCAAGCTCCTCGCCCACAAAACCTCCTTTACCCCTTCCCTCCAACCTTTTCGAGGACGACCCCTACCCCGCCTTCCTTCCCCTATGGATTTATATGCTCTCCAAGTCATTCTACTTTGATCCATTCTTTCTAAATGACCAAACCACCTCAACAACTCCTCTTCAGCCCTCTGACTAATACTTTTAGTAACTCCACACCTCCTCCTAATTTCCACACTCCGAATTCTCTGCATAATATTTACACCGCACATTGCCCTTAGACAGGACATCTCCACTGCCTCCTGCCGCCTCCTCGCTGCAGCATTTACAACCCAAGCTTCACACCCATATAAGAGTGTTGGTACCACTATACTTTCATACATTCCCTTCTTTGCCTCCATGTATATTTATTTATTTTAGTTCCATTTTCAGCATGATGGTGTGATTATTCTGTGACCAGTGCAAAAAATGGAGGCCCTTATGTATATCCTTATAACTATTTTACAATGATTAAAGAATATTCATAATATAGTCAATACTGTAAATGTTTCTTGCTTTCTTCTGACATGTTACAATATTCATGGTGACACTATTATGGTTGCCTAGTGAGTATTCCAGAAAAGTGGGCTTTTACCATGTACTGTAAGTGTAGATGCAAAAGAGGCAAATTTGCAGTCAAACTGTAAAATATCTCGCCTATTTGTGGTTGCTAGGATTGATTCTCAGATCCCAGCCCTGCCTCTTAACCTGCCACTCTGTATTTCTTCCTCTTAGCCTCGTGGGGCTTAGCGTATCTGATCTTAAACTATGTTTAGAGTCTACCTCCACCACTTCGTCACCAAGATCATCCCACTTCCTGACCACTCTGAGACTGAAGAAATACTTCCTAACATCCCTATGGCTCATCTGTGACTTTAACTTCCAACGGTGTCCCCGACTTCCCATTTCTTGCCTCTTACACAGTCTATCCTGTCTATCCTATCAGTTCCCCGTATTTTGTATGTTCTTATCATGTCCTCCCTAGTTCTTCTGTCCTTCTGTGTCATCAGCAGTGGCGGCTCGTGTATAGGCACTGCGGAACTGCAGCACTCCTATTTTCACTCGATATTATCGATAACATTCAATATAATGAGTCTTTTTTTCTTTAATTCTTTCTTTGTACTTGTACATTATATAATCCATAAACTTAATGTCAGTAGCCATCCCCTAGTACATGAAAAAATTACAAAAATCCTTGTATGGAACTGTGCGCTTCACAGTTCCAGCGACTCGGTGTTTGGCTGTTGTGCGCATGCGTACATGTCCGAGATAAGATGCTGCACGCTAGGTAGAGAGAGTACTGTCGCTGACACAGTGCCAATCCTGTTGTGCAAGTGTAAAGTAGTGTTTCTTTTTGACTCAGCGACGTGTTTTGTGCTTTAAAACCATGTACGTGTACCATATTCTTGAATGTGATAGTATAGACTTAGAAGACTATCATGCTTCCAGCTATTTTAATTTAATTCATGGATTTTGTTTTTAAATGAATGGATTAAGCTTGAACTGTAACAATTTAGTTAAGTAAAAAGTATTTTTTGTTTATGATTTTATTAAGCTTATGTATAAATTTTCTTTTTATTTGCTTGTTTCATTTTACACAATATTAAAACAATGGCTAAAAATTTTCTGAAGCAGCACCTCCACTAATTTTAGCTACTAGCCGCCACTGGTCATCAGGTCCAGTTCTCTTTGGCTCTTGTCTTAGTTCCTGAGCTAAGGAGTATAAGCTTTCTCCAGTTTCTTAAAAAAAAAAAATTTGTGCACATTCCATACTGGTGCTGCATACTCCAGGATGAGCCTAACGTGTGTTGTATAAAGGCCTGGAATGACTCTTTGCTGAGATTCCTAAAGGCTACTCTTTGATTTGCCAGATGAGCTTTGACTGCAGAGATTCAGCTTATGTGTGCCTCCGGCGTTATACTGGGCACTATGATTACCCCCAGGTCTTTCTCTCTGAGTGAAGTCTGCAGCCTCTGTTCTCCTAGTCTGTATCCCATTTCCAGTCTTGCTCCTTCCCCAATCTTCATGACCTTGCATTTAATGGGGTTGAATTCAAGCAGCCATTTATCTGACCACTCAAATGCCAGCTTGGTTTCATTCACTTATACCAGTAACTACTGGTCCTAATACTGATTCTTGCAGAACCCCGTTAGTTACTCTTTCCCATTCTGATGTCTTTTCCTGACATTCACTCTTTGCTTCCTTTTCCTAAGATGCTCTTTAATCCACTGGAAAATGTTTCCTGTTATTCCTGCCTGAATTTCAAGTTTTTGACCCAGTCTCTTGTGTAGGAAGGCTTGAACATGTGCACAAAAGCTAAAACAGTGACATGCTGACTGACAACGAACATACATGGAGAATTCACAAGCCTATCAAGCAGTCACAATTCAGTACAACTTTCATCAACAGTTCAGACCATACATCATGATACTGAACAGTCTACACCCACACACACTGGAGGAGGAAGAGGAGTAGATGTAACACTAATGATAAGGAACGTGAGAAGTTTTGAGGGGTTCAGAAAAATGTATTAAAATCTGTGGGGATGTTGAAGAATCTAGGTTAGTGAAATATGGATGCCAATATCCAACTGGTTTTCTGCCTTGCCTTCATGGCATATACAGTACTAAGGTTTACAGTAGAATGCTTCAAAATTCTTTATAATGTTTAGTGTTTTTAAAAAGGATGTTTAAAATCACTAGTGTACTCAAAATATATTTTTGGTTTCATTTGTTTTTCAGGATCTAAGCTTTACTGATAATGATTGTCTCTACATGATGTTCCCTACTAAAGGTGGGAATGTCAACTATGTCAATAAGAGAATACGAAAACATGAAGCAGTCCCTACAGTATCCAGTGAGAGAGTCTGCATACGCTCTTGTTCTAAGTTTGGTTAGTACATACCAGTACTGTATAAAATTTGCTTGAGTGGCAAGTATGAATGGTAAAGAATCTTTTGTGGTGTTGAAACATCAAGCAAAAGTTAGATTATATTGGCAAAAACATTATCAGTTTAGTATCACTGCTCTGCATTGTTCTATGCAAGAAGTTTTTTTTCGTAACAAAAACTGGTTCAGGGATGAAATGTTTCAGAATGATTAAGTCACTATAATTTAGAGGAGAAACAAATACTGTAGTAAAAAAAAACAGGGAATAGGTGGGATTTGAACCCATAGTGAGTGAGTCTTAACACACACTGGCCTGGAGTTTCAGGACACACTTGCCATGGGTTGAAACCCCACCCGTTCCGTGGTTTGTTTGCCATCGTGTTATTATGATTTTGTGAGTCAAATACTTTTAATTGTTGAAGGATCTGTGTTCCAATAGAGCATTTTTTAATGCACCAGCCATATCCCACTGAGGCAGGGTGACCTAAAAAGAAAAAAAAAATTCTTTTTACATTTAGTAACAGATAAGAGTATTTCTTCCGCTATATATTGCCCCGCTCATATCCTTGCATGTAAAGAATAAGTTACAATACCATGGCTGGAACAGTTCACAACTAACCCATAATTTGGAGAGAAACAATAGACAAGGTTTCAGGCTGGAACATTATGAAGTTATAACTGCATTTGTGACTTGATAATTATACAGGATGGACTGAACCACGGTCTAATGTTTCCTCTTTTGAAGTATTGGCTAGTTGTGTACTTTCACTGTTGCATTCAGAATAGTTATAAATAACGTTCTCTGTGACTAATATATAGTCTGCTGTGTATCTAGTTTTGGTAGTACAGTGGACCCCCGGTGTTCGTGATGCTCCAAACTCGAACAATTATGTAAGTGTATTTTTTTAAGTGCGTTTGTAAGTGTATTTTTGGGGGTCTAAAAGGACTAGTCTAATTTACATTATTCCTTATGGGAATAAATTCGTTTGGTAATGGCACTTGAACAGCATTCTGGAATGAAAAAATCACGAACACCGGGGGTCCACTGTACTATATATAATCAGTTTGTCAAGCATAGTTAACACATGTATTTATCTAGTATGATTAGCATATATTTATCTAGTTTGCTAATGTATAATGCCTTTATATTCAAACAATAATAACTTAGCCTAACTAATTTCTGAAAAGATTCTGTATAATAGGAATCAATGCTGAACTTTAACAGGTTATGAGACATATTTTGGCCAATAAAACTGTAATGTTGAATAATCAGTTATGGCAGGTAAAGAGGGAGTATAAATTTTTAAATTCAAGGATTATGTGGTGTAAAATAAAGGTTGGATGTGAAAAGTGGGTTATAGTAAGTGTTTATGCACCTGGAGAAGAGAGAAATGTAGAGGAGAGAGAGATTTTGGGAAATGTTGAGTGAGTGCATGGGGAGTTTTGAACCAAATGAGTACCTGTGGTTGGGGATCTTAATGCTAAAGTGGGTAAAAATGTTGTGGATGGAGTAGTAGGTAAATTTGGGGTGCCAGGGGTTAATGTAAATGGGGAACCGTTAATAGAGATATGTGTAGAAAGAGGTTTGGTAATAAGTAATGCATATTTTATGAAAAAGAAGATAAATAAGTATACAAGGTATGATATAGCATGTAATGAAAGTAGTTTGTTAGATTATGTATTGGTGGATAAAAGGTTGATGGGTAGGCTTCAGGATATACATGTTTATAGAGGGGCAACGGATATATCGGATCATTATTTAGTTGTAGCTACAGTTAGAGTAAAAGGAAGATGGGACAAAAAGAAAATGGAAACAGCAAGTAAGAGAGAGGTAAAAGTGTATAAACTAAGGGAGGAGGAAGTTAGGGTGAGATATAAGCAACTATTGGCAGAAAGGTGGGCTAGTGCAAGTAGGAGTAGTGGGGGGGTTGAAGAGAGTTGGGATAGTTTTAAAAATGCAGTATTAGAATGTGGGGTAGAAGTTTGTGGCTATAGGATGGTGGGTGCAGGATGAAAGGAGTGAGTGGTGGAATGAAGAAGTAAAGGGTGTGATAAAAGAGAAAAAGGTAGCTTATGAGAGGTTTTTACAAAACAGAAGTATTAATAGAAAAGCAGAGTATATGGAGGCTAGTATAAGGGGCTAGTAACCCCTTCTCCTGTATATATTACTAAATGTAAAAGGAGAAACTTTCGTTTTTCCTTTTGGGCCACCCTGCCTCGGTGGGAAACGGCCGACGTGTTGAAAGAAAGAAAGAAAGAAGTTTACTGTAGTAGTAGGTTGTAGTAGGTTGGTAGACAGCAACCGCCCAGGGAGGTACTACCATCCTGCCAAGTGAGTGTAAAACGAAAGCCTGTAATTGTTTTACATGATGGTAGGATTGCTGGTGTCTTTTTTCTGTCTCATAAACATGCAAGATTTCAGGTATGTCTTGTTACTTCTACTTGCACTTAGGTCACACTACACATTCATGTACAAGCATATATATATATACACACCCCTCTGGGTTTTCTTCTATTTTCTTACTAGTTCTTGTTCTTATTTCCTCTTCTCCATGGGGAAGTGAAACAGAATTCTTCCTCCGTAAGCCATGCGTGTCGTAAGAGGCAACTAAAATGCTGGGAGCAAGGGGCTAGTAACCCCTTCTCCTGTATATATTACTAAATGTAAAAGGAGAAACTTTTCTTTTTTCTTTTGGGCCACCCCACTTCAGTGGGAAACGGCCGACGTGTTGAAAGAAAGAAGTTTACTGAGTATACCAGGTAAAGTGTATGGCAGGGTTATTATTGAAAGAATTAGAGGTAAGACAGAGAGTAGGATTGCAGATGAGCAAGGAGGCTTTAGAGTGGGTAGGGGATGTGTAGATCAAGTGTTTACAGTGAAGCATATACAGTGGACCCCCGGTGTTCGTCCTGCTCCAAACTCGCCCTTTATGTAAGTGTATTTTTTTAAATGCTTTTGTAAGTGTATTTTTGGGGGTCTAAAAGGACTAGTCTACTTTATATTATTCCTTATGGGAATAAATTCGTTTGGTAATGGCACTTGAACAGCATTCTGGAACGAAAAAATCACGAAAACCGGGGCTCCACTGTATGTGAACAGTATTTAGATAAACGTAGAGAAGTTTTCATTGCATTTATGGATTTAGAAACGGCATATGATAGAGTGGATAGGGGAGCAATGTGGCAAATGTTGCAAGTGTATGGAATAGGTAGTAAGTTACTGAAGGCTGTAAAGAGTTTTTATGAGGATAGTGAGGCTCAGGTTAGGGTGTGTAGGAGAGAGGGAGATTACTTCCCAGTAAAAGTATGTCTTAGACAGGGATGTGTAATGTCACCATGGTTGTTTAATATATTTATAGATGGGGTTGTAAAAGAAGTAAATGCTAGGGTGTTGGGGAGAGGGGTGGGATTAAATTATGGGGAATTAAATGCAAAATGGGAGTTGACACAGTTACTTTTTGCTGATGATACTGTGCTTATGGGAGATTCTAAAGAAAAGTTGCAAAGGTTAGTGGACCAGTTTGGGAGTGTGTGTAAAGGTAGAAAGTTGAAAGTGAACATAGATAAGAGTAAGGTGATGAGGATATCAAATAATTTAAATAAAGAAAAATTGGATATCACATTGGAGAGAGGGATTATGGAAGAAGTAAATGTTTTCAGATATTTGGGAGTTGACATGTCAGTGGATGGGTTTATGAAGGATGAGGTTAACCATAGAATTGATGAAGGAAAAAAGGTGAGTGGTGCGTTGAGGTATCTGTGGAGACAAAAAACGTTATCCATGGAGACAAAGAAGGGAATGGACGAAAGTATAGTGGTACCAACACTCTTATATGGGTGTGAAGCATGGGTTGCAAATGCTGCAGCGAGGAGGCGGCTGGAGGCAGTGGAGATGTCCTGTCTAAGGGCAATGTGTGGTGTAAATATTATGCAGAAAATTCGGAGTGTGGAAATTAGGAGAAGGTGTGGAGTTACTAAAACTATTTGTCAGAGGGCTGAAGAGGGGTTGTTGAGGTGGTTTGGTCATTTAGAGAGAATGGATCAAAGTAGAATGACTTGGAGAGCGTATAAATCTGTAGGGAAAGGAAGGCGGGGTAGGGGTCGTCCTCGAAAAGGTTGGAGGGAGGGGGTAAAGGAGGTTTTGTTGGCGAGGGGCTTGGACTTCCAGCAAGCATGTGTGAGCGTGTTAGATAGGAGTGAATGGAGACGAATGGTTTTTGGGACCTGACGAGCTGTTGGAGTGTGAGCAGGGTAACATTTTGTGAAGGGATTCAGGGAAACCAGTTACAGTAGAACGTCATTTAGCACGAGATTATGTTGCACGTTACCGGTATTGCACGATTTAAGATTTGCGACACATTATCATCTTACACGACGTAAAGATGATATTACACGGTTCGGCAGGAGGGGAAAAATTTTGAGCGCATGGTTATTTACTGCCTAAGAATCCTCATGCTTTGAGGAAAAGGGAATTTGTTGTTTTTCCTTCCTGCAAACTAAGTTTATTCAGATACACGGGGCCAGGAGCTGAGTCTCGACCCCTGCAACCACAATTAGGTGAGTACAGTTACATACATTATCATACATAGCAGCATATGTGTAGAGAACCTAGGATAACCCAAGTCAGTCAATGGAAATACTGTCACTCTGACTTTTTTGGGTTATCCTAGGTTCTCTACACATATGCTGCCATGTATGATAATCTTCGTAACTGTATCTGTGTATACCTGAATAAACTTACTTACAGTTTGTGGGAAGGAAAAACAAGTAACCATTCTCACAAGCAGTCTTGTTACTACTACTGTTGTTGTGGTTCAGCAGACACCACCCGCCTTACCCACCCACCACGGACCCCACCATCCCAGCATTCGTACGTATTTCATACGCATCAATAAGTCCTGGCTACAAGCCAGCTGTGTTTGTGAAGAATAAAATAAGAGTGAATTGTGTTTTGATCTTGAATTAACGAAGAAAACAAAGATATTAGACAAGACATAACCCGTGGCCGTAATGAAGTGTTACTTTGTACACATAAAAAGATGTAAACATAAGTTTGTGTGACTGACTGACTGACTTGACTGACTGACTTGACTGACTGAATGACTTGACTGACTGACTGAATGACTTGACTGACTTACTGAATGACTTGACTGACTTACTGAATGACTTGACTGACTTACTGAATGACTTGACTGACTTACTGAATGACTTGACTGACTTACTGAATGACTTGACTGACTTACTGAATGACTTGACTGACTTACTGAATGACTTGACTGACTTACTGAATGACTTGACTGACTTACTGAATGACTTGACTGACTTACTGAATGACTTGACTGACTTACTGAATGACTTGACTGACCTACTGAATGACTTGACTGACTTACTGAATGACTTGACTGACTTACTGAATGACTTGACTGACTTACTGAATGACTTGACTGACTTACTGAATGACTTGACTGACTTACTGAATGACTTGACTGACTTACTGAATGACTTGACTGACTTACTGAATGACTTGACTGACCTACTGAATGACTTGACTGACTTACTGAATGGCTTGACTGACTTAAAGTTAGACACTCAGTTCAACCATCGACTTCAGTTCAAGAACTTCTACTATCCACCTCAGCCCAGTAGGGCCACACCATCCATATCCACTCTTCACTACCATCCACAAACATCATTACCCACAATTTAAGGTAAGAAATACTATTATTTCTATTGCATTTGTAGTCTTAAGCAGTAATAGATCATGACAATGAACTAAAATTACATATTCGCCTTCAATTTTTGCAAGATATGTTGGTCTAAAAAAACTTGTTTGGTTTTTTGGGGACTCTCAAACACGTAACCCTATTTTTCCCATAAGTTCTGTTAATTATTTAAGACGAAATTATCTAACACGACTTTTTCAGGAACGTAACTATCGTGCTAAATGACGTTCTACTGTAATTGATTTAGTTGGACTTGAGTCCTGGAAATGGGAAGTACAGTGCCTGCACTTTAAAGAAGGGGTCTGGGATAGTGACAGCTGGAAGAGACTATTTCTCAGCTGTCGTATCTGAGCGCCTCTGCAGAGACAGTGATTATGTATGAGCGTGGTGAAAGTGTTGAATGATGATGAAAGTATTCTCTTTTTGGGGATTTTCTTTCTTTTTGGGTCAGCCTGCCTCGGTGGGAGACGGCCGACTTGTTGAAAAAAAAAAAAAAAACTGTAGTAAAAAGTTATCTTCTGGCTGTAAAAAAATAGATATGAATGACCCAGTTATACCTGAACTGTTGAAGAGGTGCTCCTTGACTTATGATTGGGTTATGTTCTGATCATCCCATCCTAAGTAGAAAATATCGCAAGTCGAATATGAATGTGATATGATAGATAAATAAGTAAATAAATAACTACTGTCACTGAATAAGTAAATAAACAAATAATTACTGTAACTAAATACCAGTATTTTAAAGTAAATAAACAAATACAAGTTTATCCTATCAGTAAATGTACTGTACAGTACAAAAAAAAACGTGTACAGTTTTATCACACTTATAAAGTCAAAATATCGTCATTTGAACCATTGTAAAGCGAGGAGCATCTGTATGTATTTGTGGCTATATGCTACTCATGATATTTTTAATGAATACATATATCAAATAAAAAGTACATCACAAACACAGGTGGGGTTGATGGAAGGCCATTTGTGTACACCACCACACCTCGTCCACCTCAGCTGCACTATGAAGTTGAAGTCATGTTGACGAACGTTGGCAGTAATTACCAGATCCCAGAGCCGGGGTCGACGGCTTGGCGACATCTGGCTGACAGTGTGCGGTCCTCCATGGAAGGCGTACTGAAAACTGTTCCAGGATATCAAGTAATTGATATCACCAACCTGTAAGTTAGTTTTTTTATGCATGGTACTTGAAATTATGTACTATAAGAAGGTGAACCTGACATTATACACATTACATAAGTGGGTTTAATATTGTGTAAGTGTTTGTAATTTTGTAATATCAGTAATACGTAGTAAAGAATAAAAACACAGTACCGTGACTGAACAATACAGTGGAACCTCGGTTTTCATATGCCCCAGTTTTTGTAGAATTTGGTTTTCAACAACTTTTTTGTTGAAATTTTTTCCCAGTTTTCGTACATCTGCTTGGTTTTCGAAGAGTTGAAAATGGTCTGTACCAAATGCGTCCGCGTGACTCGGCCACTCAAGCGCTCACACAAAGCATCCCATGTGTTCATGACTCAGTCTGCCTTTGTTTCTCGTAATAATCGATTGTTTTCTGTGCTTGTTTATTGAGTTCAACTGCTAAATAAGCCACCATGGGGCCAAAGAAAGTTCCAAATGTGCCTTCTTCAGTGATTAAGGACATGTGTGCAAAGTGGAGTGAGTTGCAAAGTTTTGTGGAGAAATATCACCCTAACAAAGCTGTTGCAAGCCGTGTCTGCAACATGTTCAATGACAATGCCTTGTCCCATTTTAGGCAAATCTTAAAAAGACGCCAGAAACAGACCTCTCTGGACAGATTTTTTGTGCGACAGGGGTACAGTGACTCTCAAGCTGGTCCTAGTGCCAGTAAAAGACAAAGAAGGGCCTTGATACATGAAGTCCTTATGGACGGGGATTCCCCTTCCAAACAATAACCTCTCCTCCTCCCTCTCCCTCCTTGCCGTCTTCCATACGCCAACAAGAGCCTTCGATAAAGGTAAAAGTGATGTTAAATGTTTATTTATCCATTTCATTAGTCTTTTCCTTTCCTTTCAACATGTCAGCCGTTTCCCACCGAGGCAGGGTGGCCCAAAAGGAAAAACGAAAGTTTCTCCTTTTACATTTAGTAATTTATTCAGGAGAAGGGGTTACTAGCCCCTTGCTCCAGGCATTTTAGGCGCCTCTTACGACACGCATTGCTTACGGAGGAAGAATTCTGTTCCACTTCCCCATGGAGATAAGAGGAAATAAGAACAAGAACTAGTAAGAAAATAGAAGAAAACCCAGAGGGGTGTGTATATATATGCTTGTACATGAATGTGTAGTGTGACCTAAGTGTAAGTAGAAGTAGCAAGATGTACCTGAAATCTTGCATGTTTATGAGACAGAAAAAAGACACCAGCAATCCTACCATCATGTAAAACAATTACAGGCTTTCGTTTTACACTCACTTGGCAGGACGGTAGTACCTCCCTGGGCGGTTGCTGTCTACCAACCTACTACCTAGGATTTCATTAGTCATTTATATTTATTTCTCATTGTTTTCTGTATGTAAAACTAGTTATTCTCTATAAAATGTATTTTTTGTTAATATTTTTTTGTGTCTGGAATGGATTAATTGGATTTACAGTGGACCCTTGGTTTTTATGATTAATCCGTTCCAGAGAGTCTGCCAAAAACCAAAATTCACGAAAACAAAAACCATTTTTCCCATAGGAAATAATGTAAATCCAATTAATCCGTTCCAGACACCCAAAATATAAAGCACTAATAAAATGTATAAATGAACATTTAACATCACACTTACCTTTATTGAAGACTCTTGTTGGTGTATTGAAGACGGGAGGAGAGAGGGAGGCGAGTTTAGTTTGGAGACAGGACAAAATGCTTGAATATGACACTAATATTAACTCTATGGCTTATTTATCTATCACAATTCATCTAATATGACATAATAAATAATATTAATAACATAGAAACATGATATATACTCTAGGATGAATAAAATATGTCATTACGTATGACTAGTGGTGGTGGTGTTGTTGTTGGGTTATCAGGGCCACTGGCAGCATAAGCCATATAGAGGTGGTGGCGGCGGCAGTGTTGTCAGTGGCCCTATATACCTCCAATAACATTGGAGGAGTTGAGTTTCATGTCGTCCTTTTTCTATCGCTTAATCGCTTAACTTACTTGCTACACTTTATCGGTGGCTGGCGCTATAGCCTTTATTGACTCCTGCTGCTTTAGTATTGTACATATTGTAGAATCACTGAAGAAGGCACATTCTCCCCTCTCTTTTCCTTCTCCACTTTGGTATTTTGCTATGATTTCTTTCTTTAATTCTATCGTGTTTCTCACCTTCTTTACCAAAGGCCTGGCACTAGGAGCTTTCTTTGGGGCCATGGTGGCTTATTTAGCAGTTGCAAGCACAAAAAACACTGGATTACTGTACTGTATTGCGAAATGTTTCATATGAATGCAGGGTGTGATGCTCACTCGCCGAGAAATAATAGCAGAAGGGGTCTAATAACCAGAGAACAATCCAAACGCTACTCATCAACCCTTACCAGCCTGATAAGGAGATCAAAAAAATTGTATTATGAGAACAGACTCCAGAACATAAAAGGTGATATGAAAAAGACCTGGAAGACACTATCTGCAATTCTAGGAAATAATAAGATAGCGAAAAACAACACCATCAATTTATCAAGAGCAGATGAACCCCTACTCTCACCTACTGAGACAGCAAACAGACTTAATATTTTCTTCTCCACCATAGGAAAGAATCTAGCGAGTAAAATCCCAAGCTCAAACACCCGTCCAACAGACTACCTCACAAACACCTACCCTAATACGCTATTCCTAGCTCCTACCAACCCAATTGAAGTCTCGCTCATAATCAACACCCTTAAAAACAAGGCAGGAGACATAAACAGCCTACCAACTTTTATGTACAAAAAAGCTTCACAGGTACTGTCACCAATCATAGCAACACTATTCAATAAATCCATTGAAGCCTCTACCTTTCCATCAATTCTCAAAATAGCTAGGGTCACCCCGATCCACAAAGGAGGTGATCAAACAGACCTGAATAATTATAGACCAATTTCTAATTTACCATTGCTTTCTAAAATCTTCGAAAATTAATTCATAGACAAATCTATTCCTACCTCGTCTCACACAATGTACTCAACCCCTGTCAATTTGGATTCAGGACAAACAAGAGCACAAACGATGCTATTACGCACATGTTGGAGTTAATATATACAGCACTTGAGAAAAAGAAGTCCCACTGGGAATCTTCATTGATCTCCGCAAAGCTTTTGATACAGTCGACCATGATTTACTGCTCACAAAATTAGCACACTATGGTATAAGGGGCACCCACTCAACTACCTAAAATCATACCTCACCAACAGAAGCCAATACGTGTACACAAATGGAGCGAACTCTTCCACACAACCAATTACAGTCGGAGTCCTCAAGGAAGTGTCCTGGGGCCACTCCTATTCCTCATTTACATAAATGACCTACCGAATGCATCACAACTACTCAAACCCATTTTATTTGCAGATGACACAACATATGTCTTCTCTCACCCAAATCCAGTTATACTGGCCAACACTGTTAATGCCGAATTACAGAAAATATCAACATGGATGACGACTAACAAGCTTACTCTCAATACTGACAAGACCTACTTCATACAGTTTGGAAGCAAAGTCACAAATGTTCCACTTAACATAACACTTAATGGTACACCCATCACAAGACTCACAGAGGGAAAATTCCTAGGAATCCACCTTGACAGTAGCCTTAAATTCCAAACACATATACAACAAATTTCCAAGAAAATCTCGAAGACAGTAGGCATATTATCAAAGATACGCTATTATGTACCTCAATCAGCTCTCCTTGCACTATATCATTCACTTATCTACCCGTATCTCACCTATGGAATCTGTGCATGGGGATCAACAACGTTAAATCACCTTAGACCACTCATAACACAACAAAAGGCCGCAGTCAGAATGATAACAAATTCCCACTCTAGACAGCATACTCCACCAATATTCAAAAGTCTCAAACTACTCACCGTAAAGAACATTCATACTTACTCTTGTGCTTACTACATATATAAAACTTTACACTCTAATATAAACCCTCTGCTCAAAACTCTCCTCACCAACTTTAATAGGACCCATGACCACAACACACGACACAGATCACTTTTTGATATACCCCGTGTTCATATCAACCTATGTAAAAATTCTATGCACATAAAGGGCCCCAGAATCTGGAATTCATTACCAGTAAATATTAAGATAATCTTGTCTGAAAATCAATTTAAGACTCAACTCAAAAACCACCTACTCACCCAAACCTAAATGATCATGCTATAAACTACTTTGAAAAATGCTCATTGTTACTTTCCTATACGATAATCTCAATTTTTAATAATATGTTACTATTATGTTACCCCTACTCATATTATAAGTTAATGTCAAAATGCTCAATGTTATTTTCCTTAAGATAATCTCAATTCCATATTATCATTCAAGAATCTCAACACCTGTAACAATCTAAGATCTAATATCATTATATAATAATTTAAACAGTAAAATTTCATCATATTGTAATTTTGAAAATAATTTTTAACTAGAATAAACTCAATAAATTTCTCTAATATTAAGTACATAGTTTTTAAGGACTAGAATAAGCTGCCCCTAATGCCATGGCATGTCAGTGGCTCTCCTTGCACTCAATTTACATTGTAACTTCCGATACCCATGTAACCTGCAATGAAATAAAATTTGTTTGTTTGTTTGTTTGTCTGTGACAGGCTTTGTGTACGCAGGGCCACTGGGACACGTTCCATACCACCGCCGAAATCCAAGGGAAAACACAAAAACCAAGGCTGTATTTTGACGAAAAAGTTGTCGATAACCAAAATTCATGATAACCTAGACTCACGAAAACCAAGGGTACAATGTACATTATTTCTTATGGGAAATATTACTTCAGTTTTCATACGATTCGGTTTTCGTCAGACTTTTTAGAATGGATTAATCACGAAAACCGAGGTTCCACTGTACATAAATAACCTGCACATAGAATGAAACTTATGATGATATTTCAGTCTGAATGTGTCATGAATGGTAGGATTGGGAAAATGAAAATGGTTAAAACAGGAGGGGCTTGAGCATCCAGCAGGCTTGCATGAGAATATTAGATCACAGTGAGTGGCGACATCTGATTTTCAGGATTTGAAATACTGATGGAGTGTGAGGAAGATGACATTTATGAAAGGATTCAGGGAAACTGGTTAGCCAAACTTGAGTCAAGGAGGCAAGAAGTACACTTCCTGCACTCTGAAAAATGGATTGGGATGCTGCAGTTAGGAGGATCATTGGAATTGTGATGTCCATGCACTTCTCCAAAGACAGCCATTAAATGAAAGATGTGATTGTGTTTCCTTCTTTGGGTCACTCTACCTTGGTGAGAGAGCCATTTTGGTAAAAAAAAAAAAAAATCCCAGAGGCAGCCTTTCTTACCAATGTCTTGTGGTCCCTTTTCAGAGGAAGAAATTGTGACTCGAGTGTATTAGGAATTATTAACCCGTGTCAATTCATACTGATGCATTTTATTTAGAATATGCATTAAAATGAGCTGGATGGCAGGCTACCTATATAAAACATAACTAAATCATAGTGAAAGCTGAGAGATTATTTTCAAATATTACTAACATTCAGGTATTCAGCATTATTGAATAGTTTGTATTATTATTATTCAAAGATTTATTTCCACATGATACACTGTACAGGGATGGGTGACATTTGGTTGTGCATATAGAATGCCTATGATTATGCAAAACATTTTGGGCAAGCATAAGCCTGTCTTGTTTATTTCTGAAAATGTTAAGCACCAGTAGAGAACACACATACAGAAACTTTCCCATTCATGGGCTGGTTTCATTATTTTCTAAGTTGCCTTTGAACTATAATAACTAGATTCAGGGCTATCAAAATATGCATAATAAATAATAAGTAGTCTTTCTCATATTATTTATGTTACATTAGGTTGTACACAAATTTTCATTATCTCAATCCCAAAAAAATAAATTCTGAGTATGTATAAGAAAGCATTACAGATGTGCAAAAAATTTATAGTATTTGAAGGGAAGACAGTATGTCATAATTATCCTCTTTGGATGAGTGGAACAAACTCCCGAGTAGAGTAGATTTAAGAATGGGTTAGACACGTACATGCGTGGATATAAGCTGGATCTGCTGAGCATGGGCCAGTAGGCCTGCTGTTCTTATGTTTTTATCTCATCATTGTATGACTTTCATGGAAAGGTCTTGTGTATTTGAAGGGAAGACAGTCTGTTATAATTAACACTATATTTTCTCAAGTGTCACTCTATGACTTTTATGTTATTTTCTCATGATTGATTTGCTCCCTCCCACAGAAAATATGATGGCAAAGGCAACCTTCTGACCAAGATGGAAGTTGTGTTGGACAAAACTGTACATGAAGCAAAGGTTGGAGAAGTCCCTCCTCCTCAAGGTACAGTAACACTGGACTAATCTAGCTTTTTTGTAGCCATTGAGGCTTCACAGTAGAATGTCGGCATTACCAGAGGATACCTTCTTTAGATTGTCTTGAATGCCAACTCCATGAATAACATTTGTAACCACTGTGTTCTAAGGATAACGGTAGAAGATGGCCACATGTTAAAAAAAAAGTATGTATGCATGTGTGTATGTATGATGTCTGATTTATATATGCCTGCCATATCCCACAGGCAGGGTGACTTAAAAAGAAAAACTAAATATGCAACTAAAGTTTTTCTTTTTAAATTTAGTAATTTATACAGAAGGGGTTATGTATGTATGTTAAAATGCAGTAAGTAAGTAAGTAAGTTTATTCAGGTATACACAAATACATTTACATACATTATCATACATAGCAGCATATGTGTAGAGAACCTAGGATAACCCAAAAAAGTCAGACAGAGTGACTTATTTCCATTGGGGTCCTTTTTATACTTAATTTTTACATTGTAGGATATATATGTCATTATATTATAAAGGATATATGTATACTAGGAATAAGGTAAAAGAGTTATTTACATATACATGTGTGTTAACTAAAAATAAAAAATCATTCTCCTCCCTTTCTGTCGCTACATTCATTAGGTACTTTTGGTTCTCTTCTTGAACTGGCTCATGCTATGACTGCCTTTGACATGTGCAGGCAGTCTGTTCCATTCCTTTATTGCTGTACAATAAAAGGTGTTTGAAGCCTGGCCACTGACTGTGGGTACTACAAAGTTGTGCTCTCTCCCCTAGTACTATGACTGCTTTGGTTCCCAGCCTTGACAAAATTGGCAGCAAGATATTCTGGACACTGTTTGTGAGCAATTTTATAAACTTGATTTAATTTAAGTTGTTTTACTCTGTCTTCAATATTCAGCATATCCAATTGTTGTAATTCATCCTGGCCTACATGCTCTCTTGGTCCCAGGTCCAGGATGAATCTTACCATTTTGTTCTGGGTGATTTGCAGCTTATCTTTCAGTTTTTTGTCAAGGCAGAGTACCATGAAGAGCAAGCGTAGTCAATATGACATTGTATAAGGGCTAGACATAGAGTCCTGCGAGCCTCAGTAGGTAGACACTGTGCTTGTCTGTAGAGGAACTTCAGTCTGGCATTCGCTTTCTTTACTACACTGTTCCCTATCAATTCTCCTGACATGCATGGGTCAAAGGGATTCCCAGATATTTTACTGAGGAAACTGAAGTGATGGATTCCCCATTACACCGGACATTAAAATTATTTACCCTGCTCAGTTTATATTTCGTGCCAAAGAGTATGGCTTCTGTTTTCCCTAGATGTAACGATAGTTTGTTGTCTACTAACCATTTGCTGCAGGACTCCAGTTCCAGTGTTAATACATTAGATATATCTTGTGGGTCTTTACCTGACGCTAACAGAGCACTGTCATCCGCATACAGTAGGAGTTTGCACTTGACACTGATGGGCATATCATTTACATAACACAGGAATAATAAAGGACCCAGAATACTACCTTGGGGAACTCCACATGCTATCGGCAGTGGTTCTGATTCCGTTTTGTTGATTTTGACAATTTGTTTCCTGTTGCTAAAATAGGACTTAAACCAGTCTGTGGAACCTATGCCGATAGCTTGAAGTTTCTTACATAATATATTGTGGTTGACAGTATCGAAGGCCTTTTGCAAGTCTAAAGTTACCATTCCTATGAGGTTCCCTATAGACATTTCAGTTCTCATGTAATCCATCAGATTAATTAGGGAGGTGTCGGTTGAGTAAGATCTCCTAAAGCCTGATTGGTAACTATGAAGAATGTTGTTGTCACTAAGATATTTAACTACTTGACAGTACACCGCCCTCTCTAGAATTTTGGATATTACACTGAGTATACTAACAGGCCTATAGTTGCTGACATCAGACCTACTATTTTTCTTGAAGATAGGAGTAACTCTGGCCTCCTTGAACCCATCTGGCACTGTATTAGTGGTGATGGACAAATTTATTATGTGAGCAATGGGGATTGCCAGTTCAGAGGCACCATCTTTTAGGAACTTAGACGGGATGTTATCTGGGCCGGTGCTCTTAATTGGGTTTAACCTGCTTAGTTCTTTTTGCACGAAGTCATGAGATACACTTACTAGTTGACAACTGTTTGGAGTTACTCCTTTATTGGTATAGTATGTTTTAAATTTATCAGAGTCTGTGTTAAAGGTATTTGATGCAGCTGGTAGCTTACTTACTAGTGTTGATGCGACAGTTGTGTAGTATGAATTAAAACAATTTGCCACTTTAGTTGTTTCGTGGCATACCTCGTTATCGACATTTAGAACTATGTTAGATCTATCTACGGGTTTATGGCTATACCCCAACTGTTTGAGTTGTTGCCAGAGCTTTCTAGGGTTATTCTTGTACTCTTCGATCTTTGAGCAATAGTATTATTAATAAATTAGATAAACCTACTTTATTCCATTCTATATTAATATAGTTATCAACGTTGTTATTTGTAAGTATTTTTCTATATTTGCTTATCTGTTAACATAACAATATTAGTAAAAATATTCAGATTACTTAACTTGGTAAAGAGAATTAATAAGTTAAATATAGTATGTATATCTGTAAGATATAATAGGCCTAATTAAGTGGAATGCTGATGAGTACATAACTTGCATTTTTATATTTTATTCCTTACTGCAGACGATACCGGAGAAGTGGGAGATGAATCGATGGTGCGAAGAGTCTTGAGAGAAGCAGTCGAACACGGTTCTGTTGGCGCCCTGCAGGTTAATCCTCAGTACCTTCGAGTCAATCAGTTACGAGGTACGCTGCCCATGCCGAGTATTTCCTTTCAGGATCCCTCAGGTGAGAGGATTTTTCAGGAGCCTTCTTTCAACGTTGCTCCTGGGTCATTTGGGGTTGGTCCACAAATACCAGTACATAGAACATCCAGTTTTCTTACTCCGAGGAACCCTGCTCATAGGCCTACAACTGAACAGCAGTCACAGTCTGAACGTGAGCCAGATTCTGAACCTCATTCTGAGCCAGAGTCTGAACCTCATCAGTCAGAATCTGAACCTCATTCTGAGCCAGAGTCTGAACCTCATCAGTCAGAATCTGAACCTCATCCTGAGCCAGAATCTGAACCTCATCCTGAGCCAGAGCCACAATACGAACCTAATTCTGAGTCTGACTCCAAGTCTGAGCCAGAGCCAAAGCCAGAATCAGAATCAGGGACTGAGATTCAGTATCATGTAGGAGATAGGAATGATGAGCCAGCCTCAGAGAGTAAGCCTTCACCTCACTCACCTCTGAATCAGCATCCATCTAGCCAGCCTGCTCCTGGCCAACTGCCATCTTATTATTTGTCAGCAGCTGGAGTTCAGCCTCCTTATAGACCAACACAAAATGAACAGCCATTCCATCAGTTTCTCCAAGGTCAGCAGGCATCATATGAAGCAGTTCCGTCAAATTTGCCACCAAATGCTGACAAGAAAGAAACTGGTTATGATAGTGAGACAAGTTCTGGTAATGACAAGATTCAGTCTCTTAGTCCAAGTGCTGGCCAAGTAACATGGGGTAGATTTACATTTTCCCCACTGGCTTCTAAGCAGTATCTTCCCCCGGCAGACACACAGACATTTGACTCAGTCTCGTTTAAACCTTACGTTCTTCCTGGCGCACATCACCACCTTCTGGTTTTCTAGCCTTCTGCTGAATGGAATATTTAACCACAGTCGTGAGATAAGACCTCACCTCGTTTCTGTGGAAAATGGTGCATTACTCGAGGACTGAATAATGATGTACAAAAAGTAGAAAGATGTTTTTGAGAAAATCACTGGTAATTAAATTTTAGCTGGCTGCTTCAGCAGAAAGTCTTTTTGTTCTGAAATGGTTTCAAGTCAGCAAGGTTGTCTTAGTCTGAAGTAGTGAATATTAATCCTCTAGGTCTAGGGAGTGTTATGCCTGAATATCATGTAACATCCCTGGGTATAAATTTTATATTTGTCGTTTTTTTTTTTAAATGCTTTCTATAAAAATGATATTAAAATCTAAATGGGAAACTTGATCATATATTACTGTATTTCATACAGAAATGGGTAAACATATACAGTACATAAATTTATATATTCCAGATATAATTTGAGGTTTTCGAAAGATACATACCATATATAGGTAAATATATATAAATTTATATAGTACATGTATCATGTTTATATCATATATTGGAGGTAAAGAAAGAAGTACAGTGGTCCCTCGGTTTTCGTGCATCTCCAAACTCGAACATTTATGTAAGTGTATTTTCGTAAGTGCTGTTGCAAGTGTATTTTTGGGGGTCTGAAATAGACTAACCTACGTGACATTATTTCTTAAGGAAGTAAATTCGTTCGGTAATGGCACTTGAGCAGCATTCTGGAACGAATTTTCGGCGAAAACCGAGGGACCACTGTATACCAGAGTATAGTAGTAACAACATGAATATGAAGAATAAGTTTTAAAATTGTAGCCAGCAAGAGGCTGGAGACAGTGGAGATGTTGCGTTTGAGGGCAGTGTGTGTGAGGCTGAATATTATACAGAGAATTTGGAGTGTAAGCATGGTAACATTTATGAAGGGATTCAGGGGAAACTGGTTAGTGGGACTTGAGTCGTAGAGGTGGGAAGTACTGTGCCTGCACTCTGAAGTAGGGGTGGGGAAGTTGCATTTCATAGTGTCATCTGAACTCTGTCACTTATGTGAATGGGTCATAAAGTGTGTAGTTCAAGGTTGTGTGAATAGGTCACAATATGTGCTGTTCAGGGCTGTGTCAGGTCACAGTGTGTGCTGTTCAAGGCTATGTCATTAGTTCACAATGTGTGCTGTTCAAGTCTGTGTCTGTAGGTCACAGTGTGTGCTGTTCAAGGCTGTTGTCAATAGGTCACAATGTGTGCTGTTCAAGGCTGTGTCAGTAGGTCACAGTGTGTGCTGTTCAAGGCTGTGAGTGGGTCACTGTGTGTTGCTTGAGAATGTTTGCTTGAAAAATTGTGATCATTGAGAGGGTAAGAGTGACTATTATTTTTACAGGAATATCTGCAGTCCAAGACCATTTTAAAGATTTAATTTTGTGATAAAAATAATCATTGTGCATTTTTTTTAAATATCCCGTCAGTTTCCCATTTATGATTTATTATCGTTTTTATTTTTTATTGATGCTTTTTTCTTTATTATTGGTTGTGGTAATTAATTAATTCAAATACTATATTTTTAGTACAGTATTACAGGATACTGTATTACTATGTAATTGTTATGTATGCAAATAAAACAAAATTACTGCTGTACATGTGTACTAATACAGGTCGGCCATCACTAATCCGGCATCACTGAGACCTGTAGTGTGCCAGATTACAGAGTGGTTAGGTTAGAATACACTTGATTAACCTATCAATAGAGACTCTTTCTGTTACATCTTTCTCATTTTCATCACTGCCTTCTCCTCCACTGGCTTGTTGCTGTGGATTTACAACCATCTGCACAATTTCAGTCAGTATAATGATGAAATTTGAGTCAGTATAATGATTTGAGTCAGAATAATGATGAAATTTGAAATTATGCTAGCCGAAATTAGTGCCGGATTACTGATAGAACCGGATAACTGACTGCCGGATTAGTGATGGCCGACCTATATATATAATTCATGCACCAATCACGGTAGAATGTTTCATAAAGTTTAATGGCAATTAAGATTTCTTCACCATTAGGAATTATAATACTAAATTAATAGTATATATTTTAAAGCTATAAAAGTAGTATACTCTCTGAGAGGAATATCCATATTCTTTACTTTCATTGAGGTTTTGCATGCCTATGTAATGAAAAAACACCTGCAAGTGTGTGGAATGAACTGTGAGATGAGACCAAGAGAGTTAGAGCTATATGGTAGCAGAATTTGAAGAAAAAAAAAAGCCAAAAAATCAAATTTCCTTCAAAGGCTCTCATTCATCGTTCATGTTTAATACTCAAGTAGAAAAACACATTCTTGGCTCTACCAGTGGACTGTTGCTTTGCTTTCTTCTCTAACTGGGAAAGGTTTCTATTCCTAACCTTTCACAATGTTTTCATAGCCTGTGCTGAAGCTCTTTCTTACAGCTAGTGTATATAATCTTATCCTCCAATTTGGTTAGTATAGTAAAGTGTGGCAGTGATTTTCCACACTAAATTTCACCACACCACATGACTATAAATAACCAAATTGAAGTGGTAAGATTTTACTGCACTACACATAACTTTCATTTTGATGTGGCTCCCTTAATAGCATGTAAGATGATGGAGAGGGCAATTTCATTTTATATAATATACAATCACTTTTTCACAATGAATGAATTTACAAAAAAATAATGTTATGTTTAGCAGGATTGGAAACATCCTTAAAAATGATTTAATAAGAATATTGCAATGCTACTTTTTTCTTTGCAAGAGATACAATATTATTATTACAATCAAAGCACTGAACCACCAGGGTCATACAGTGCTGAAGAGATACAGTAGTATATTATATTATACATGTATAGCATTATATGTACAGTGGACCCCCGGTTAACGAACACCCCGGAAATTGTACAATTATGTAAGTATAATATTGTAAGTGCTTGTGGAAGTGTATTTTTGGGGGTCTGAAATAGACTAACCTACGTGACATTATTTCTTAAGGAAGTAAATTCGTTTGGTAATGGCACTTGAGCAGGCTTCTGGGATGAAGTTTTTTTGTTAACTGTGGGTCACTGTACAGTGGTCCTCGGTTTTCGCCGAAAATTCGTTCCAGAATGCTGCTCAAGTGCCATTACCGAACGAATTTACTTCCTTAAGAAATAATGTCATGTAGGTTAGTCTATTTCAGACCCCCAAAAATACACTTGCAACAGCACTTACGAAAATACACTTACATAAATGTTCGAGTTTGGAGATGCACGAAAACCGAGGGACCACTGTACTTGTATCATAAATATTACATGCTGTTAGGAGTTTTTAAGATTAGTATTATTCCTTATCTTTGGGAAAATATTAAGTCAAGCTTAGCCTTCAGTGTTATCTTGCTGTGAAATAATTTACTATAATAATTAGATTTACCTTATTTCATGATATGAAATTTATAATCTCTGATTTGAAGTAAAATGTATTATTATTATTTGCATTTGCATTACAGCAAGTACAGTATTGACAAATAAAATAGTATACTGTACTGCACAGGGTTTGAAAAATAAGATTACCAATATTGATATTATTTATTATAATCAAATAGAAGCGCTAAACCACAGGGGTCCAATATTGATAGAAACTGCATGATTTTATTATTATAATCAAATAGAAGCACTAAACCACAGGCGTTATACAGAGAAACTGCATGAATGAAGCTTTTTCTCTCCTTAGTTTACTTTAAACTTTTTCATGCTTAATGTTTTGCAAAAAATCTTGCTTTGCAGTTTTTCTATAGAAAATTTAAGAACAGTATTTTATTTTAGCCAATAACTGTGATCCTTCACTCTTCATTGATATTCTAAAGCTTATTGTTACCCAGCAAGATCCACCAAACTCTTTTCAAATAAGGATGAGTATTAATAATTTCTGCTGAGAAAATTCATAATGGGTAGGTTGCTTTTAGATTGTAGTTGCATATTAGTGTGCGAAGGACGAGCCTCGGGTTTTGGTCGTCTTGTCTTTGGTTTTCTGTGAGGTGATGGGTTGGTGTCTTCCTCTGCTGTATAGTATGTGCACAAACAAATATCTCTGGTCCCTCCTTTCTTTAACTTTTTGAGTGCAATTTACTTTTGGACACTATTATTTACAGTACATCAGTATGTTTTAAATTACGTACCCTTGAAGAAAATTTATTCCTGAGCATTTTGAAAATTTAAAAGGAGCATTTTTTTTTTTTAGTATATGACAAATTTAGTAGCAGCTATTATAGAGAGCATTTGTTTGTGTATGTATTATATCAAGTGGTGTGGATCCATTCACCGTACCACCAGCATCCCAGCATTTCTTGCTAGCACGCCATGCAACAGGTAGTCGGGAATAACTTGACAGCTCCACCACATTTGTCTGACAGCACTGAATGAACACTTGTTATACTATGGCCAATTTGATACCTGCTTCATGAAAATAAAATATCTCTTCTTAAACTAAATATAACTATAAAATAATTGAAGGCTTGTGCAGACTAAATGTTTTTGTAAGCATAATGCTATATAGGGTAGAGTATCTATTTTCCCCTATACAGTGTTATTTACATTCTGCACTTGTCAACTGAAAGGCTTTAGTATTTTATTATCAACTATAACATGTGACCGATGAATTAGATTACTATCATTGTTTGTAATAACATGTTTGGATCCAACATGTTCGATTAGATCCAGTTTGGGTTGCTCTTCTGTACCATAGTTAGTAATTTGGTAAATACTCTTGGCTTGCAGATTGCAAATAGCCAGCATGACCACAGTAGTACAGTGGACCCTCGGTTTTCGTTGAAAATTCTTTCCAGAATGCAGTTTGAGTGCCATTACCGAACGAATTTGTTCCCATAAGGATAAATGTAAATTAGATTAGTCGTTTCAGAACCCCAAAAATACACTTATAAAAGCTCTTACAAAAATACATTTACATAATTGTTCGAGTTTGGAGGTGAACGAAAACCGAGGGTCCACTGTATTTTGTTAGTAAAGATGAAACTGAAAAGCATATTAGGTCTTCATTATTTTTATACAGAGTACTTAAATTCTCAGGTTGTGTTCTGGTATAGCTTTTTTAAACAAACATGTTCTACACACACACTCAACCTTTCAATAAAATGCAGGTGCACTTTGTATTTTATTTAATTTAAAAGTTTTCCCAATTATATTTTCTTGTGCACCTATCCTTTGCTTCTGTTAACAGCCCAACAATTGCAAACAATTTTAAATCTAAATTTCCTCTCCTTAAATTTTTTTTCCATTGCTATCAGTTTGCAGGAGACGTTGACACTGTTTAAGACATACCAGCAGTTACATTGTGGGAGAATGGTTTGTGTTTTCAAAAAATTTGATCATTAATGCTCTTTAAGCAGAATTCACTATTTGTAAGAGAGGTTAGATGTCATATCCACCAGGAAGATTACCTTCTATTTATCTCATATTTTCCACTATCAGCACTGCTGACAATGCACCTTATATAAACTTAGTACTATAGTTATTTTTGCTTTAAACCTAAGATGGTTTTTTAATACATTGTTTAATATCTTGTATAATGAAATGTTCCTTTCTCCTACACTGTAACTATCACTGAGACAGTCTGTATCTTGTTAGTACTTACAGAATAAGACAAGCTATGCACCTTAGTAATATTTAATGAATAAAACAATTCATGCACCTTACTAACAGTGGGAGGGTGTGCTTACTAATCTCTTTGTTGACTGTTTTGTAAGAGTTCAGATATGTCAGAAGAGATTTTCCCTGGCAAATCAGATATGCTCAACAGGTCAGTCTGCTTTAGTAAAGAGTGTTTTGCTTATGTTTTAGGTATGGTATATCTCAGAGTGGAAGAGATGGTGGGTTGACAAGTGCATAAAGTGACAAATAAAACAGCTTGATTATGTTATAACATTTTGCTCAAGGGAAGCTTTATTAAGTTATGATTTGATAAAGCTTTCCCTTGAGTGAAATGTTGCTATGATAAAAATACATTATATTATGTATTTTTCATGCTTGCCAGTTTATGTAGAAAGGGAAGTGTAGCAAAGCAAGTATTTTAAGATAGAACATAATTATAGCTTTGTTTAATGAAAATCTAGAGCAAAATTACTTTATTGAGGGAAGATTATATTAAGAGAACCTATTTATATTTTCATGTAATAAATAGAGAAATGCAGTACTTAGTGATGAATAATAATTATAATCAAAGTTCACATTTTATGCAGTAGCTAAGCATTATATTTATTCGGAATATTTCTACAATAAAACTAGTTTATAGTGGATTAAAGGATTGCATAAAGTGTTGTAATGCATGAAGAAAAATAATTGTATGTGTGTGATACAGTAGGCCTATTTACTAAGCATTGACATGACAGGTGATGGTAATAGTGGACAGAATGTCGGTTATAGATTTCTAAACACAAGCAAGGTGTTGTCAAGGGTAAACATGGGTTCATAGTAGAATGACCACTAGACAAGTACTATACTGTTGAATGGCAAGACTTGCTGACATACTGTATATGGTATAAAGACACTGTGCATAGCAAACCATAATTTCACATCTGTTAATAAAGGTTTGATCTGCACATATGTCCTTTTACGAAGCACTATACTGTTATGGTGCTGTTACTAATGTCAGACAGGGAAGGTCATACAAGGGACACATACAGTGATGCCTGTGGTGCTGGTAGTAATGGACAGTAGGGGACACAGAACATACAAAGGGACAAAAACAGTGGTGCTGGCGGTTCTGGTGGTGCGGTGATGGGTCTTTAGGAAAGCATTCGCTCTAATGAGTGAAGAAATTATGCTTGGGTGTTGTACAGGTAAGACAACAATTTTTTCATGATTGGTGCATATACTTGAATTTTTTTAAATGCATATATACTATATATTCATTATCCATGAAAATATTAAAGTTAGCAAATTTTCATTTACTGAACATACGTATTTTAATAATATATTTATCCATAATCAGATGAATTTCTGTAACTGTATAAATAGATTTCAAGAAACGATTGTTGCATTGGCACATTTTGAATGAATTGGTATTTATTCTTTTTCCTGGCAGCATCTGAGTCAGTACAAGAGAAGTCTATGACAGGACTGAGCAGCAGCAGTAGCAGCAGTGATGGATCTGACCCAGCCATTCGGTTAGCAATTTAGAATTCTGTTGTAGAATTTCTGCTTGTGTTTTAAGAATGCAAGAGATTTTTAATCTTTAACCATATATTTTGGATAATGATTGATTAAGCTAATTATTGTATAAAATAGTTAATACTGTATAATGGAAAGATAAGGGTGCACTGTTTTGACTTTAGTGGTCATTAGTTTTTCCACATTCTGTCTTGTGAATTTTATCTGACTGTAACATATTACTTTGTATCTCATCACCATACTCATTGAAGAGATGCCTTGAGGCTGATAAAGGGTTCTGGATCCAAGGAATTGGAGCTTTCCTCACATTCTTGTGATCAAACCTGATTAGCCCCCACTCCTAACATTGCCCTAGCCATGTGCAACACTCAAGGGTTAATAATTTTTACTATAGGATTTAAATTTTTACTTCAAAATTACATGCATTGTGGCAAATAACAAAAGGTTAGTTGTTTGCTTAAGACCAAGGAAACATAGCTGTTTTGGGAAAAATGTTACAACAGTCATTTCTACCCCATGTTTCTTTATTTTGTAATGCCACTTGGTTGGTTTATGCCAGTTGTAAACTTCGTCATCATTTATAAAAAAAAAATTAAAATTTGTTTTTGCCATTTGTAACTTTCACTGTTTCTTGTAGTAATGTTCCAGCTTTACAGAGGTGCCCCCTTTTATGTGCATTGGTATATGCTTCATTTCCCCATACAGCCATGTAATACTGTAACAGCATTACTCACATGGCAGAAAATCTTACTTGTGAAACTATATATATTTTGAAGGTCTTGTTCTTAAGACTCCAATATTTGAAAGCATTAAGTTCATCAGTAGAACTTTATGCCTAATATCAAGATTTTTTTTAAAACTCTCTCTCTCTCTATTCAAGAGGTAATAGGTTGGTAGACAGCAACCACCCAGGGAGGTATGTACTACTGTCCTTCCATGTGAGTGTAAAACGGAAGCCTATACAGTGGTACCTCGTTATACGTCCGCTTTGGAATAAGTCCAACTTGGTATATGTCCTGTTTGGAGGTGAAAATTTTTGCTTGGTATACGACCTTTGTTTGGAATATGACTCGCGTGCTAGAACTTGTATGGGTCAAAATGAGTCACGACACTGCGTGCTACCCTTGTTTACCTCTCGATGTGGAGGAGTTAGTGGTGGGGCACAGGGAAGAGCTGACCACTGAGGAGCTGCAGGAACTTGAGGAGGAGGAGCACAAGACTAAGATGGATGTAATCTCTTTAGGCTCGAAGAGGAGATAGAGGAAGCCCCTACTTCATTAATCAAGGAAATCTTTGCCAAATGGATGGACGTCACAAACTTTGTAGAGAAGCCCAAACAAGCTGTAATAGAATTGTCTGGAATGACCAGACAATGTTGCATTTCCGAAACATCCTGAGAAGGCAAAAGCAAATTTCTTTGGACAGATTTTTAGTAAAAGTCAAACCTGGTGAACTTCAACCAGGTCCAAATAGGAAATAAGAGACAGAAAAGAGAAGGGACTCTCCTTCCAAACAATAACATTTCCTCCTCTTCCCTTCTCAGCACTATCCTAGTAGGCACTCGACTCTTTTCAGCAAAGTAAAGTGAGGTTAAATTTGCATTTATTTCATCTAATTCTTTTGTATTTATGTACATATTTTAGTATTAAGCAGTGTTTAAATTACACATATTTTAGTATTAAGCAGTGTTTAAATGATTTTATACAACTCCATCAATGTATAATATGCCAATAACAATAGGATTTTTATTTTCATGGGAACGGATTAATCGTTTTCTTTATATTTCTTATGGGAAAATTCGTTTGGTATACGTCCTGTTTGGTATAAGTCCAAGGCACTCAAGTCACTCAGCACCTGGACCAGATTCATGGAATGCTTTATTTATAAAGCAGTGCAAAGTACCATTAGCAAGAGCCCTTAGTATTCTGTGGAGAAAGAGCTTAGATCTAGGTGAAATTCCAGAGGCCTTAAAGAGTGCAGACATAGCTCCTTTGCATAAGGGAGGTAGTAGAGCACTAGCTAAAATTACAGACCAGTAGCCCTCACTTCTCACATCATAAAAATCTTTGAAAGAGTGATGAGACGGCAGATTACAAAGTTCATGGACCAGCACAACCAACATAACCCGAACCAGCATGGCTTTAGAGCGGTCGATCATGCCTGTCACAGCTGCTGAACCATTATGACAGAATTACAGAGGCATTGGAGGACGACCAAAACGCAGATGTGATTTACACAGATTTTGCAAAGGCGTTTGACAAATGCGATCATGGAGTGATAGCGCACAAAATGAGGGCCATAGG
>WNWK01000379.1:360000-390673 GCA_009830355.1 Cherax destructor | reverse complement strand
TTTTCCACATTCTGTCTTGTGAATTTTATCGACTGTAACATATTACTTTGTATCTCATCACCATACTCATTGAAGAGATGCCTTGAGGCTGAAAAAGGGTTTTTGGACCCAAGGGAATTGGAGCTTTCCTCCATTCTTGTGATCAAACCGGGTTCCCCACCCCTAACTTTTCCCCCAAGCCATGGGGCAACACTCAAGGGTTAATAATTTTTACTATAGGATTTAAATTTTTACTTCAAAATTACATGCATTGTGGCAAATAAAAAAAGGTTAGTTTTTTTTAAGACCAAAAACATAGCTTTTTTGGGGAAAAAAATGTTAAAACAGTCATTTCTACCCCATGTTTCTTTATTTTGTAATGCCACTTTTTTGGTTTATGCCATTGTAAACTTCGTCATCATTTAAAAAAAAAAAATTAAAATTTGTTTTTGCCATTTGTAACTTTCACTGTTTCTTGTAGTAATGTTCCAGCTTTACAGAGGTGCCCCCTTTTATGTGCATTGGTATATGCTTCATTTCCCCATACAGCCATGTAATACTGTAACAGCATTACTCACATGGCAGAAAATCTTACTTGTGAAACTATATATATTTTGAAGGTCTTGTTCTTAAGACTCCAATATTTGAAAGCATTAAGTTCATCAGTAGAACTTTATGCCTAATATCAAGATTTTTTTTAAAACTCTCTCTCTCTCTATTCAAGAGGTAATAGGTTGGTAGACAGCAACCACCCAGGGAGGTATGTACTACTGTCCTTCCATGTGAGTGTAAAACGGAAGCCTATACAGTGGTACCTCGTTATACGTCCGCTTTGGAATAAGTCCAACTTGGTATATGTCCTGTTTGGAGGTGAAAATTTTTGCTTGGTATACGACCTTTGTTTGGAATATGACTCGCGTGCTAGAACTTGTATGGGTCAAAATGAGTCACGACACTGCGTGCTACCCTTGTTTACCTCTCGATGTGGAGGAGTTAGTGGTGGGGCACAGGGAAGAGCTGACCACTGAGGAGCTGCAGGAACTTGAGGAGGAGGAGCACAAGACTAAGATGGATGTAATCTCTTTAGGCTCGGAAGAGGAGATAGAGGAAGCCCCTACTTCATTAATCAAGGAAATCTTTGCCAAATGGATGGACGTCACAAACTTTGTAGAGAAGCCCAAACAAGCCGTAATAGTTTTGTCTGGAATGACCAGACAATGTTACATTTCCGAAACATCCTGAGAAGGCAGAAGCAAAGTTCTTTGGACAGATTTTTTAGTAAAAGTCAAACCTGGTGAGCTTCAACCAGGTCCAAATAGGAAAAAGAGACAGAAAAGAGAAGGGGACTCTCCTTCCAAACAATAACATTTCCTCCTCTTCCCTTCTCAGCACTATCCTAGTAGGCACTCGACTCTTTTCAGCAAAGTAAAGCGAGGTTAAATTTGCATTTATTTCATCTAATTCTTTTGTATTTATGTATATATTTTAGTATTAAGCAGTGTTTAAATTACATATTTTAGTATTAAGCAGTGTTTAAATTATTTTATACAACCCCATCAATGTATAATATGCCAATAACAATAGGATTTTTTCATGGGAACGGATTAATCGTTTTCTTTATATTTCTTATGGGAAAATTCGTTTGGTATACGTCCTGTTTGGTATAAGTCCAAGGCACTCAAGTCACTCAGCACCTGGACCAGATTCATGGAATGCTTTATTTATAAAGCAGTGCAAAGTACCATTAGCAAGAGCCCTTAGTATTCTGTGGAGAAAGAGCTTAGATCTAGGTGAAATTCCAGAGGCCTTAAAGAGTGCAGACATAGCTCCTTTGCATAAGGGAGGTAGTAGAGCACTAGCTAAAAATTACAGACCAGTAGCCCTCACTTCTCACATCATAAAAATCTTTGAAAGAGTGATGAGACGGCAGATTACAAAGTTCATGGACCAGCACAACCAACATAACCCGAACCAGCATGGCTTTAGAGCGGGTCGATCATGCCTGTCACAGCTGCTGAACCATTATGACAGAATTACAGAGGCATTGGAGGACGACCAAAACGCAGATGTGATTTACACAGATTTTGCAAAGGCGTTGACAAATGCGATCATGGAGTGATAGCGCACAAAATGAGGGCCATAGGCATTACGGGAAGGTAGGCAGATGGATTTTGAGTTCCTAACACAAAGAACACAAAAAGTAGTAGTGAACAGGGCAAGATCCAGCATCAGCGAGGTCAAAAGCTCAGTGCCCCAAGGCACTGTCCTGGCACCTCTGCTGTTTCTAATCCTCATAGCAGACATAGATAAAAACACCCAGCACACTTTTGTATCATCATTTGCAGATGACACTAAAATAAGCATGAAAGTCACTACGGTAGAGGACATTGAAAAATTACAGGAGGACATAAGCAGGGTCTTCCAATGGGCAGTGGAGAACAACATGACGTTCAATGGTGATAAGTTTCAGCTGCTTAGGTATGGAAAAATGAAGAACTCAAAAGGAACACTATATACAAAACGCAAGAGGGTCACCACATAGAACGAAAGGAACACGTAAAGGACTTGGGAATAATTATGTCTGCTGATCTGTCGCTTAAAGACCATAACAAGACAAAGATCACAACAGCCAGGAAGATGACGGGGTGGGTATTGAGAACTTTCAAAACAAGGGAAATAATGCCGATGGTGACACTATTCAAATCGCTAGTGCTCCCTCACTTAGAATACTGCTCAGTGCTGACGGCCCCGCTTCAGGGCAGGAGAAATAGCAGAGCTGGAACAAATCCAGAGATCGCTTACGCTCACATTGAGCCATTGAAACATCTAAATTATTGGGAACGCTTCAAGTCTTGAACATGTACTCATTGGAGCGGAGGAGAGAGAGATACATGATAATATATACATGGGAAAGTACTTGAGGGGCCTGGTCCCAAATCTGCACACTGCCATAACAACATACTGGAGTGAGAGATATGGGAGAAAGTGAAAATAAATCCAGTGAGGAGCAGGGTGCGGTGGGGACAATACGGGAGCACTGTATTAACATCCGGGTCCCAGACTATTCAACATCTTACCAGAAGATATCCGAAACACGGCTGGAACCAGTGTAGAAGCCTTCAAGAGGAAACTGGACAAATATCTTCACCAGGTGCCAGATCAACCAGGCTGTGATGGATATGTGGGGCAGCGGGCCTCCAGCAGCAACAGCCTGGTTGACCAGGCAAGCACCAGACGAGCCTGGCCCATGGCCGGGCTCAGAGAGTAGATACTCTCGAAACTCTTCAAAGGTATATCAAAGGTATGGAATTTCTGGGAAAACAGATGGGACATGCAACTTTGACCACCCCAGAAAATGCCGTGCCCATATGACAACAGGTAAATGCAACCTCCCTTTCTGTAAGCTTTTCCACCCTGAAATGTGTCACTCATCAGTTCAGGAAAGACAGTGCTATAACCTATATTGCCAGGCACACCACCTAAAGGGTACAAGACGACACAGAATATCCAGACCATGGGAAAACCTGGGTAGCCAAAGCCACTCCAGAGAGAGAGGTTTTTTAGCGCCAGGAAGGAAAAAAAGCTGACAGGAAAGGAGAGAAATCGTACACCAACTACAATAATTTCTGGAGTGGAACCACAGTCAATGGCCTCCACTCCAGAACAACAGATATTAGTGCCAGGAAAAAAAAGAATCCCCCTTACCACCAATACCACCAATCCAACGACATTCATCTTTGCAAATATACAGGGTCTAAAGCCAGCAACAAACAACAAGATACCTTACATCCGTGGACTGCTTACAGAGTTAAATGCAATGTTTGCGGCTTTCACAGAGACCCACATAAAGGATCACTTGGACAATGAAATATGGATCCCTGGCTATAACCTATACAGATGTGACAAGAGTGAACAGGCAAAAGGGGGGAATTGGCCTGTATATCACAGAGTCACTTATATGCTCAGAACTACTAAATGCCTCAAATGATGTAGTTGAAGTTTTAGCAGTAAAGATTGAGAATCAAAACCTGGTCATCGTGGTTGTATACAAGCCTCCGGATGCAACGTCCCAACAATTCCAGGAACAGCTTCTGAAAATTGACCACTGTCAGGAAAACCTTCCAGCTTCTGCCCCCAACATCTTGCTCCTGGGGGACTTCAACCTAAGGCACCTAAAATGGAGGAATATTGCAAATAATGTGGTAGCAGAGCTAACACCAGGAGGAAGCTCAGATGAAAACTCGCACACACACAAGCTTTTAAATCTCTGCACCAAATTCACCTTAAACCAGCAAATAATAGAGCCTACAAGATTGGAGAATACGCTGGACCTCATCTTCACTAACAATGATGATCTGATACGAAATGTCATCATATCAAAAACGATATACTCAGATCACAACATAATAGAGGTCCAGACATGTATGAGGGGGGCCCCAGATCGACAAAATGTGATGAGTCGCAATTTCAACCTCAATAACAAAAACATAAGGTGGGACCAAGTAAACCAAGTCCTAAATGATATAAACTGGGAAGATAGCCTAAGCATCATGGATCCTAACCTATGTCTAGAACAAATTAACTCTGTGGCACTTGAGGTTTGCTCAAGGCAAATTCCCTTAAGGAAAAGGAGGAGAAGATGTAAACTAGAAAGATAGAGGCGCTCCCTATACAGGCGAAGGCAAAGAATAACAGAGCGGCTACAATAGGCCAATATATCTGAAATACGTAGGGAGGCACTGGTCAGAGAAATAGCAAACATCGAATTAAAACTAAAGGAATCTTACAGGACTCAAGAAATGCGGGAAGAACTAAAAGCCATAAATGAAATTGAAAGAAACCCAAAGTATTTCTTTTCTTATGCCAAAACAAAGTCGAGAACAACATCCAGTATTGGGCCCCTACTAAAACGAGATGGGTCCTACACAGATGACAGCAAGGAAATGAGTGAGTTACTAAAGTCCCAGTATGACTCAGTTTTTAGCGAGCCGCTAACCAGACTGAAAGTTGAAGACCTAAATGAATTTTTTATGAGTGCCACAGAACCTGGTAAAAACAAGCCTATCTGACATTACCCTGATGCCACATGACTTCGAAAAGGCGATAAATGACATGCCCATGCACTCCGCTCCAGGCCCTGACTCATGGAACTCAGTGTTCATCAAGAACTGCAAGAAACCCCTATCACGTGCTTTTAACATCCTATGGAGAGGGAGCATGGACACTGGGGTCGTCCCGCAGTTACTAAAAACAACAGACATAGCCCCACTCCACAAAGGCGGCAGTAAAGCAATAGCAAAGAACTACAGACCAATAGCGCTAACGTCCCATATCATAAAAATCTTTGAAAGGGTTCTAAGAAGCAAGATCGCCACTCATCTAGATAACCATCAATTACACAACCCAGGGCAGCATGGGTTTAGAGCAGGTCGCTCCTGTCTGTCCCAACTACTGGACCACTACGACAAGGTCCTGGATGCTCTAGAAGACAAACAGAATGCAGATGTTATAAACACAGACTTTGCAAAAGCCTTTGATAAGTGTGACCATGGTGTAATAGCACACAAAATGCGTGATAAAGGAATAACAGGAAAAGTTGGTAGATGGATCTATAATTTCCTAACAAGTAGAACACAAAGAGTAGTAGTCAACAGAGTAAAGTCTGAGGCGGCTACGGTAAAAAGCTCTGTTCCACAAGGCACAGTACTCGCTTCCATCCTGTTCCTCATCCTTATATCGGAGATAGACAGGGATATCAGCCACAGTGCCGTGTCTTCCTTTGCAGATGACACCCGAATCTGCATGACAGTGTCCACCATTGAAGACACTGCAAGACTCCAAGCAGACATCAACCAAATCTTTAAATGGGCTGCAGAAAACAATATGAAGTTCAATGATGAGAAATTTCAGTTACTCCGATATGGAAAACGTGAGGAAATTAAAATCTCATCGGAGTATAAAACAAATTCCAACCACACAATAGAGCGAAAAACTAATGTCAAAGACCTGGGAGTGATCATGACAGAGGATCTCACCTTCAAGGACCATAACACTGTAGCAGACGCATCTGCCAGAAAAATGACAGGATGGATAATGAGAACCTTCAAAACCAGGGATGCCAAGCCCATGTTGACACTTTTCAGGTCGCTTGTTCTATCTAGGCTGGAATATTGCTGAACACTAACTGCACCTTTCAAGGCAGGTAAATTGCTGAACTAGAAAATGTACAGAGAACCTTCACAGCACGCATAACTACAATAAACCACCTCAATTACTGGGAACGCTTGAAGTTCCTAAACCTGTACTCCCTGGAACTTGCACACGAGAGTCACTCCCTACGAAAGCAAAAGACTCGGCAGACGATGTAACATCCCCCCAATGAAAAGCAGGGGTGCCACTAACACGTTGAGAGACAACACAATAAGTGTCAGGGGCCCAAGACTGTTCAACTGCCTCCCAGCATACATAAGGGGGATTACCAATAGACCCCTAGCTGTCTTCAAGCGGGCACTGGACAGGCACCTAAAGTCAGTGCCTGACCAGCCAGGCTGTGGTTCGTACGTTGGACTGCGTGCGGCCAGCAGTAACAGCCTGGTTGATCAGGCTCTGATCCAACATGAAGCCTGGTCACAGACCAGGCCGCAGGGGCGTTGACCCCTGGAACTCTCTCCAGGTAAACTCCAGGTCCTGGAACTGATTAAGGATGTATAGTGAGGTACCACTGTAATTGTTTTACATGATGGTAGGTTTGCTAGTGTCTTTTTTCTGTCTCATAAACATACAAGATTTCAGGTTCGTCTTGCTACTTCTACTTACACTTAGGTCACACTACACATGCATGTACAAGCATATATATACACACCCCTCTGGGTTTTCTTCTATTTTCTTACTAGTTCTTGTTTACTGTATTTCCTCAGAGAAACTTTCGTTTTTTCTTTTGGGCCACCCTGCCTCAGTGGGATACTGCCGGTTTATTGAAGAAAAAGATCTCTGTACAAATAACCCATATTGTATTGTCACATTTCTGTACCTCAACCTTTTTCATCTCTTCTATATCATTTGTAGTATACATTAATTCTTAATATTTTTCCTAATTACTTTTCACTGCCTTAACCCTTTGACTGTTTCGGACGTATATATACGTCTTACGAGCCAATGTTTCGGACGTATTTATACGCCTAAATTCTAGCGGCCTCAAATCAAGCAGGAGAAAGCTGGTAGGCCCACATGTGAGAGAATGGGTCTGTGTGGTCAGTGTGCGCAGTATAAAAAAAATCCTGCAGCAAGCAGTACATAATGAGAAAAAAAAAACTCCGACCGTTTATTTAATTAAAACGCCGTCTTTGAGGTGTATTTTCGTATAGTATTTATGGTTGTATTCTCTTTTTCATGGTCTCATTTGATAGAATGGGAAACATATTACAGGACTAGAGATGATTTTGATTAGTTTCATGAAGTAAACGATCTTGGAAATTGAGCTCAAAGTGAAATGTTCGATTTTGCCAATGTTCAAATAAACAAATCACACCCTGCGTCCATTACACATCAATTGGTGAGTCTAATATTCTTTCACAAGTGCACAGATATTATTTATACAGTTTTTACAATAATGCAATAGTCTGCATAAAATAAATCTTCTATTTGTATGAATAAAATCAAAATAGAAAGCAAGAGTAATGTAAGAGGGCCTAAAGACATGACTAATGAACAGATAACATCTTATTTTAGTGCTAGGGATGTCTGCATTGTTTATTCTGGACCCTATTTTGAAATTGACATCTTTTTTATTTTGCATGAAATTGGCGAAATTGCCATTTTCTGACCACTTTATTGGGTAGTTGAAATCGGTAAATTGGTGATTTCTTGTACTCAATCGATAGAACAAATGGAGTTCTAAAGAAATAGCTATGAGTTTGGTCGACTGTCCCAATGGAATTGGCCTAAAATAGGGCTCAAAGTCGGCGAAATCGCCGATGCGTATATATCACTGACATCGCTAACTTTGCGAGAGCGTAATTCCGTAAGTTTTCAATCAAATTTCATACTTTTGGTGTCATTACAATCGGGAAAAGATTCTCTATCATTTCATAAGAAAAAATAATTTATTTTTTTTTCCAAAATTTTCCGACATAGAATGACAGTTTCAGAATGGGGCCTCCGACAGTCAAAGGGTTAAGATAAGATAAGATTTCTTCGGATTTTTAACCCAGGAGGGTTAGCCACCCAGGATAACCCAAGAAAGTCAGTGCGTCATCAAGGACTGTCTGTCTTATTTCCATTGGGGTCCTTGATCTTGTCCCCCAGGATGCGACCCACACCAGTCGACTAACAACCCAGGTACCTATTTGCTGCTAGGTGAACATGACAACAGGTGTAAGGAAACACGTCGAAATGTTTCCACCCGCCGGGAATCGAACCCGGGCCCTCCGTGTGTGAAGCGAGAGCTCAAGCCACCAGACCACCGGGCCACCCAATAAGAACATAAGATTAACTAAGAAATGGTACAGTAAGTCTACTGGACCATGCAAGGCAGGTTGCTGTTCACACCTACTCATTCCAACTCGTATACATTTTTTTTTAATAGGATCTTCCATTTTTGCAACTGTACTGTTTGCAACTGATCTAATGCATTCTTTGTGTGCACTGTGTTCCTAAGCTACCTTTAAGCTCCATGCATTATATGCTCATAATTATTATTATAATCAAAACTAAGCACTAAACCCACCAGGGTGTATGCTCACAAGCTATCTTTAAGCTGTGTTGTATGTTCACAAGGCATTTTTAACCCTTTGGGGGTCGACAGGCCTTCTCGGAAAAACGTTCTCAGGGTCGAAAAATTTTTGAAAAAAAAAAAAATTCTTATGTAATGATAATCTTTTTATGATCATAACGACACCAAAAGTTTGAAATTTGAATGAAAACCTACGGAATTATGCTCTCGCGAAGTTATCAGTCTCGAAGATGTTTACGCATCGGCGATTTCACCCACTTTGAGCCCTATTTTTGGCCAATTCCAATGTTCCAGTCCACTAAAATCATAGCTATTTCGCTAGAACTCCATTTCTTCTATCGATTGAGTACAAGAAACCGCCAATTTACCAATTTCAACTACCCAAAATAGTGGTCAGAAATAAACAATGCAGACATTCCTGGCACTAAAATAACATCTTCTCTGTTCATTAGTCACGTCTCCAGGCCCCTCTTACATTACTTTTGTTTTCCACTTTGAATTTTTATTCTCGTAAAAAATAGAAGATTTACTGGTATGTATACAACTGCATCATTGTAAAAATGGTATAAATAATATCAGCGCACTTGTGCAAGAATATTAGACTTGCCAGTTGATGTGTATTGGACGCATGGTGTGATTTGTTTACTCTTGAACATCGGCGAAAATCGAACATTTTCGCTACTTTGAGCTCAATTTCAAGGTACTTGTCATTGTCAAACCAATCAAAATCATCTCTATGTCTGTAATATATCTTCCATTCTATCACAGGAGACCAAGAAAACGAGAATACATCAATAAATACCATACGAAAATAGACTGCAAAGTCGCTTTTTTATACAAAAAAAAAAGGTCTAGTTTTTTTTCTCTCATTATGCAGTGTGTGGTGCAGGATTTTTTTTTATACTGCGCACACTGACCACATAGACCCATTCTTTCATATGTAGGCGCCGTTTCCTGCTTAATTTGAAGCCGCTAGAATTTACGCGTACTAGTACAGCACCAACCCCTGCTCGTAAAACGTACTAGTACGGCACCGACCCCGAAAGGGTTAAGTTCCATGTGTCAAAAATTCACAAGGTTGCTCATAAGCCACCACTAAACACCTCTATTTGTAGGTTCCTGGCGACCAACAAGATATGGATCATCATTGGGGTGGTTGTAGCACTGGTGCTGATTGCTCTCATGCAGGCTATTGTCATGATCGTCAGGAGTAGGAAGAACAAAACTCCTCCTGTTAGCACTAAGGTAAGGAACAAAAAGCAAATGCATTTTTGTTCTACCGATCTTTAGAAGGGTACTTGCCTTGATGGAAGTTAAAAAGTTTTTTTACAATTATTTGAAAGATGAAAATTAAAAACAAAAAAATAGTAGCCGATAAGGATGGACAAATGAACTATGAACTTTGTAATTCTAAAATGCTGCAAGATTCTCAGAGGCATAAGGAAAATGTTAAAATATAATATAGGCTTGAAGTGTGATAAGTTTTGTTTGAAAGAATTATACAGTTACTACTGTTGTATACTTGTAAATAAGTTTTCATTAGGAAATTATCAAAGTTAAAATGGATTTTTGGATTTAAAAGATAGTAACATATACACAAACATTGTATTGTGTGGAATATGAAAGGAATGTATAAATAGACATACATTTCCAGTATAGACATATAAAAGTGTATTACTTATCAAGTCTATCAGATGTGCGGAATGCAAATGTTGTGTCCATGGTGGAATCTGTAGATATATGTAGAATGTGTGGGTTGTACAAGAGATAATATGAGGGCCTACCAATTGTCTGTTAGCACAGAAATTTTGGAATATAAATGGATAGGTACGCTGTTGTATATAAGTACTGTAGTAGATTGAAAGGATATTTAAAAATTTAATTTAAATTTGATTGTACATACTTATTTTAGTAGTAATGTAATTCATTTATATTTCATCCATTAAAGTAAACGCTATGCGAATGTTATGCTCAGTTACATAATTTCATACATTTGCCTTGTGTGCCCTTTAGTACAGAATATATTTCATAGTTCTTGAAGTGTTTCAAAAGACAAGTCAGACTTCATAAATCATGTGTAGTAATATTTCTGGCATTCAGAGAAGGATGGCAAGTGCAGACTCTATCCAAAACATTTTGGGATATTGTATGTATACAAGCTAAAACTGTTTCCTTACGGGATTTGTTGAAGAAATCTGCTCATCATAATATTTTAGTGTATGTCTGTAAGCTGGGTGTGTGCATATAGGTTTGTGTGCAAGTGCATGTACATACACACATGTATGCATGTGTGGATTTTAGTTTATTATTGGTTTTTAGTTTTTATATATTAGTTTATTCTATCTTTAAATATTTTTTTTAGCTATGTATGTTTGTGTGAATATGTATATCAGTGGAATTGCCAGCTTGTCTCAGTTTCTCTCTCTGCCAGACTTTTGTTTCCTTAGCCCAATGCATGAGATAGTGTACTGAACATTGTATATTTTCTTCAAGTAAGCTTTAGTTTCTTTCCAATTAAAGAATGATGTTTGTAGAGATTGTCCACTTCTGTAATTAGTTACACACTGTTTGCATATTTAAGAGAGCTTATATTATTTATTTTATTATATACTGTATCTTACATGTATTTTCACAATAATTAATCATATTTTTAAATGCATAAAGTATAACAGATCTGTAACACTGCTGAGTATGCTGCTTCATTTCCAGTTGTTGGCACATTCAACATTGTGTGCGGAGACAGAATTCCATTGAACCGGTGTTGAAAGTTCCACATACTGTTGATGGGTAGGACACAACACATTTCATACTACTAGCTTATAACATGGGTGAAGTTCGAAAGTGTAATTGAATGTCTTTTAAAAGTGCATGTGTTCAGGTGAGGAATTCAAGGATGCTGTAGATAGCTATCCATCAGAATAACTAACAACTCACTCTTGGAAACTTTCAACAACTTTATAAGACCCTATGCCTGAAGTAGACCTGTCACAGCTAATTTACATCTTGTACTGTGTACTGTACTAACCAGTCTCCTCTCTCCCTTACCTGCTTACCTGTCCTTGGTCCCTGTTGGCCTTCGTTCTTCTGGGCTTGATACCATGTAGATTGGACCACCGCCTGCGGCTGCAATGGGGGCTCCTGCTGTGGCTGGTAATGGTTTTCGCAATGGCAGTCAAGTGGGCTTGGTGACGGCACTTGAGCCTCCACCAATGTATCCCGCAGTGCCACTCACACCAAAGAGTGCATTGCATTCATCTGCTACACTGTCTTATCATTCAGCTTCTTCCAGTCCAGTAAAGACAGGCACTCCACTGAGTACTGAGAACCCTGGCTATGTCCCTGATTAAGCATCACTTGTTAATACTAGTTCTGAATGAATCATGACTAAGGTGGTGGGTGAAACAGATTGTATCTAATTCTTAAATTAACATTACGTATAATAGTTTTAGATCCTACAATAGTTGTTCTGAATTATGGGTTAAAGTAATAATATTTCTGTTACTGGCACACTTCCCTAAATTAAGTAAGAGCAGTATGTACACTTAATTAAAAACCAAATTTGCAAGTCCTTGTTCAAATTTGTAAGTCTTTGTTCTCAGCTCTGACAAGTGCATATTTCTTACTAGGAGCGTTTAATCACCAACTCAGGCTGGAAGGACTATAGCCAAGGCAACATGAATTATGCCTATGAGAGTTTTGAGACTGAGGAAAATGGAGTGAATTCTCGTCGTCAGGGAAGCAATGGCTCTGCACGGCCTAGTGTTCCTCGTGGCTCATATGGTAAATCTAATGGCCAGAGTAATGGATATCATGGAGGAACAAATGGCCATCCAGGACATCTTGGCCAGCACCCAGGAGGATATGGTGGGGATACACGATCACTTCAAAGACCACGCAATGTCCCTCAAACACGTCCTGACCCACGTGGAACTTATTCACTCCCTCGAGGCTCAACAGCCTCTTCCTCTCTACCTTCTTACAATGCTGCCATGCAAGAAATGACTCCAGATTTCTACTACCTTCCATCTCAACGTAAATATTCAGGAGAGGTTGTCCGTGTTTATGTTGATTATAACCAGTCAAAATAACTAGGTGAATTTTATCATTGATATATAAAATTACTGAATATAAAAATAAAATGCAAACATTCTGAGCAGCTGAATATTAAAAAAAAATAAAATGCTAAATAATGGTCATGTTTTAGTAAAACTTTATAATTAAAAAACACAATACTAGTGATATTACAGTAACCTGCCATTACAACTGGTGGTTAAGTTGTCGGGTAGTTTGATCCATGTGGTATGCTCACTCTTCGTAGTCAAGATCCAAAAACTGCATCCCCCTCCATGAGAAGTTACTCACGTCAACTCGGTATATTTTTTACTGTGATACTATGTGTAGTGGCTTGCAAAATCTTAGTACGTTTGTAAATGTAGTGCACAACTTCGTTTTTATGATGCCATCAAATGTGTGGTGTGTGTGTGTGTGTGTGTGTCTGTATATTATATTATGGATTCATACCACTAGAGAGAGATGTTTTGCCTTCAGCCTTCTAGAATTGTTCAAAAATGTGAAAAATCAGAAACCATAACATAATTTTAACTTGTGAATGCTATAGTACTCTTTGTGCTGTATTCTATGAACATTTAAACATAATTTTGAAGTTTTATGGTTTAATATTAAGTTTCATTGAGTATGCAGTTTTGCATGTGCTTTTTATATTGTACAGTACTTTATTTCTCTTACTGCTGAGAATAACTTTTGTTATTTAAACTGTTTCTACCTGACAGTTACATGCAAACAGCGCTGCATGACCTATAAATTCAGCGCTTTTCACTAATACATAATAAAGTGGTATTAATACCTGACAGTTATGTACTTAAGAAGACTATAAACAATATTAGCATGAATATTCTTGAATCAGTAACAACTGATTACACTAGCCAACAAAATTGAACTTTTTATCCAGTTCAGAAATCAAATTGGTGGTTTTAAGCTAATTTTTATGCGCTGATCATGAACCTTAAGTTTAATCTATCACGTCAGGTTTTTTAAACCTTTTAATAAATATTTTGGGTGTTACCTAACAATCATAGATATTACATTAAGAATAGACATTGTGGTGCATGCAATGACAAAAACTAATCTTTCTTAATGTAAATGTTATATATGAATTCATATATAATATTCATGCATGCATAACAAAATTAAAAAATCATACAAACATGTTTACATCACAGTTTTAACCCTTTCAGGGTCCAGAGGCCAAATTTCAGAGGGTGCACCAGTGTCCAAGAATTTAAAAAAAAAAAAATTATGAAATGGTAAAGAATCTTTTTCTGAAGGTAATAAAACAAAAAGTACAAAATTTGATTGAAAACTGACGAAATTATGCTCTCGCGAATTTTAATGTGTCAGCGATATTTACGCATCGGCGATTTTGCCGACTTTGACTCCCATTTTAGGCCAATTACATTATGCCAGTTCACCAAATTCTTAGCTATTTCACTAGTATTACTTCTATCGATTGAGCACAAGAAATCGCCCAGTCAACTGTTTCAACTACAAAATAACATGATTAGACATTGGTAATTTAGCCAATTTAACTCAAAGTTCAATATATTCCAATTTCAAAATAGGATGCAGAATAAACAATACAGGCATTCCTGGTGCTAAATTAACATTTCCTCTGTTCATTAGTTACATTTTCAGTCTTTACAAATGAATTCCATTTTGATTTTTTATTCACATAATGAATTTTTATTCAAACCAAAAAATGGAAGATTTACTGTTATGCAATATTGTAATAATTGTACAAATAATATCACCACATTTGTGAACGTATATTAGACCCACCAGCTGGCGCGTATTAGATGTGTGAGGTCATTTGTTTACTCTTGAACATCGGCAAAAATTTAACATTTCCACTACTTTGAGCTCAGTTTCAAGCCATTTCCATTACTAAAACCAATAAAATCATCTCTATATCTGTAATATATCTTCCATTCTATCAAATGAAACCATGAAATCGCAAATACAACCATAAAAAGTATACGAAAAAACACTGCAAAGTTGCTGTTTTAATAAAAAATTACGGTTTCAGTTTTTTTTTCTCATTATGCACTGTGTGCTGCAGGATTTGTTTTATGTGGTGCACACTTACCACATAGACGTATTTCTCTCATATCTAGGCCCAAATTTACCGCTCAAAGCTGAGCTCATGACATAGAACTACGGTTTGGACCCTGAACTCAAAGCCGTAGAACTACGGCACGGACCTTGAAAGGGTTAAAGTGTTTTTGCTTGTGTCCAGCAGTAGTTGTAAATTAAACTTATAGTCTGGTTTTCCCAATGTCTCTTCTCCATAATGGTTGTGTCCTGGTGAACTCTTTCACAGTGGGTCTTTGTTTCACAGAAACTGTATGTGTTGGAGCAAGACTTAGTTCAGATTTGAATTCAGTGTCCCAAAATTAATTATACATTATTAAATGTGAACTGAAAGCATTGTTGGCCTGTGTTATTAGAAACACAAGAATAAATAAGATTTGGTAGCGAATATAGAAATTCAGTTGTCAGATATTTTGCATAATCTATTAGAAAGTAAGAAAAAGTGATTTTTTTTGGTTGTTGTATACTGTATATGTAGTCTTTAAGATATATTGAAATAAAATTGCTCAAGAGATCAGATGTGTCTATGTAATTAAATATTTCATTGGTTAGTTCATGGGTTTAGGAAAAAATAAAACAATGTAAAGGTGAATGTCAATGTGATCTTGGTGGATCAGAGGACACTTAAATCATGCATGAACCTAATATAACCTATATTTAAAATTTTTATTTGGTAATATATATTAAAGTTACAGTCAAAAGTTTTTTGTTTGTTTTTTTTTGTTTTTGCCAGAAAGGTTGGTTGTGCCATTCACTGAATTCTCCAAAGATAGCACATAAAAAAAAGGTGTAACTTCTGTAATTAATTTTAAAATGAGCTGTAAAGTAAGGGGTCATGAAAGGAATAAAAAAAAAAAATGTATTCTATATAAATTAAGCACATTCTATGTATATAGTTTTGATAAATTATGACCCTTATACAGTATTACAGTGTATAAACATAATAGACATTATAATTGTACCTAAGACCTAAGTTGATTTTTAAGTATGAAAAGATGTAATAAAGTGCTAGCACCATCTTCAGTATTGTATTTACATTTTTGAAAAGACCATGCATAAAGTACTACATGGAGTCTTTGTTTTGTACTTCTTGTACTTCATATATTTTATAGTAAATGAGGACCTGTGTTACCCAAAACTTGAGGCAAGTTTTAAGTGAGTAAATACTAGTTTAACTTTGTTACCTGTCAACTGATCATGGTGCTGCATGACATAGCCACACATGCTGTGCTACTTGTATCAGAGCCACACATTGGGTGATGCTTGTATTAAAGTCTTACATTGGATGCTGTTTTTATCAGAGCCACATGTTGGGTGCTGCTTGTATTTGAGCCATTTGTGGGTGCCTTGCTTGACTCAAGCCACTCATTAGGCTACACTGGCACTAAATGCTGTGAAAAGAAAAAAATGTAATGCATATTTCAAGTTAAACTATACATTTACTACATACATGAACTGACCTCACAAACTATTGAGAAATTTATTGATTCTAGTAATATTGTAATCCCAGTAGTTCTTGTATGGCATCAATGTCCATCAAAACACTGCTGTGTTTTAAGTGCTAAAATGCTGCTTGAAAATAGTGAATGCATTAGAGGGGGTAATGTAGCTATTACATTGATGAAAAAACTGTCCTGCTTTTCAAATAAATATTTTTCACAGCAATTCATAATGGCCATCTTATTGTACAATCAAGAGGTAACCATATCTAGATGTATATTTCTTTAATAGATAATTTATATGATACTTGGGATTTCAGTAATGTGTAAATATTGCACAAAACTTGCACACTGCCTCTGCTAATGTGGTCCAACTGTTTATATCACTAATATTTTCATTAAAATAAATGTATATATTTTTGTATGAGGTTAACAATTAAGAGCTAAAGGAATTCTTCTTTTTTATCAAATATCCACCTGTCTTTGTCTTGATATATACCTGTATAGACATTTCTTTTATATAATTGAATTTTTATATTTTTAGTTGTTTTTGTATTTGACAAATTCTTTGGATTAGCAACAAAATCCTCAAAACATGTGTTGCAGAGACAAAATACAAAAGCCAGTCTAAAAATGCCATAAAATTACTGTAAATTAGGTTAAAGAAATGATAAGTGCAATAATTTGTCTTGATGGCAGAAAATGCTGAATCCTTTGTGGCTTATGTTCATTTACACAAGTTAAAAACATCCACACTTATAAACAAATCAATTGGCAACCAATTACATTTTTACAACTTTGGTATAAATTATGAACAAGTTATTTATATTTTAATAAAAACATGTGTGATCCACAGTATGAACATGAATGAAAAACAACTATTCTCTGTAGTTCAAAATTTTTTTCTATTAAAGAAACTTGTTAGTAAGTTGGAGTTTCCCTGTACTGCAGTGTGGTGTAATTCATATAAGCTGGATGTGAATCAACTGTATTTTTCCAAGTTTGGTATTTTATTCAAGTACAGCATTTTTGAAGCAATGTGGAAGGGTGTAAAATGTTAATTGATTATAGTGCAGAATGATTTTATTATTAACTACAGTTCTTGTAGTTACAGATGAGGTTATGCACTTAATTTATATTATTATTATTATTATTATAATCAAAAAGAAGCATAAGAGATCTTGTAGTTCCAGAAATACAGCTATGCTATTGGTGTCGCATCTTTAAATTTAAAATGTTTTTGAAAGCTTCCTGTGGTTATAGTATATACAGTGGACCCCCGAGTTACGAGCATAATTCATTCCAGAAGGCTGCTCAAGTGCCATTACCGAACGAATTTTCTCCCTTAAGGAATAATGTCAAGTAGGTTAGTCCATTTCAGACCCCCAAAAATACACTTACAAAAGCACTTACAATATTACACTTACATAATTGTACGATTTCCGAGGTGCTCGTAACTCGGGGGTCCACTGTATTACCTCCTCTTTGACAATACTTCTGTTATCTACAAATATTTGAGAATATACATACATTTTATATATTTACTTATGAAAGACAGGGTGGTAGAAGTATAATATTCAAACAGCCCCAAGAAATAAATATTTTTCCTTGAAGTCTTTATATTTACTTCACACCTGTACCTAGAGGAGGACCACATCTTTCATGCATTATTTTTTTTCATAATTGGAAATTCTGGTCTAGTTTTCCCCATTGCTGGTTAAAGAAAAAGAAGTCTTTTCTCCATCTCTTTTTATAAACATTTGTGATAAAAATGTGGTTATTTTTTTTTGTATTGTCTACCATTAAGGACTTTCATTGTCATTGGCCCTCTTAACAATAAATATTTCTAAATTTTGAAACTGAAGTTGTTGCACATATTTAAGACTTTCTAATTTTGTCTGTTTTTGCAAGTGTGGACACCACACTACAGCCACATATTTCAATTTAGGTTTAAGACATGAGAAATTTGCCATCTATATAATTAATTAAATTTATTAGCTTTGAAGAAGTTTCTTTCAATAATGCAAATAAGTACTAATTGGAGCTATCTTCTCCATCCTCAGATGAAACCCAATTCCTCCCCTTCCACTACCTCTCCCATTTCCTTGGTGCTGTATGACTTATGATTTTGGCATTTTATCCCCATGGAGAAGAATATAATAATAGTGCATTATAAGCAGTTTTCTAGATAGTACTATAATTTGTTGCTTCCACATCCTCCAGATCATTCATGTGATCACTTCCATGAATACAAAGATAGGTAGGCCTTGGTTTATAGGTAAAGTACCATTATTAAGTTTATTTTAAATTTAATTGAAAATTAAGAGATTGTTGGTTAAATATTTTTCTTTTTTTTAGAAATAAATCATTGATGACATTAAAACTTAAATATTCTTTCTGTAGTGCATTTTTTGGGGGTGACTAAATTATTGGTAAGGGATATGTTAACTTTTAATTTCTTTGAAATGTCAACTGTAAAAATTATTACCTTTGCTTTCTCAGATTAGAGAGGGAACTGGAATTAAAGAGCCTGGTATTAGAGATAGGCTAACTGAAATTCAAGAAACATGCTTGGAATTAGAGAACAGTACCTGGAGTCACAAAGGGTTGAGCATTGTCATTACTTTCCAACTCATTGTATATCACTTATTTCTCAGGATGTTGCTAAATTTGTATGTTACATATAAATACTATATATTTTGCGAGTGCATGCGTGTATGTGTGTGTGTGTGTGTGTGCGCGTGTATTACTAGTGCTCTGTTCAACATCATTGCATTATATCATGTACAGTACTAAAGTATTAATAAATAATATAATATCTAGAATGTTTTTAATGACCTTATGAGGTTGTTATAATAAATGTTAAGGTAAAAAATTCACAATTTTGTGACTGGAAATTTATCCCATATATCAGAAACCTTTCCTACAAAGATGGGCGGAAGACAGTGATGACTGAAGTGCGCAAATGGAAAACAGGAATAAAGGGGATACAGATAATACTGAAAATAGCTAAGACAGGACTCTCAGCAATGGATTCAAGTTGGATAAATTTAGGTTTAAAAAGGATGTAGAGAGGTAGTGGTTTTGCAATAGTTGTGGATGAGTGGAACTCCCAGTGCATCACTAAGAAGAGAACTTTGATACCTTTAAATATAGGTGGTACAGGTACAGGAGTAGGTGTGAGTTGGAGATGCCTAGCATGAACTAATAAGCTTACAACTGCAGTGTTCAATCTTACATTCCTAGAAAAGTTCATATTTGGACATTTCATTGTGTAGAGCCTTATAGTCATGTCACGAAAAGCTCTGCAGCAAAACATTATTCCAATATAAGCTTGCACTGCAAAGTTCTTTCTTCACTATTAATGTCAATACATGATTCTGATCCAAAGGTACCCAAATGAAACCTTTGCAACTTTGAATTAACCCAACTGATAATGAATGTAACTTAACACAATTTTTAGCATACTGTTATCCAGCTAAATGCAAATGGAAATTTAAAAAGGAATAAGCCAGAAAATTAATACAGACTAGATTAACAGAGGCTGCAAACTCACCCATAGGTAAATCCAGTACAACCCCTGAAAGTAGGTTCACTGATGCTGATGAGAATCTCTTAATCCATAGAATTCCACCTGTCCTCTAATTCCTTGGATTGAACCAGATTGCCACCTATTCCCCAGATGCTCTATGCCAAGGAAATGATAGACTGGTAGGCATTCCTGTGGAAAATTACAAAAGGAAAAATAAAAAACAAAACAAAAAGATAAACAAAACTTACTGAATGTACAATAAGACAGTTCTCAATGCAGAGGAGTTACAGTAACACCTCTGGTCCAAGGCCAACATTGATAATGAAGGAACTGTATTATGGATTTTCCAAGAGTCTTAAGCAATGGTAAGGTATACAGATCCACAGAAAGAAGTACAGTAGTCAATCCTTATAGCTAGCTTCTTCATAGGCATACAGTTGCCCCATAAGCCAACAACATTCAGGAGGAGCCTATGTGGTGCCAGGTGAAAAGCATGTCTTTTACTGGTGGGAATCAAGATGAAAGTCAATTTAAGCAGGTAGAGTTTAAGGATCATACAGCACCTGTGGAATGAAATTCAATCGGATTTTATTCCATATGTTCAGGCATAGACAATATACAATGAGCAGTTCAGCTACAGTGGACCCCCGGTGTTCGTACTGCTCCAAACTCGAACAATTATGTAAGTGTATTTTTGGGGGTCTAAAAGGACTAAGCTAATTACATTATTCCTTATGGGAACAAATTCGTTTGGTAACGGCACTTGAACAGCATTCTGGAATGAATTAATCACAAACACCGGGGGTCCACTGTATTTTCCATGACTGATTTTTCACCACCAGTCATCCAAAATACTCAGAACTCACCAAGTGGAGGTGGTTGCTCTTCAAGAGAAATGAGGACTAATGGAAAATCAAATACACTTACCTATAAATGTTGACAATGATAACATTTGTTCAGATTTTTAACCCGGAGGGTTAACCACCCAGGATAACCCAAGAAAATTAGTGTGTCATTGAGGACTCTCAGTCTTATTTCCATTGCGGTCCTTCAATGTTGTCCCCAAGGATGCGACCTACACCAGTCAACTAACACCCAGGTACCTACTTGCTGCTTGAACAGGGACAGCAGGTGTAAGGAAACATGACCAACATTTCCACCCATGTTGGGGATTGAACCAGAGACACTCAGTGTGTGAGGCAAGAGCATTGCCAACCAAGCCATGGTTGAGATTAAACACTACAATATGTATTCAGATGCTAAGGGACAACTACAGTTTACCTGGAGGTTACCTGGAGAGGGTTTTGGGGATCAACGCCCCCACAGCTCGGTCTGAGACCAGGCCTCATGGTGGATCAGGGTCTGATCAACGAGGCTGTTACTGCTGGCCGCATGCAAACTGACATACGAACTACAGCCCGGTTGGTCAGGTACTGACTTTAGGTGTCTGTCCAGTGCGTTCTTGAAGACAGCCAGGGGTCTATTGGTAATTCCCCTTATGTATGCTGGGAGGCAGTTGAACAGTCTTGGGCTCCGGACACTTATTGTGTTGTCTCTCAATGTACTCGTGGCCCCCCTGCTTTTCATCGGGGGAATGCTGCATCTCTTGCCGAGTCTTTTGCTTTCATAGCGAGTGATTTTCGTGTGCAGGTTTGGTACCAATCCCTCCAGGACCTTCCAAGTGTATATTATCATGTAGCATCTCTCTTGCCTGCGTTCCAAGGAATACAGATCAAGGACCTTCAACCGTTCCCAGTAATTTAGGTGCCTTATCGTACTTATGTGTGCCGTGAAAGTTCTTTGTATGCTCTCCAGGTCTGCAATGTCTCCAGCCTTGAAGGGGGCCGTTAATGTACAGCAGTATTCCAGCCTAGAGAGAACAAGCAATTTGAAGAGAATCATCATGGACTTGGCATCCCTAGTTTTGAAGGTTCTCATTATCCATCCTATCATTTTCCTAGCAGATGAGGTCCTTCACATTTCTTTTTCGCTCTATTGTATGGTTAGAATTTGTCGTATACCCTGATACATTTTTTATTTCCTCAAGTTTTCCATATCTGAGTATAGTTGAAATTTCTCCTCGTTGAACTTCATATAGTTTTGAGTGGCCCATTTGAAGATTTGGTTTATGTCAGCTTGGAGTCTTGCGGTGTCTTCAGATTCAGATTATTTTATTTCTCTGTAAGGATTACAATGTGTGGTTTACATTTATAAGACAATAATTACAAAGATGGCCATTAGCATGCCTAGCATGCCTGGGCATCTACCTGGAGGGCATTCCGGGGATCAACGTCCCCGCGGCCCTGTCTATGACCAGGCCTCCCGGTGGATCAGGGCCTGATCAACGAGGCTGTTACTGCTGGCTGCACGCAGTCCAACGTACGAACCACAGCCCGACTGATCTGGCACTGACTTTAGGTATCTGTCCAGCTCCCTCTTGAAGGCGACCAGAGGTCTACTGGTAATGCCCCTTATGGCTGGTGGGAGGCTGTTGAACAGTCTTGGGCCCTGGACACTTATTGTGTTTTCTCTTAGTGTACCAGTGGCGCCCCTACTTTTCACTGGGGGTACGTTGCACCGTCTGCCAAGTCTTTTGCTTTCGTATGGAGTGATTTGTGTGTGCAAATTAGGGACCAGTCCCTCCAGAATCTTCCAGGTGTAGATTATGATATATCTCTCTCGCCTGCGCTCCAGTGAATATAAGTCTAGTGCTTCCAGGCGTTCCCAGTAGTTAAGGTGTTTGATGGAACTTATACGTGCAGTAAAGGTTCTCTGTACATTCTCTAGATCTGCAATTTCACCTGCCTTGAATGGGAATGTTAATGTACAGCAGTATTCTAGCCTAGAGAGAACAAGTGATTTAAAAAGGATCATCATTGGCTTGGCATCTCTTGTCTTGAATGTTCTCATTATCCATCCTATCAGTTTCCTCGCAGATGTAATAGTGGCATTGTTGTGGTCCTTGAAGGTGAGGTCTTCGGACATGCTAGGCATTTCAGGCAGACTACTACTAGTTTTTAATCTATATTACAAATTACAAATGATTACAATAGTGAGGTAGTTTAGAATATTTAGATTGTCTTCAATGGAGGTCTTTGACCCAGAGAAATTGCAGTAATCTCTATCTCTATAAAAACTAGTAAAATTAAGTCACCCAAAACTAACAACAATGCTCACATAGACTGTACGATTGGACGATGCAGCTGCATGTGAAATAAGCAAACTGATGTACCCTCTTCTTCAGAATATGTGCAATTTGGTTAGAGGTTCCTCTCCTCCCCATGACTGTAAGAGTTGTTCCCAGAAATGTTCTGCATACCATGGGGCTTTCTATAAAGTAGTTTATACCATGTCAGTTAATCCTGTGTCAATTGTATATTGTATGATACTCTATGGAAATAAAGCTGTCATTGCCATGTGGAGTTGTTATTACATTCAATGGGGAACACTAAACCCAGGGGTGTCATACAGCACCTAGGAAAATAAGAGGCATTCAGGTTCAACCCAAGGATTAGCCTTCCCTCACTGGCAACAAGGAACCTCCCCTAAGTAATTGTCATGTAGAGTGACTAGGTGTGTTGGTTCAGTGATGTCTTGTCGCTGGTGGGAATAAGACAGACAGTCCCTCAATGATGCACTGAATTTCTTGGGTTATCCTGGATGGCTAACCCTCCAGGGTTAAAAATCCGAACAAATCTTAACATCCTGGTGATGATCTTTGTCCATAGCCACAAATACTGTCCTGGAAGGATTTAAAGAGGCCAGAGTTACTCCTATCTTCAGGAAAAATAGTAGGTCTGATGTCAGCATCTATAGGCCTGTTAGTATACTGAGTCTGATGTCCAAAATTCTAGAGAAGGCGGTATACTGTCAAGTAGTTAAGTACCTATCTTAATGACAAAAACATTCTCCATAGTTACCAATATAAAGGACCCCAATGGAAATAAGTCACTCTGTCTGACTTTTTTGGGTTATCCTAGGTTCTCTACACATATGCTGCTATGTATGATAATCTATGTAAATGTATTTGTGTATACCTGAATAAACTTACTTACTTACTTACTTACCAGTCAGGTTTTAGGATATCTCATTCAACCAACACCTTCCTCATTAATTTGATGGACTACCTGAGAACTGAAATGTCATTTGGGAATTTCATGGAAATGGTAACCTTAGACTTGCAAAAGGCCTTCAATACAGTCAACCATATGTAAGAAACTACAAGATATTGGAATGAGTTCTGTAGAATGGTTTAAGTCCTACCTGAGCAACAAGAAACAAATTCTCAAAATCAACAGAGAATCAGAACCCATGCCGATAACATGTGGGGTTCCTCAAGGTAGTATCCTGGGTCCTCTGCTATTCTTGTGTTAAGTGAACGACATGCCTATCAGTGTCAAACGCAAGCTTCTACTATATGCAGATGATAGTGCTCTGTTAGCATCAGGTAAAGACCCGCAAGACATTGCTAATGTACTATCACTAGAAATAGTCCTGTAGCAAATGGTTGGTAGACGACTATCACTGCACCTCGGGAAAACAGAAGCCATACTCTTAGGCACAAAACAGATTGAAAAGGGTAAATATTTTAAATGTCCAGTGCAATGGGGAACCTATTATTACAGTAAATTCAGTGAAATATCTGGGAATCCCCTTTGACCCAAGCATGTCAGGAGAACTAATAGGGAACAATGTAGTAAAGAAAGCGAATGCCAGACTAAAGTTCTTCTACAGACAGGTGTAGTCTACCTACTGAGGCTCGCAGGACCCTATGTCTAGCTCTCATACAGTGTATTATAGACTACTCTTACTCTTCATGGTACTCTGCCTTAACAAAAAAAAACTGAAAGATAGGCTACAAATCACACAGAACAAAATGGTGAGATTCATTCTGGACCTGGGTCCAAGAGAGCATGTAGGCCAGAATGAATTACAACAACTGGACATGCTGAATTGCTCAAAACCAGTGTCCCCAATATCTTACTGCCAATTTTGTTAAGGCCGGGAACCAATGCAATTATAGAACTAGGGAAAGGGAGAACAACTTTGCAGTACCTAGTCAGTGGTCAGGCTTCAAAGACATTTTTCTACACACCAATAAAAAGAGTGGAATAGACTACCTGCACATGTCATGAGCCAATTCAAAAAGAGCCAAAACGTATCTCATGAATAAGGCTACAGAAAGGGAGGAGTGATTTCTTGTATGAAAATAACTAATTTTACCTCTCCCCTAGGATATCTTTTATTGTAACTGCTTTTATATAGTTAAGATACTTACCTGTTTTTAACTTTTAAATATAAATAATAATTATCACAAGGACCCCAACGGAAATAAGTCACTGACTTTTTTGGTGGCTATCCTAGGTTCTCTACACATATGCTGCTATGTATGATAATGTAACTGTGTATACCTGAATAAACTAACATACTGAAGCTGAAAGTTATTGTTTTTGGGGTTAAGAGCCACACAAGTTTACGCCTTTTAGTGCCCTACTTCCCGAGAGTCCGGGAAAAAATAAGTCGCTCAAAACTGGGTGGGAATTATAGTTTCATCCTGAAAGAGAAACTGGAACAATAAGTTCCCAATTAAGTCAGGTGGAACCCCCCACCCCTAGTCAAAAACCCAGGCACAGCCAGACGCCTACACCCCCACCTGAGTTAACAATAAGCTTTGACAAGTCCAAGAGAGAGCTGATGTATGGCGCCCCAACCAACAGCCCTGAGGACTGATGATGAGGAACACGGAAAAAATCATCAATGATGGTGAAGCAGATGTAGAACGAGAGGTCCACCCTCAGGCAAGGCCAGCGCAGAAATCCTAAGTACCTGGTGTCCTTTTTTTTTTAGGGCCAATGACAGCTTACACAAGGACCCCAATGGAAATAAATCACTGACTTATTTGGGTTATCCTAGGTAATTTACACTATGTATGATAATTGTACATATGTGTACCTGTGCCTAAATAAACTTACACCTTACTAAGAACTTGTTATTTTTCTTAGGGTTTATATGGCCACTAACAGCTAAGAACTTCTCTCAACCTTCCCTCCTCCTCCTGAGCAAGGACAAAACAAAAAAAAATACAACAAAAGAATTGAACCTCTACGAAATAGAAAAAGAGATGTTAGGTAACAGGACTTAGAACAGTATTGAGATTCACCTCAATAGATGACGCTCCCTGTGGTCCCCGTCAGGGAAGTAACCACCCCACAACTCATTCATCTATCACACAGTATTTTATAATTCATTATACTTTTCATTTATACTGTGTGCTAGTGTCAAGCATATCACCGCCCTTCATGAATGTTATACTGTCACAGACGAGGCAAATAAACTCACTAACTGTGGTGACGAATGCAGTGTGGTAAGAAGAATCTTCATTTCTGAAAAGTACATTATATAACTGACATAGGATTGATTGGCATTATTTGACATACTTTTGAAAGCTCCTCCGGATTATGCAGAACATTTCAAACAACCTTAAAATTAACTTATAGCTACTATACGATTATTTAGTTAGGTTGAATTTCTTGTAAAACGATTTATTGTAACGCTTGTAGTGGTTATTTCATATCTTCGAATACAAATATATACTAATCCATACGTTTCAGTACATGATATACTATAATAATTTGAAGATCCATAGAATTCATAGCATTTCGGGAAAAACGTAGACTATATTATGATTAAATCTGTTTTTTTCCTAAAAGTCTAATACACGGTATTGGTAAGACCTTAAAAACAGATACAAGTTACAAGCTAATTCATAAAATATCACAATAGAAAAATACAATTCTGCATTTTTTTTTGTAAGCAAGTGGAGTGATACTAGTTGCTTCACTTACAATACAAAATATAACGATATGGCATATGTTCTGTGACAATTATTTCTGCAGACATGGATGTATATAAGAAGTACAACGATAATACTAAGTAAAGTTATTGATGCAACAGTAAAGTTTGAAAGAAGGGATTGCAGCCTATCTTACAATATGTGGGAGTCGAAAGGAAAAGCGGCAAAAATATCAGGGATGAGACTGAATGAAAACAAAGTTTCGAGATTTGTTTATCACAGTATATTGTTATCAAGAATCACATTAAGGTAAAGAGGTGCTTTTTATTAGTAGTTTTGAAGCGATGGACAAGGGACCTTTAGGAATGTTCAGGCAGAGTTCCAGATTTTAGGGCCTTTTATGTACACTGGAGTTTTTACTCTTGAGTCGAACACGGGGGATATCAAAGAGAATTTTGTGTCCTGTATTATGCTTATGAATTCTGTTGCAGCTAAAAAAAATAGTGATAAATAGCAAAACAAGAAGAGATTTGATAGGACAAGCAGAGAAGAGGTGCTTAAAAGAAACAAGATTAGAAGATTGAAACTGAAGATACGTCAGGAAGCTTTTCTTTAATCTAAGGAGAAATAGAATGACGTAGATGGGGAAGTGATAGAAACAGAGTTCTTACACAGTTTTAAGAGTCCGTATGATAACCTCCCCCATACACTCCTAAATTATCGGGAACGCCTAAATTCTGAGCTGAGACTCAACCCCCTGCAACCACATATGTGATCACACACACACACACACACACACCTCATGGCGGGGCCAGGAGCTGTGCATCGTCCCCTGTGAGTACACACACACAGACGATGTAAAACTAATGAGGAGAATACAAGCAAACGTGGACAAGGAAAGTGTACGAATGGTTTTGGATAGGCTGCCGCCTCAAGGAGGTTCCTTGACGCTGGTGAGGGGCTCTTGATTTAGGGAATTAGATCTGTGCTCCAGTTTCCTGAATTAAGCCTGAATACCTCCCATACCCCCTAGGCGATGTATAATCCCAGTGGGTTTAGCGCTCCCCTGATTATAATAATAATTTGGATAGGCTGCAGGTCTGGTCTAAGTGGCTACTGGAGTTTAACCCCAGCAAGAGCAAAGTTATGAAGTTTGGGGAAAGGCAAAGAAGACCGTAGACGAAGTACAGGCTCGGGGAGCAAAAGTTGCAAATCTCACTCAAGGAGAAGTTCCTTGGGGTGAGTATGACACTAAGCATAATTCCTGAGGCGCACATCAACCAAATAACTGCTGCAGCAAATGCGCTGGCAAATCTCAGACTAGCTTTTAGACATTTAAGCAAGGAGTCAGTCACGACACTGTATGCAACACCAGTATGGAATCCGCACCTGGTCAAGCATGTCAAGAAATTGGAGCAAGTGTAGAGAGATGCAACGAGACTAGTCCGAAAGCTAAGGGGTATCCTTTGAAGAGAGGTTAAGGGAACTGAACCTGATGTCAGTGGAGGACAGGACTAGAGGTGATATGATAACAGCGTACACAATATTAAGGAATCGATAGGGCGAATAGGGACAGATTGAGAGATGGAAAACAAGACAAGAGCGCAGCCGGAGGTCGAAAACTCAGATGAGCCATAGGGACGTTTGGAAGTATTTATTCAGCCTCAGAGTAGTCAGGAAGTGGAACGACCTGGAGAATGAAGTTGTAAAGGCAGGATCCAGACAGCTTTAAGAATAGGTACGGTAAGACTGGAAGCCAGGAGAGTGGACCTAGTAGCGACCAACGATGAGGCGGGACCAGGAGCTGAGACCTGACGTCTGCAACCACATATAGGCGAGTACATATACGTAGGTGGGTACACACACACACGAACAGCCACGCGCCAAGCTACGCACACTTCTCTCCCTAAAAACTGTTTATTATTACAGACAGTAAAACCTTGTGGAACAGCCAGAGCCTTGTTCTTTGCTCTCTCTCTCTCTTTCTCTCCCTCTCTCTTTCCCTCATTAATCTCTGACATAAATACAAATGCAATACAATATAGGAAGCTGAATATAAAGGAATTTACAAGTTCCGATAATTTAGTTGTTTAATTTTTAATGGATATACACAGTGAAATTATTTTGTGGACTCCCCAGGTCTGCAATTTCGTTGACCCTCAGTGGGGAAGTCAGTGTATAACAATATTTCAATCTAAAGAGTACAAGTACTTGCCTTAAGGAGTATTATCACTGCTTGGCTTATAGAGGTCTCATTAAGTAACCTCTGCAATACTATCTACAATGTGTTTTTTGATCATAAGATCTGCTATGTTTGGCCCCAGCTCCTTTACATTTATTTTCCACTCTATTGAGTTGTTTGGCTGTTTTGTACTCTCTTCAAAGTTGTACTTCTTAAAACCGTCTCCCCTACTACTACCTGATTCTAATGCACCTCTTGATAGGCACAGAAAAAGAAGAATATGAAGAAGTTATTATTTGGATTATCAACCCATGAAGGTTAGTAACCTTGGATAATAAAAGAAAGTCATCTTGTTCACTTCTGTTATACAATGGGTATAAGAAATAGTTTATATAGTCGAGGTACATGTGAAAAAGAGTTAGCTCAGGTCAGGGTTACACAATAGTCAGGTTAAGCAGCACGGAAGTGAAGTCACTGACGGCTGTCACAACGTGAGCAAAGCGTGGTCGAGAATCATGTGGACCAAGGTAGTGAAGATGTTGTAAGTCTTTGTTTTCGGCTCTATCGTGTTTGTAACTGCAACCAAAGATGCTTCCAGGCACAGTCACTTCCTAAGCACAGGTTCAGTGATGATGAGCTGGGCTTTAGTTCATCAGCGTTATGCAAGCGTTGCTTTCGTTGTCCTTTGCTGCATGTTTGTGTATATGTTCATTTAATTTAGCCAACAGGCTCCAACCAGTTACCTCTGTGTACTTCTTATCGCAGTCTCCGCAAGGTATTGTGTAGATTTCAGCTGTGGAAACTGGGGAAAGATAGAGGGCCATTATTTGGTGAGGTCTTTTACAGTAGTCACAGAAGATTGTCAGGAGACACCGTCTACCTACCTGGAGGGCATTCCAGGGATCAACTTCCCTGCGGCCCGGTCCACGACCAGGCCTCCCGGTGGATCAGGGCCTGATCAACGAGGCTGTTACAATGGCCACATGTAGTCCAACGTACGAACCACAGACCGGCTGATTCGGCACCGACTTTAGGTATCTGTCCAGCTCCCTCTTGAAGATAACCAGGGGTCTATTGGTAATGCCCCTTATGGTTGGTGGGAGGCTGTTGAACAGTCTTGGGCCCCGGACACTTATTGTGTTTTCTTTTAGTGTATCAGTGGCACCCCTACTTTTCACTGGGGGTATGTTGCACCGCCTGCCAAGTCTTTTGCTTTCGTAGGGAGTGATTTCTGTGTGCAGATTAGGAACCAGTCCCTCCAGAATCTTCCAGGTGTAGCTTATGATATATATCTCTCGCCTGCGCTCCAGTGAGTACAAGTCAAGTGCTTCCAGGGGTTCCCAGTAGTTAAGGTGTTTGATGGAACTTATACATGCAGTAAAGGTTCTCTGTACATTCTCTAAATCTGCACTTTCACCTGCCTTGAATAGGGATGTTAATATACAGCAGTATTCCAACCTAGAGAGAACAAGTGATTTAAAAAGGATCATCATTGGCTTAGCATCTCGTTTTGAATGTTCTCATTATCCATCCTATCAGTTTCCTTGCAGATGTGATAGTGGCATTGTTGTGGTCCTTGAAATGAGATCTTCGGACATTACCACACCCAGGTCCTTCACATTACTTTTCCGCTCTATTGTGTGATTAGAGTTTGTAGTATACTCAGTCCTAGCTATTATTTCCTCCAGTTTTCCATAACGGAGTAGTTGGAATTTGTCTTCATTGAACATCATATTGTTCTCTGTTGCCCATTGGAAAACTTGGTTTATATCTTCTTGGAGATTTGCCATATCTTTAATGGATGACACTCTCATGGTTTACATCTCTGTCTGTCTGATATGAGAATGAG
>WNWK01000379.1:350000-355000 GCA_009830355.1 Cherax destructor | reverse complement strand
AAACTGTGGCTCTCTTTTCCCATGAGTCAAGGATCTCGAATCTTTTAGGGGACAAAACAATATTGATGGGCCAAGTTGCTATACCTGTTGAGCTTGTGTTCTTACCTACGATCAGCAGCAGGACCACCCTGATGACCGACAATGTCTTGAACATAAGTGTCGGCTAGAGTAGACACATTTGTACAAGTGTAATCCCACACCAGCAGTCTGCCGTTCTTCCAGGGATATAGTGTGATGCCATCGGGGCAGCTAGTAGGCGTATTTGGATTGCTAGTAGGCGTATTTGGATTGCTGGACAATATAGACTGAAGTTCCATTTCAACTGTGTATTGAGCTGTGGCAAGGCTTCCCTTGATGACCCCTTGTGACTTCACCGTATCAAGTATGCCATCCTCTGGAACTTGCACAGTTAGGACCATGAAAACAGTACTGGTTGGCCACCACTGGGGGAGCAAGGAGGAGAGCACCTTTAAGAAGTCTTGATAAAGGTCTCACTGAGCGAAATGTTGTAACAAAGGCTAGCTCTGTCTACGCTTCTACGATTTACCAAACTTCGGCCACTGGCCCCTGCAACATTTTACGATGTTTACAGTGCAAGTTGCTGTGTCAATATTTTAGACTCCTAGGACATGCTTCAGACAGCTTTTAACCTTACCTCCCTCTTCCTGTTTACCCACAACCTTTCTTACCTCTCTCATACTGTCTATCCATAGCCTTTCTTACCTCTCTCTTCCTGTCAGCCCATATTTTTTTTCACTGCTCAATCCTACCTCTGTCCTACACCTCATTCTTGTTATCCATCTCAGGGCTTTACAAATTGTCTGTATAGGGGGAAGAGTAAGGGCATGGTGAGCATGAAGTAGGGACATGCGTGTTATAAGAGGGGGGCGGGGGTATTTGGCATCAAGCTGCCAGTGTTTGGGGCACTCCTCTTTTTACCTCCCTCCACCCATCCCTCCCCTAACGAAGACCCCCTTCCCCGTCCCTCTCACAACCACCCCTTCCATGAAGTTCACTCTCTGGCACAGTGCCGAGGCCTTCCTCTATATGGTCAAGTGCCACTATCCTCCCCATGGCAACCCCACCGGCACTACCACCACGCCTACCACCACTAACCCATGAACTACTACAACCACTAGCCCCACCAACATAATATTTCCCAATAACACCATCTGCACCACCACCACTATTACTATTACCACGGTTATTCTCTTCACAACCACCACCACTATTACTACTACCACGGTTACCCTCTTCACAACCACCACCACTACCATCATAAAATTATGCCTGTTGGGCTCTAGCTCCTGGGCTCATTTTGTTTATCATTAACCGACCAGAGTTTGTCTGGGGAAGAGAGGGTGCCACTTTCTTTGTTTACATTGGCTCCTGAGGGGTAAGCGAGATGGGGACGGAGGAGGGAACGTAGGAGAGACGGGAGGGGGGAGAGTGGAGAGCGTGGGTGCTTAGTGGGTTATGGGGGCAGTGGACGAAGAAGGAGGGTGAGGAACAGAGTAGTAAGGGAAAGGATATAGATGGAGACAAGGGAAAGGGATTCAGATGAGAGAGAGAACAATAGACTCAGCGGAAGGGGCGAGATGTGGAGGAAAGAGGGGACAATAGACTCAGAGGAAGGGGCGAGATATGGAGGAAAGAGGGGACAATAGACTCAGAGGAAGGGGAGATATATGAGGGGAAAGAGGAATGCTATGTTCATGTAAACATTAGTAACCAACTAAGGACGGGGGATGGGGGTGAGGGGCAAACTCCAACATGTCAATATTCTCCCCACCACGTGAGACTGACAGCTGAGGTAAACAAATGGGAAAAGACTGTAGGGGACTACAGGACCATCTATACAAGCTACAGGCGTGATCCACTAAGTGGTTGTTAGAAACCAACCCCGGTAAATGTAATGAAACCTGACACAGGAAAGATGTCTCTCGTATAAAACTCCTATGTTCAATGTTGTTTTTAAATGCAATAAAAAAGTACATTATTATTATAATCAAATAGAAGCGCTAAACCACAGGGGTTATACAGCTAAAAAAGTACTACATCTATAGTTGAAAAGCGCCTGGAATACCCATCAAGCCATAAAAAATACATGCTATACAATAATGGACGCACTTTTTCTAATCACATTTACAAAAAAAATCCCCCTATATAAAGAGGTTTATAAGAAAGCCCACTGTACTTGGGTGTAAACCCATAAAATCGAGGAAGCATCAGTCCTAAGCTGTCTCCTGTAAACTGTTTACTACTCGACAGAAAAACATCAGCAACAAACACCAGATCAGCAAATGTAAGACCGTAGGTCAGACCGGTGTGAATGTAGGGACGAGTGGCAAGTGAAGCTCTGTTGAGATGTTGCTCCAATCCCTACCATCCATGCGAGGGGCTGAGAGGGGGGTTCACACGAGTTTCTTCTTCCTTCATTTAGGAACAAGCCAGCAACACGCTGAACCTTGGCTGTGAGTGGACCAACACACTAATGAAGACTTGTTAGACTATTATTGTAATCAAAATTAAATGCTAAAAGATTTGTTGGAGAATTAATTATATATGTACCTTTCATCATGAGAATTTGTATTCTCATTGTTCATAGGTGTGTAATAGAGCACTGTAATAATCGCTTGTATATTATTATTCTCAGCAATCTTTTATAAACTGTAATTTATTTGTAAATTGTGTATTCTATACTTTCAAAATTAGTGTAATGAATAAATGCACTACCTCATATATTGGTATATCGTTTATCCTGGTATAATTTCCCTGATATGTAAAGTAGTGATTAAGATACAAGTGATGATTAAGTGTAGTATAGGTGGTGTAAAGTGGTCAAGTAATGGATCGCTGTTAGTGATTCTTAAGTGGATTAAGTTTATTAGTTAATATAGACTCACGGTGCTAATTATTGTAAATAAACTAAAAGCGAGTCAATGCTACCTTAACTTAATTGTTTGAGACGACTTGGAAAGTTGTAATTACTTCAAATTTATACTATAACAGAGACAGTGTTACAATTAAAAAATCAGTGCATTCCATTTAGGCAGGACTCACTGTAAGTTCTACCCCTAAGTACGAAAGTTTCTGGTACACAGTGGAGGGGGAGCGACGGGCTGGCAGGTCACTCAGATGACATAGTGCATTGTGTTATGACAACATCTCTGTGAGGGTTGAATACTGAGTTGGCTTTCTCTCTCGTAAACACTTAAAGTAAGTTGAAAAGGTGATCTTTCAAAGTTAGTAGTTCAATATGGTTCTGGGAGGGTGTTGTTAATGTGAGGGAGGACATTGATTTCTTGCCCCTTTGTGAGAACTGGGGAAATAATTTGTCTGACAGAAGTGTTTACTGGTACTCAGTGTGTGATGTAACCCAGCCCAGTAGTGATCCGTCACTCATTCATAACTCACCGTCACTCTGGTCTGGGACTGGACCGCGGGGGCGGTGACCTCCGGAAGCTACTCCAGGTAAACAACCTGAGGGAGGTATCTGTGTCACCTGACACTCCGAGGTGTGGTGGCTCCCTCGGTTTTCACCCATGCACTCATTATCCAGCCGACACTCACCCATCACCCACCCGAAGGGATTCACCAAGCGCGCAGTGCTACGCTATGCCCCCCCCCCCCAGGTACTACAGCAGTGGTAGCCAGAGAGTACCTTAGTCCTCAACAGATAACCTTGATATAGACTATTATTTCTCCCATGTGCTCTTATTCTACCACAACGCCCTTACTTCCTGCCATTACCAGTCACAATCCCTGGTAACCCCTACCCCTATCTACCATATTCAAAAAGGTACCACCACTACCACCACCACTATCACCACCCCCAATAAAAACAATAGCAACAACAAAATAAAGTGTCTCTACCACGACCACCAACAACAACAACGATAACAACAAAAGGAGCAACACCATCGCCACCACTAACTACAAAAACAACAAAAGGAACAATCTTAGCACTACCACAACCAACAACAACACTGTTGTCAGGACAACATGAGGTCACTCTCAATTATAACTTGCCAGCCACTATTGTCACCGATAATATTAGCTCCAAAGATATAAATATTTCGATAAATTTCTGCATAAATCACGTAGGGTTTTAAATGTAAAACAAACACACACATCCAGACAAAGCCAGGAGCTGACGCCTGGTTCAGCCCAGTGAACATGTATATAAGATCTCTCCCGCAGAGCCTCAACCCCTGCAACCACATATAGGCGAGTACACACATACATGCACACACACACGTGCATTTTTCTCTAGATGACTGCAAAAGCTATAGTGTGTTGTCACTCTTGTGTTGGTTTATTGATGTCTTGTCACTGATAGTACAGTGATGTATGTTGTCACTGATGGTACAGTGATGTCTGTTGTCACAGATGGTACAGTGATGTCTGCTGTCACTGTTGGTACAGTGATATCTGCTGTCACTGTTGGTACAGTGATATCTGCTGTCACTGTTGGTACAGTGATATCTGCTGTCACTGTTAGCCGTTTGCTGGAATCATCGTCTCTTTTTCTTGCTTCTGTCCAGGTTTTAGATACACTTATATATTTTTCTTTGTAGATATTACCCAATTTCTGATTGTCTGTAAGAACCGGGTTAACACTTTCACTTTCTCCGCTTCATTCGCGGTAGGAAGGTCCGGTTCGAAGATGGTTCTGTCACTGTGACGTCTAAACCCGTGGAATAGAAAATGCTATCTAGCTTCTGGAACCTGGTAATGAATGCAGTTCTTGTTTACTGTATGTATTCTGTTATCCGTCGCGGGCTGCTAGCTTAAGTGTATTCTAGCCTAGATATAAGACTTGTTTTATATCTTTTATGTTTCCATGCTTTCCAGTGTGTTAAGTTATATTTTTCTGGCGATAATCTCTAGTGTCTTACGTGTTGTATGCGGCACAGTTATACAAGCAAGTTCCTAAGGACAAAAGAAGGATGAGGCAGCTCCAATTCCACAGATCAAGAGATCTTCATCAGCAACTG
>WNWK01000379.1:162500-345000 GCA_009830355.1 Cherax destructor | reverse complement strand
CGGAGAAATACCTTTAAACGGTTGACAAAATTTGTTTTTTCTTCCTCCTCCAAAGTTTTCGTTAATAACATGAGAACGCCTCATCCGACAGGCTTTTAATTTTAAACTTATAAAAGAGTTATATAACTACTGGGAAGGGCAGATGCTATTTTTTTTGTTTTATTAAGCCATTACTGGTTTTGGTTTTCGAGCAATAACACGAGAAAGGTTGTTCTGGTCGGCTTCAAACTTTCAACACTGGTGTATCCTACGTAAATGAACTGTTAATGGAGTTTGTGAGTGTCAAATTTATTTTTAAAATGGTGTGCATTTTTTTTTTAAATAACTGAGTATGCCTCTCTGAACAGTTTAATTCTTGTAAGGCTGATTCTTCCTCTACAAGGGATGATACTCAATAAAAATTAGGTGTAGGTGTGCAGGTTTCCCACTCTACTAATATTTTTAATATGCTTGGAAATATTGGATTTCACGCGATTACTGGAGAATGTTCCTTCTGGTCGACTTCAACTCATAAACGTTGGTGTATTTCAACTAGAGCAATATTTTAATATACCTTCGGCTATGTTAGTGCCAACTTAAACATTTTATAAAAAAAAGTTGCGCTTTTTTTTCCGTGCAAGTCCTAATTTGGCAATTTTGTTAAACACTCCAGGATATCAGTTTCTGTGATAACCACGGAACGTCTCTTCCGATTGGCTTTAAACTTTCAGAGGTTGTAAAACTTAGTGAGAGATCGGAATGATTTTGGTCTATGTATGCACTAATTTGCTATTTTTATAAAAAAATATATGAATTATTTTCATGCAAGAACTTTTACCTGAATTAAAACCTTCAGCTGCAGTTCGTAGTATTTGTTATGCATGTATTGAGGTACAAGGATCTGGGTTAATGGAATATGTGGGGAAACAAGTCTAGTTTCATATAAATGGGCAACACCATGTAGATTCACAAAACGTTTTGCGTTATGCGGCAAAGTCAAACTAAACGGTGCTTCAAGTGGATAATGTTGTCAGCTTTTGTCTGTCAAACATCGAACAACATAAACGTATGCATTAAAGGGATAATTACTTTTTTTCTGGGTAAACTTGTCCGTTGATTCGCACTACTGTAACGGAGAAAGACGAGAGAAAGAGAAGAAATCCTAGAAACACATCAGCGTCTGCCACCTAGCGGGACACGAGATAAAAACAGGTCACGTCGATGGTTAATTTGCAGTATTCCTCTATATATTTGAGAAAGAAACCATTATAAACATAAGTAACATTCTGAAATATAATAAAATAAACGCTGAAGTCACCATAGACAAAATTATCTTCCCATAAAAGGCATAAAGAGTGGTAAATAGACTGAAAAGAACACGAGAACAGCTGAGGGAAATAGCGTCACAAAAAAGGGACGAAGAAGCGCGCGCAGTGCGAGTTGCTTTAGCATGAGTCAGCTGCGAGGAACGTGCTAGTGTCATAGTCACATGGGGTCACAACTGACACAGTATTACTGCTGATAGGCTGATACCATCAGGTACACCCCCATTATCATCCTGCTGACAACGATGGTGTTATGCCTAGTGTACGATAATGTGTTTGAGAGATATTAATTTTAGGCATCTTATTTTTTTTTTATTTATGCTTAATTATTCAACACTTTTTTCAGAGCTGCAAATATCGTAGACAATAAATTATACATCTTTTGGCACTGTTTTATATTGTATCATTGAGTTATACCCCATTTTCTGTGTCGATTATGACCAAATATCCGGAGAGTTATCCCAGTTGGCTAATTATTTAGGTTTAAGTGCACAAAAAGTCATTAAGGCTGCTATCAAGGATATTTTAATTCCAAATATTAGGATTAAAGTAAACTAAGTGTATACATAAAGATATATTGTATATCCCTCCAAGTATATACATGCATTGTGTCAGTACATACAAATCATGAGAGATATACTAATCAGAAAATACACAGTGTTTTTCCCCTATATGATATACGAGTATTAATCTATGGAACTGAACACCTACACCCTTCGTTGTGGTTTAGCGCTTCTTTTGATTATAATAATAATAATACACCCTTCGTTTACGTTCGTTACCAACCATAAATTTTACCACTGAATTCACTAATTCTGTGACTGAATCTGATACTATTACAAGCAGCACCTTACTACTGTAACTTACAAAGTTAACAATACAGAGGTTCAGTTCCTGCACCCTTTGTGTGCCTCTGTAATCTGACTGCCGCCCGCAGGATGGATATGATGACCTCAAGATTAACCACTGATTACCAAATCTTTGTGAGGGTGCTGTTGGTTGGTTAATTTAAAGGTTATCGACTACACGAGGCTAAGACCTGAGTCATGAAACACTTGTCCTGTTTCCTGACAATTCTTACCTAACCCATTTTGACTGGTAGCAAACTTCCTACAGCGGTGTATAATATTAAAAAAAAAAAAGAGTTGGAATTGTTAATGGAGTTTGTAGGTACCAATTTGTTCATTTTTAAAATGGTGTAATTTTTTTTCGCTTCAGTCTCTGATTTAGCTTACAAACACGTAAATTTGCCAAATTCCGAAAGAATAAATAAGCTTGATATTTTTGGATTTTAAGTAACAACTGGAAAATACATCTTTTGATCTGCTTCAAACTTTCCTGAATGGTGGGCATTACACAAAGATGTTGAGCTGTGTACGTTGTATTTTGAACACTTTCTTAAAGAAATTAGTTTCCATGTAATAACTGGAGAATGACTCTTCTGATAGGCTTCAAAAATCAAACGCTGGTGTACCATACTTAGATACTTAAATCTTTATATATTTAACTGTTTTAGAAATTTATGCCGCTCTGTTTCTTTTACGTGCATCGAGGTAGAGGGGAATGGGCTTGTGGGATACAGGGATACCTTTCTTGGAGCGAGCGAAATACAGCTGGTCAGTATTAGTTTTTATGACTTGTTTGCAATTCATAAATCATTATCAGTGTGATGGCAATGAAAAGGTAACTTGAATCTGCTGAAGCAGTGAGTACACAGATGACTATCATTTCCACCCGTGTGTCTGAAGGAATGTACTAAGAAAACTTGTTATTTTCTGATTTTTCGATGTGCCGTTATTGCTGTGGTGTAAACGTGACTGTCATTATTTATATGTAGTTAGATACATCCGCTAATCGCCAGGCAGAGACGCGACTTCCGTAACCAGGCTTTTTCTCCCGAGTTCTCAGAAGAGAGTGAACAGGGGCTAGATTGCTTGTACCTTCTCAATACCTGACACTTTCAATACTAACTTATTTCTTGAGGTGTGTACTGACAGGTGTATATCTCTCAATGCATATACATCGATAAGTGCATATCTCACAGTGTATATACAACAAGTGTACATACAATGAAAATTTGTCTTAATCTCTATGTTAGAGTTTACATTAGTTTTTTATGTTAAGTAAAAACATAAGTTATGTATGCAATACCCAAATCAAAACTTATCATAAAAGAATTCAGTGATCTTATGGGCACACAAACTGGTACTAATAAATAGCATTTTCTAAAGAATTAAACTTTTGTCCTTTTATTTATATGGAATTTCTGTTCAGGTTGAGTTGAAATTCCACGTGGGATGTCACAGGGGTATTTATGTCCTGCATTGTGTATATGCATTTAGTTACAGCTTTCCAAGAAGAGCTTCAGGCCAGGGTACATATTTGTGTTACGTGAGGAGTTAGACACATGTACAATACCTGGGTATCTTTATATCAAGACGTTTCACCAAGCAGCGTTACGTGTCTTGTATGTACAGTGCACTTACTATTGTAGATGCTGTATATACAGGACACTTAACATAAATGATGAACTCTGACCTAAAGATCTTCTTACAAACCTCTAAATGAATGCACAGACATCCCACGAGCACGACTTAACCCTGAGTAACAATTCCAAGCACATAAAAGCCCAAAAAATATGGAACTTTCTACCAGAAGATTCTAAAAGTTCAGTCTGCCAGCTGCTGATGTAAAAAATAGTCTAGAAAAAAAACCTGGATTTGTTGTAACTCATCTAGCCATCCAGGTGTCACTCGCAACCATACTCATGCTCTTCTTCACTCTCAATACTGTTTTGTGTTATTCTAGCCTCATATCAACATTACAGTTTTGTTACTGTTGAGTATTGAGAAGTTATGTAATCCTATAGCACAGGATCGAAGAGTAACTTTAATCCCTTGCGTCATCTCGTTTGTATCCTATCATTTACACTTTCGTTTGTGGGATCTATTGTTATGTTTGTTATGGCGTCGGCTGAATAAATCAACACATAGGTTACTTTGACCTTTCATTTCCCTTCAAAAGCAACAGTTACCTCGAACAATCATTCTACTGATAATCTTATCCTCAAACTAGCTATGTCAACCTTAGCCGTCACATAGTCAACCTTGAGCTAATCAGTGCCAAGTAAATTTAAGTTAGGCGTAAGTTAGTTTTAATCTGCTTGAAATGCATTTCATAATTAAGAGACTTACTTTTCCACGTAAATTATAAAAACAATATCTCAATGGGGAATAAATATTTAGTTTGTGTTTATTATTATTATTATTATTATTACAGTATTATTATTATTAAAATAAAGTCAAATCATGTGATTTATTTCCAATGGAACCCCAGTATTTCCAGTGGAGTGCCTGTTTTCAATGGGGCCTGTATTTCCACTCACGTACCTGTAATTCATTGGAGACCCTGCATTTCCAGTGAAATCCCTATATATCCATCAGGGGTCCCTGTATATCCATTAGTGGTCCCTGTATATCCATTAGGGGTCCCCTATATCCATTAGGGGTCCCCGTATATCCATTAGGGGTCCCTGTATTTACAATGGGGTCCCTGTATATCCATTAGGGATCATTGTATTTACACTGGGGTCTCTTAAATGCAGTCTTAATAATCAAAGTACAGTCGATAGGTCTTAGACTTAATAAACTAAGATATGGTGGATGACTTGCAAAGCTGGGGTGTACGATGTCTGGGGTGGAGGTCTGATGTAATCACTGGACTTGGAGGGGGAGGGGGTGGAGTAAGGGAGTTGGTTGGGTGGGAAGAGAAGGGGTTGAGGGAGGTAGAGATAGTGAGGAGGGGGAGAGAAGGAGAAGAGGAGAATTGATGCCAGAACACGCACCCACATCTGGCTGTCTCTCTCGTCTGTCACCACCTGCATACTACTACTATTACTACTACTACTACTGCTACTATTATTATTGCTGCCACTACCGATGGCAATATTTCTTACTTTTTTTTTCTCAGTGAATTTCTAAATTAAATTCACTGAAGTCGTGTAAGACAAAATATAGATTTTTTTTAAGAAATTGGAATTTGTGTCTTTCTAATATGCTATCAGACAAGAACAACTGTGGACATCAAGTAAAAAAATTCAAATATATACCTACACAGTTCATTAACGATCCAAAGCTTCCTCTGGGTAAAATACATCAGCGTTGAAGGTTTGAAGCCTACTGGATGAACCATTCACAAATTAATGCATGAAAACCAATATTTCATTTTTTTTCACAATTTTTCCATAAAGCTGGCAAACTGTCACTTATACAGCCCAAGATTAATACACACCAGCACTTAGGGTTTGAACCGACCGGAAGACGCATTCTCCAGTTGTTGCCTGGAAACCACTATGTTAATACAATTGTCAAATTAAAATTTATACAGCCCAAAATTCATGAGAACCTTCCTTTGAGCAGCATAATCATCACTAAAACTGGAAGCCGATCAGAAGGCACATATTCTCCAGTCAATGTTCGGAATCAAACGATTTCAATTTTTTGTTTATAAATTGACAAATGTTCATGTAGACAGGTTGTAAACTTCCTGCACACCGTCCTCTCCTTAGGCTGCATCACTCCTTAAATACTGAAGCTATTCAGAAGGCTCATCAGTTATTTCATGGACAACCAACACCATTTTAAAAATTAAATTACATATTCACTAGTATGCACTTCAACCATTATCCCAACCTTCTTCTGAGTAGGATGCACCAGTGTTGAAAGTTTGAAGACGACCGAATGAAACATTCTCCAGTTATCTCAAATATACCAAAATCGGGAATGGACTACTTAAAATTTACCATAGAGCACTTACACACACCAACAGTTGCACGAACCTTTTTCCCAGTTACAATACAGTGCTGAAACTTTGAAGCCTATCGGGTGCGGCATTCTCGAGTTACAAACGAAAACGTAGGAGGAAGAACCAGCAAAAATTATATCAACTACTTGAAGGTACCCATTTGGCCTTATATTGCTGGTCATGTGTTGCTGAATATAAACTTTAATACTGTAATCATTCGTGATGGAAATATTGCGCTATCATGTGTAATGATGGTTGCATCATTGTGAAACTCAGAGCTGCCGACTCATGGAATCTATTGTATGTGAAAATGTCCTGTGTGATAGGTGTACGAGGTAAACACAGCTGTGTTGTGTGATGGGTGTATGAGGTAAACACAGCTGTGTTGTGTGATGGGTATATGAGGTAAACACAGCTGTGTTGTGTGATAGGTGTACGAGGTAAACACAGCTGTGTTGTGTGATGGGTGTATGAGGTAAACACAGCTGTGTTGTGTGATGGGTATATGAGGTAAACACACCTGTGTTGTGATAGGTGTACGAGGTAAACACAGCTGTGTTGTGTGATAGGTGTACGAGGTAAACACAGCTGTGTTGTGTGATGGGTGTATGAGGTAAACACAGCTGTGTTGTGTGATGGGTATATGAGGTAAACAGCTGTGTTGTGTGATGGGTGTATGAGGTAAACAGTTGTGTTGTGTGATGGGTGTATGAGGTAAACAGCTGTGTTGTGTGATGGGTGTATGAGGTAAACAGCTGTGTTGTGTGATGGGTGTATGAGGTAAACACCTGTATTGTGTGATGGGTGTACGAGGTAAACAGCTGTGTTGAGTGATGGGTGTATGAGGTAAACAGCTGTGTTGAGTGATGGGTGTATGAGGTAAACAGCTGTGTTGTGTGATGGGTGTATGAGGTAAACACAGCTGTGTTGTGTATATGAGGTAAACACAGCTGTGTTGTGTGTATGAGGTAAACACAGCTGTGTTGTGTGATGGGTGAGGTAAACAGCTGTGTTGTGTGATGGGTGAGGTAAACAGCTGTGTTGTGTGATGGGTGTACGAGGTAAACAGCTGTGTTGAGTGATGGGTGTATGAGGTAAACACTGCTGTGTTGTGTGATGGGTGTACGAGGTAAACACAGCTGTGTTGTGTATATGAGGTAAACACAGCTGTGTTGAGTGATGGGTGTATGAGGTAAACAGCTGTGTTGAGTGATGGATGTATGAGGTAAACAGCTGTGTTGAGTGATGGGTGTATGAGGTAAACACTGCTGTGTTGTGTGATGGGTGTACGAGGTAAACACAGCTGTGTTGTGTGTATGAGGTAAACACAGCTGTGTTGTGTGATGGGTGAGGTAAACAGCTGTGTTGTGTGATGGGTGAGGTAAACAGCTGTGTTGTGTGATGGGTGTGTGAGGTAAACAAGATAATGTCATTCGTTTTATTAACCCATCAGGGTTAGTAATCCAGGATAACCTAAGAAAGCCAATCAGTGTGGCTTATAACCCGTCATCCTCTCCCCAGGATGCCACCCACAACATCCACCTAACACTCAGGTACCTACTTACTGCTAAGTGAAAAGAGGCAACAGGTGTAAAGAAACATGCCCAGCTTCTCCACCGGCCCCAGGATCGAACCCAGGTGCTTCAGTTGTGAGTCGAAGGCTCTCAGTAGATGTGAATGGGTGTAATTAGACGTGAGTGAGAAGTCTTTCTCGGGTTATCTTAGGTGAGTTACACGTAGATTACTATGTACGTAAGTAAGCTTGTTTAAGCACTGTCACACAAATATAATTTTCATACATAGTATAAATTACCTAGGATAACCCAAAGATAATTTACACTATATATGATAATTATAATTATGCGTACTTGTGCCTAAATAATATATATATATATATATATATATATATATATATATATATATATATATATATATATATATATATATATATATATATATATATATATATATATAATATCAAATAACATAAGAACCTCGCTAAAAATCAATAAATATTCAGCTTAAACTGAAAGAATGTAACACACAAGGGGATTCGAGGCCAGGAGCTGTGAATCAACCCCTGCAGCTACATAGAGACGAATATATAGATATTAAAGAGAGTAAAAGAGGATGAAAACATATGGTGTTGTTGGTGTGGTGGAGAAAGATAGACACAGCGGTCCTATGGTGTAATGGTTAGCACTCTGGACTTTGAATCCAGCGATCCGAGTTCGAGTCTCGGTAGGACCTGCCATTGTGGAATAATTTTCTTCGGTGTTTCATTCACTTTAGGAGGAAATGTAAATAAATCCTGGAAATTAGTTTAGTAGTGTAGTCCCCCCCTTCACTCTTCCATACATAGGCCTGCCTACCACTGCAACTTTCTTTTAATAGCTCCGTGTAGCGTTGAGCAACGGACGAAACGTAAGTTATGTTTATTAGAAAAAATCGTTTGAGTTTTTATTAAAGCTACAGAACAAGGAAAATAGTGGATAATCTTTTTAAAACTGAAATGTTTTTTAAATGTTTTGGAGGAGGGTGGTAGAGGCTCGCGAGGCTCGGTGGCTAGCTGCTCGGGAAGGACGGTGTGAAGCGAGTCTCCCCGACCGTTTAAGAGCAACCTCGCTATCTGGAATTAATATATATATTTCCCTTCCAATAATATTTTATTTAGAAAACAAACATTACTTAGCTTCTACGACCCAAAATCCTTCATCAGCTACCGTTTGAGCACGCATATTCCATGTTTTAAAGTCTCTAATGCCGTACTATAGGGGGTGGGCTCCATAAATTAGCCCCGTTAATGAGGCAAAAATCTAAAATCTCGCCTCTAATTCTAAGTTACTTGAATGCTGCCTATGTAGGGATATTTTCAAACTCTGCGTTAGCTTACTGCTGGCTCTTCTGAATTCTGGAAAGACAGTAATAATAGGATTTGTTGAGCATTATAAGCGAGGACGTAAATTACGTGCCAAAATAGAATGGATGATAATGTATTTGAAATCAATAATTAAGCTCTGTAAACCCATCAAAATTTTTATCCTATTTTGTAAATTAAGCAGAATGTAATAATAATAATAATAATAATAATAATAATAATAATAATAATAATAATAATAATAATAATAATAATAATAATAATATTATTATTATTATTATTATTATTATTATTATTATTGTGAAAAGTTACAATATTTTAGGTACAGTAGTTTAAACCTACACAATGGTTATGAGGCTGATAACACTAAAGAGACATGATAACCCCACACAAACACGTCACGCCCATACTGGAGTACGCAGCACCAGTATGGAACCCACACCTGGTCAAGTACGTCAAGAAATTAGAGAAAGTGCAAAGGCTTGCAACAAGACTAGTCCCGGAGCTAAGGGGTAGGTCCTACGAGGAGAGGTTAAGGGAAATCGACCTGACAACACTGGAGGACAGGAGAGATAGGGGAGACATGTTAACGACATAAAATACTGAGAGGAATTGACAAGGTGGATAGGGACAGGATGTTTCAGAGATGGGACACAGCAACAAGGGGTCACAACTGGAAAATGAAGACTCAGATGAGTCACGGGGATATTAGGAAGTATTTCTTCAGTCATAGAGTTATCCGGAAGTAGAACAATCTGGAGAGTGATGTAATAGAGGCAGGATCCTTAAACAGCTTTAAGAAGAGGTGCGATAAAGCTCATGAGTAGAGAGTGGACCTAGTAGCGACCAGCGAAGGGGCAGGGCCAGGAGCTGTGAATCGACCCCTGTAACCACAAATAGTTAAGCACACACACACACACAGGATAACATCAGAGGCACATGCTAGGCTGACAAAGATGCAGATGACCTTTAGAAATCTAAACAGACTTCTTTATGTCTTTCTTCAACGCATGTGTGCGTAGCCAACCCTGAATGTGTACAGTCTTCAGCACATTTGTGCGACCAACCTTGAATGTCCACCATCTATAACACATGAGCGACCAGCCTCGAGTAAGCAGCGCCAGTGGGGTAACCCAAGTAAATACGAATTGAAACTTGAGAAAGTTCAAAGACATTCAACCAGACGGGTCCTTGAGCTCAGAAAACTGAACTTTGAAAAAAGTACAAGATGTCTTCTTGGTTACACTAGCCACTACCATCCACAGGATGGATATGGGGAGTACAATAAACCAGCCACTGCCGTCCACAGGATGGATATGGGGAGTACAATAAACCAGCCACTGCCGTCCACAGGATGGATATGGGGAGCACAATAAACTAGTTACACGGATAGGAAAATTCAACGTCTTTTCATAACTCCTCGTAAAGAGTGGCAGGTGTATAGTAACAGGTGTTGGAACACTTGGGTAGTTGCCATGACATGCCCCAAATACCCAGGTAAGTGTGCAGGTGTAGCAACAGGTGTACGGGCAATAAGCCTGGTGTTTGTCTCTTTAGTGTGTGTGTGTGTGTGTGTGTGTGTGTGTGTGTGTGTGTGTGTGTGTGTGTGTGTGTGTGTGTGTGTGTGTGTGTGTGTGTGTATGTGTGTGTGTGTGTGTGTGTTTCAGTTTGATTAAGTTTACATTAATTTGTTTGTAAGTTTTGTGATTAAACTGTTTTCTTCACTCAGAATTAGAAATTCAAATTGAATTGCATCTGCCACTTGTGTGGCCACAAGATCAAGTTATCCTGATCATTCTGAAGTTCGCTTGGTGCCTTCCTCAGATTGCATTTGTTGATCTATTTATGTCTGGTCGGTGAACTTACTGTCGCCGCTATTTGCACCCTCATCTGTCATTTATGTAGACTGTGAACATCATGTGATCCAGCAGTGTCACTTGTGGGACGTCACTTACGACTTTTCCCCATTGTGATTTCAACCTGTTTATGCAGATTTTGTTGGCTATCAGTAGCCATGCCTCGTTTCAGGGGAGGCATGTTTTATCGTGTGTGTGTGTTGTGTGTGTATGTGTGTGTGTGTGTGTGTGTGTGTGTGTGTGTGTGTGTGTGTGTGTGTGTGTGTGTGTGTGTGTGTGTGTGTGTGTGTGTGTGTGTGTGTGTGTGTGTGTGTGTGTGTGTGTGTTTCCTGATAAACATCAATCTTTATCGTGGTCGACCACCTCAAACACTTCTCTGGAAAGAATCAGTTTATTGTCCAGGAACAACCCGCTCAACGACAGTACTGAGACTCAATACTAAATTATGTCCATCAATGTGATTTCGACTTGCTTCTGCGGTTAGTTATTCCCATAATTTTCCCAAGCTGATGGGGGCGAGAATTCGAAGCTAGTAAAATCCAAAAAAAAATATTTCTTGGTCATCTTACAAATCTCATCCACGACAGACTGGGCCGCGGGGGGCGTTGTCCCCCAGAACATCCTCCAGGTAGGCTCCGCCGCGGGGGGCGTTGTCCCCCAGAACATCCTCCAGGTAGGCTCCGCCGCGGGGGGCGTTGTCCCCCAGAACATCCTCCAGGTAGGCTCCGCCGCGGGGGGCGTTGTCCCCCAGAACATCCTCCAGGTAGGCTCCGCGCGGGGGCGTTGTCCCCAGAACATCCTCCAGGTAGGCTCCGCCGCGGGGCGTTGTCCCCAGAACATCCTCCAGGTAGGCTCCGCCGCGGGGGCGTTGTCCCCCAGAACATCCTCCAGGTAGGCTCCGCCGCGGGGCGTTGTCCCCAGAACATCCTCCAGGTAGGCTCCGCCGCGGGGCGTTGTCCCCAGAACATCCTCCAGGTAGGCTCCGCCGCGGGGGCGTTGTCCCCCAGAACATCCTCCAGGTAGGCTCCGCCGCGGGGGCGTTGTCCCCAGAACATCCTCCAGGTAGGCTCCGCCGCGGGGCGTTGTCCCCAGAACATCCTCCAGGTAGGCTCCGCCGCGGGGGCGTTGTCCCCAGAACATCCTCCAGGTAGGCTCCGCCGCGGGGCGTTGTCCCCCAGAACATCCTCCAGGTAGGCTCCGCCGCGGGGGCGTTGTCCCCAGAACATCCTCCAGGTAGGCTCCGCCGCGGGGCGTTGTCCCCAGAACATCCTCCAGGTAGGCTCCGCCGCGGGGGGCGTTGTCCCCCAGAACATCCTCCAGGTAGGCTCCGCCGCGGGGGGCGTTGTCCCCCAGAACATCCTCCAGGTAGGCTCCGCCGCGGGGCGTTGTCCCCAGAACATCCTCCAGGTAGGCTCCGCCGCGGGGCGTTGTCCCCAGAACATCCTCCAGGTAGGCTCCGCCGCGGGGGGCGTTGTCCCCCAGAACATCCTCCAGGTAGGCTCCGCCGCGGGGGGCGTTGTCCCCCAGAACATCCTCCAGGTAGGCTCCGCCGCGGGGGGCGTTGTCCCCCAGAACATCCTCCAGGTAGGCTCCGCCGCGGGGGGCGTTGTCCCCCAGAACATCCTCCAGGTAGGCTCCGCCGCGGGGGGCGTTGTCCCCCCGAACATCCTCCAGGTAGGCTCCGCCGCGGGGGCGTTGTCCCCAGAACATCCTCCAGGTAGGCTCCGCCGCGGGGGCGTTGTCCCCCAGAACATCCTCCAGGTAGGCTCCGCCGCGGGGGCGTTGTCCCCAGAACATCCTCCAGGTAGGCTCCGCCGCGGGGCGTTGTCCCCCAGAACATCCTCCAGGTAGGCTCCGCCGCGGGGGGCGTTGTCCCCCAGAACATCCTCCAGGTAGGCTCCGCCGCGGGGGCGTTGTCCCCAGAACATCCTCCAGGTAGGCTCCGCCGCGGGGCGTTGTCCCCAGAACATCCTCCAGGTAGGCTCCGCCGCGGGGGCGTTGTCCCCAGAACATCCTCCAGGTAGGCTCCGCCGCGGGGGCGTTGTCCCCAGAACATCCTCCAGGTAGGCTCCGCCGCGGGGCGTTGTCCCCAGAACATCCTCCAGGTAGGCTCCGCCGCGGGGCGTTGTCCCCCAGAACACCTCCAGGTAGGCTCCGCCGCGGGGCGTTGTCCCCAGAACATCCTCCAGGTAGGCTCCGCCGCGGGGGCGTTGTCCCCAGAACATCCTCCAGGTAGGCTCCGCCGCGGGGCGTTGTCCCCAGAACATCCTCCAGGTAGGCTCCGCCGCGGGGGCGTTGTCCCCAGAACATCCTCCAGGTAGGCTCCGCCGCGGGGCGTTGTCCCCCAGAACATCCTCCAGGTAGGCTCCGCCGCGGGGCGTTGTCCCCAGAACATCCTCCAGGTAGGCTCCGCCGCGGGGCGTTGTCCCCCAGAACATCCTCCAGGTAGGCTCCGCCGCGGGGGGCGTTGTCCCCCAGAACATCCTCCAGGTAGGCTCCGCCGCGGGGGGCGTTGTCCCCCAGAACATCCTCCAGGTAGGCTCCGCCGCGGGGGGCGTTGTCCCCCAGAACATCCTCCAGGTAGGCTCCGCCGCGGGGGGCGTTGTCCCCCAGAACATCCTCCAGGTAGGCTCCGCCGGGGGGGCGTTGTCCCCAGAACACCTCCAGGTAGGCTCCGCCGGGGCGTTGTCCCCAGAACATCCTCCAGGTAGGCTCGCCGCGGGGCGTTGTCCCCAGAACATCCTCCAGGTAGGCTCCGCCGCGGGGGCGTTGTCCCCCAGAACACCCTCCAGGTAGGCTCCGCCGCGGGGCGTTGTCCCCCAGAACATCCTCCAGGTAGGCTCCGCCGCGGGGGGCGTTGTCCCCCAGAACATCCTCCAGGTAGGCTCCGGGTAAGATACACTTTCTGGGAAAAGATGGAGAGAGAGAGAGAAAAAAAAAAGAGAGAAAAAATAGTAAAGAGCGGAAAGACAGAGCAAGGAGAAGGAAAAAATAGCAAAGGGAGGAAAGATAAAGGGGAAGTTAGATATGTAGGAGAGGGGGGAGAAGGGGCGGCACGTGGCAGCGCGTGGTCCGCTTTGTGTACTTTCTTCCCATTTCCCCCACCTCTCCCTCCGTCTCTCTCTCCCCTCTCCCTCCCTCTCTCTCTCCCCTCTCCCTCCGTCTCTCTCTCCCCTCTCCCTCCCTCTCTCTTTCCCCTCTCCCTCCCTCTCTCGCACGCTCCCCTCTCCCCACCACGCCGTCGCCAGGATATCGATCGACATTCTCCGCCCTGCAACATATTTCATGAGGGGATGGAGGGGAGAGGGGGGTGGCGCCATGCAGCTTTGAGGGGGGAAAGCCCCATGCTTAAGGTAAGAGCGCCATGCAGGTCTGGGAAAGCCATGCAGGTCTCAGACCCATTTTCAAACCAGACTTCTAAACTCGGAAAGGAAATATGAAAGAGCAACCTGGCAACACAGAGACGAGAGATCGGTGTATACTGAATGGAAAAATAATACCAGAAATACGTGAATGTGTGTGTTTCACGCTCTTATAGCAGGAGGGTAGAACCTCCCTGGATGGTTGCTATCATCCTACTCCCTGTCTCACATGACAGGAGGGTAGTACCTACCTGAATGGTTGCTATCATCCTAGTATCTGTATCACATGACAGGAAGGATAGTACCTCTCTGGATAGTTGCTATCATCCTAGTACCTGTCTCACATAATAGGAGGGGAGTACCTCTCTGGATGGTTACTATCATGCTACTGTATCACATGACAGGAGAGTAGTACCTCCCTGAATGGTTGCTATCATCCTACTACCTGTTTCACATGACAGGAGGGTAGTACCTCTCTGGATGGTTACTGTCTATCATCCTCCTACTAGTTTCACATGACAGGCGGGGAGAACCTCTCTGGATAGTTACTGGCTATCAACCTACAGTACTACCTGTCTCATATGACAGGAGGGTAGCATCTCCCTGGATGGCTGCTGGGTATCTTCCTACGTCCTATCTCACTCATATGACAGGATAGTACCTCCCTGGATGGTTGTTGATTATCAACTTACTACCCGAAGGTCTGCGGTGGTTGTCTGATGACTGAGTGGCTGACTACTAACAGCTTTTGGAATTTTAGTTATTTCTTCCTGGAACTGACGGTAATGTGTAAACATAGTGAGAGAGAGAGAGAGAGAGGGGGGGGGAATCCCGTCTTCAATAATGTGTGTGTACTCACCTTGTTTGTGGTTTGCTAGTCGAGTCTTATTTCCTGGGCCCGCCTCACAACTACATACGACTACCTTCACTAATTATCTCTCTGTTGTGCCGTACCTATCCTTAAAACTGTGTATGAAGTCTGCTTCCACCACATACCCGTCTAGGCCATTATTCTATTACCTGATCGCCCTGTAACTAAAAAAAAAAATCTTATATTCTGATGTCCATATAAGTCATCTGTCTTTTTTTTCTTTTCATATACATCCCTGGTCCCCTTTTTTTCAAATGTTCATGTCTGCTCTACATATCCAGTTTTCTGACTATCTTGGACGCTGTTATCATATCTCCCCTGGTCCTTACTATGTACTATGACTTACGTACGTACTATGTACTTACGTACATAGTACGTACGAGTAAATTACCTAAGATAACCCAAGAAAGTCTATTTTCTCACTCACATCTAATTACACCCATTCACATCTGAGAGCCTTCGACTCACAACTGAAGCTCCTGCACACTACAACCACTCACGTCACACACTACAACCACTCTTCTTACACACTGCTACATATTTATTTCTATATACATAATCACCTGTCAGAAATACATTGCAAAAACTGGGTCTTTTATATGTAAATCAACATTCTAAACAGTATAATCGACATTGACAGTCAATGATAATTATTATTATTATTATTTATTATTATTAGGTGTTGGGTTGAGGCTGGTGCTGCATGTTCTTTCACCGGTCTCAAATGCCGTATACAGAATCCTGAATGAGTGTATCTTAAGGTTCTTGAATGCAGTTCATAGGTTTGCTTGGCTAAGATTCGCAGCCGGCGCTATTCAGCTATGTGTACCTCTGGCGACACGCTCGGTGTTAAACTTACCCCAACTGCTTGTTGAAGACTCTGTTACCCTGGTCTGCACTCCGTCTCTGGTCTTCTTGTTCCTTCCCAGATTCTTTTTAGCTTCGTATTTGCAGGGGATGAATTCCAGTAACTATTTGGTCCGGGTTGAAGCATTTTCTTATTTTCTGCAGTTTTTAATTTCTTCGTTGATTTTTTCAGCGTCTGGTATTTTTTATTTCTTACAAGGGGAACAATGGTGGTGCTAACACTGACTCTTGTGGCACCCCGCTTGTCAGAGCTGCCCATCCTGATACCTCCTCCCTGACCAACACTTGTTCATCCTCTTACGTAGTCTGCAATTTAATGTTATTTTGCAATTATTCCTTCCTGCGCTTTAAATTTATGGCATGGTGGAGAGAGAGAGAGAGAGAGAGAGAGAGAGAGAGAGAGAGAGAGAGAGAGAGAAGAGAGAGAGAGAGAGAGAGAGAGAGAGAGCTATGCTGGTGGTGTAGTATCCTCAGAATTGGCCATACTTGTATTTAGTGGTCCGTAAAGGTTATTCTTCCTCAACATTCAGAAGGTTCAAAACACTTTTCAGTTCAGTCAGAATAATAAAATTATTGATCTTTACTCCAGTATTATGTCCAGTGTTGTTACTGGTTTTTTTTTATTACTCGTATCAATATATTAATTTTGCGCGCCTGATTATTGCTCCTCTTACTAATATTACCGATTATTCTTGACTGGAGACGAAAAGGTTAGATGCAGAATTAATGATCCTCGTGTAGTTGATAGGCTTTGAACCCCATTAACTAACCAATCAACCCTCTTATTAAAAACAAACAACTCTTCTTCCCTCCTAACACCCCCTTCCTCTAACACCTCCCCTAACGCCCCACCCCTAAAATCCCCTCCCCTTGGTCGCCTAGCTGTCTGGCTGCTCCAGACTGCCCCATAAGACCGTCACACAAAAAAAGTTACAAAAATCTTAATTATTTTGCCTTTTTCATATGAATTCCTGGGCGTTTCTGGAGCTCTGGGGATAGAATAGTGGTGTAGGGAGGTGTGTAGGTTGTGACGGTGTTGGTGGGAGTGGTATTATGGGTGGTTAGAGGAGAGAAGAGAACATGTGGTACAGACGAAGCAGCGTCCCTGTGTCTGCCTCACTGACCATCACCACTACACTCTTAACATGCATAGATTTCGCTCGCCTCGATTTTTCATGCATTGTACGCCTTCTGCCGCCTTACTTTCGCTTGGAAATATCGTTCCTTTTGTCGTCAATCTATCTTATTAGTTTGTCTGCCGAGAAAATCGTTCGTAATAGCTAAATTTCGTGGAAAAGTCATTGTTCAGCATTTTGAAAATCGGTTTAAAACAGCGAGACTTACCCTGGAGAGTGAGCACGCTACAACAGCGGCTCCCTCTGCAAAATGGCACAAAATTGATCGATTTTCACGATTTATCAAACTAAGAGGGAACATTGGTGAAAATTTAAGCCGGTCTCTTATAGATGGATGTTAATGGTGATATGGGTCTAGCACGGTCGGTCAGGTTAAGCAGCCTTAAAGCTGACAAGTTAATGGACCGGTGTCCGGGTATATAATACAGACACTTCAGTGTTCTTTTTTTTTACGCTGTTCATCTTTTACACTTTTTACTGTGTACGGTGTGTGTGTATGTGTGTGTGTATGTGTATGTGTATGTGTGTGTGTATGTGTATGTGTGTGTAGATGTTTGTCCGTGTGCTTTTACACACACTGGAGGGGGCAGGAGCTACGACTCGACCCCTGCAACCACAAATGAGTATACAGTATACACACACACGTGTACCACTTAACAAGCCTCCATCACTCTCTATATAGTGCAAACGATAAAACACAAAGTTTACCACCACTGCCATCCTTGCCACCTACCTCAGTTTACACCAGTTATATAACTACATATGATATGACTTTACCAACCATATTACACATCTTTCCTTGCCTGCGATATCAATCCTAGATGTTGTGACTCTTAGCCAAAAGCAATACAGAATCTGTTTCACAAATGGTGTGTCCCGACCCAAGGAAATCAAGAGATACTTATACCAGCACAGTTGTTTGGCGTTCTCTCTCAATTGTCTTAAGACGTACAGGTGACCAATGTTATGAACGACGATCTATGCAAAGGGAATCTAAGTTTGGTGTATTTAAACCTAGTGATGACGAAATCCAGGCATGAAGAGGCTGGTGGATAGAGCATCAAAGTGTCTGCTTGTCACTGGTACAAGGAAACTCATGTGAGGATCAAGGCAGGAGAGTAATTGATCTGTTTGTTTCGGTTTTAGATCCTCATCAAAACGAGATCGAGAAACATTCACTAATAACTTGCACCTTACGTGAAGAACTTTATATCACTGGCATGTGTAACAGCATGGAAGCTCTTGGCAGACATCACTTTACTACCGATAAATCCCTTGCAGAGCCGCTGTGTATTACTTACATTGCAACACCACCTTTCGAACCTCAAACCTTACAACACTTATAACGACGTTTAGGTCTGCCCTCATAAACTCTCCCTCCGAAGTGCGGGTCATTTGTGAATGGTTCTAGCAACAGTATTATGCGTTGCGTTCTTCTGATAGAAATATATGGAAAAGAACTCTTCTGTAGGCTGTGTCTGCGTGTGTGTGTGTAGGCTACTTACTGCCTCTGATCATTGTTCAGAGAGCGGCGATGCTCAGGCAATTTCATTTTTTTCCCCTCTAAAATTAAAATATTTGATTTAAAAAATATCAATTTAGATTAAAAGCGCTTAACTTTACGGATTTTAAAGAACTTTTCAAATGTCGCAGTTCAAGTGTTTTGTAATTCTGTGAAGATGGCAAAGGTGAATAAATACTTGAAGACGAAGGAGTGGCAAAGAGTGGCAGGGGTTGCTAGGTGGGTGGCAGGGAGTGGGGCAAGGGTTGCTAGGTGGGTTGCAGGGAGTAGGGCAGGGGTTGCTAGGTGGGTGACAGGGAGTGGGGCAAGGGTTGCTAGGTGGGTGGCAGGGAGTGGGGCAGGGAGACGTTACACTCGTTTTATCCAACACAGTTTATCTTTACAAGTCTAGAGCTGTTATCCCACCTCAGCTCATCTGAATGTACATATACTTCAAGCTGAAGTATACTACCATCCCCAGGATGCGACCCATGGCAATGAACACCCAGGTACTTATTTACTGCTGGGCGATCAGGCGCAGCATGTCTGTAAATAAAACATATGCTACGTTTAAAAGACATTTTAAAGTTTCCTCAACGTTGCATATGTCTTATTTGTACACGTGTCATTACAATACTTTTTTTTTTTTTTGGGGGGGGGGACACCCTGGTACGGGCGTATCTATGTCCTCTGAAGCATTGTTCTACATTTCTTGCTAGGTGAACCCCAAGTTTCTTCCACTTTTTATTACAGTCACTACTCATCTGCCCCTCCATCATTCCCCTTCATATACTTCCCTCCCGAATCCGCCAGTATCTACCTCCTCTCCACACACCTACTCTCCTTGAATGTGAGTTAGATCTGCCTAGCTTGGGCCAGTAGGCCTACTGTAGTGTTCCTCCTTTTTTATATTCTTGTGCGTTCCTCCCCAATCCGTCTCTACCTACTCCCCACCAACATTTAGATATTTTTTCCCCTTTCCTTCTCATTCAGTTCTCCCTCTCCCGCATCTCCCCCATCCTCCTCGCCATTAATGAGAGAGGGTTCACATGGGTCCACACAAGTAAGTGTTGATTTATTATACCAGTAGGTCTTTGCTAGCCCAGAGAACAGTCATAACAAACTCTCTAGTTAGAGCTAACAGCCTTGTTAGTTCCATTTGTTAGTTCTCGTTTGTATTCCCCATCAGTTCAGCTCATTCTCTCTCCTCCTTTGTATCCCCCTCGTAACTCCATCTCTTTAGTATCCACTCGTTAACCTAGTTAGTTCCCCTCGTTGATACCACTAGTTAGTCACCCTCGATAGTTCCCCTCGGTAATCCGCCTCGTACAAGGAGTGGTTAGAAAATGAACTGATTAGTTTTGTTACTATCATCCGTCCTCTGGACGGTAGTGGCCAGTTTATTGTGTACCCCTATATACTTTATATTTAGTTTGAGCGTCTGTATATATGCCAAATTGCCAGAAGTACTTGTAACCTTCATGGTTATTTTATGTATTGTTCCAGTCACGGTATTGTACCTTTATCTTCTTCTTTACAATTCTTTAACTGTATCCTAAATAATAATTATATTATTTAAAGAAGACTTATCAAAGTTATATGAGCCTTCTGCTTTCAAAATACTTCTACTGGCTAAGTCGTCTTTATGTTATGGATTGTCACTGTGAAATATTAACCCATAAAAATTGTGCATCAAATACTTTCTCTTAGATAATCATTCCTGGTCTGCATTGCGTTTATCATGCGAGCTTAATGCACTTACTGATGGCGTGTACCCAGCTGTGATCAATGAGACAAGCTTATTGTTAACTTCACTGCTATTAGGATCACAGTTTGAAACGCAGGAGCCCAGTTGTTAATTGTTATGCTTCTCTCGATATGTTCTCGCAATTCTTAATTTGAGGAAGATTAAACTAGGCGAGAGAAGACGTATGGGCAAGTTTCACTCCTGTTCAACTGGTAGTACATAATTAGGTACTTGGGTTAGTTGATCGTCGTGGGTTGCATCCTGCATTACTATGCAGGAACAACAGTAAATTGGAATTCAAGGTCTACAGGAAGCCGAGCAACAAATGCGACCCGTTACACTTCCTATCACAACATTACACTAGGACAAGGAGAGGAACCACCATAGGAGTCCACTTGAGAGTAAATAGAAACTCTGGCCCCAATTTCTACTAAATACACCAGGCCTTCACCAAACTGCAATACTCAGCACATTTCATTAACTACTGCAGGAAATAAGCAGAGAAAATCAACACACCCAGACAACGAATCACCGATCAGATTCTCAGCAACTATTAGTGTTGTGTGTAGACGTATACAACCATATATCCTATTGTGACCTCTGGACTTCTTGTGATTTGTATTCACTGCTCGTTATAACTTTCTTGTATTGACAATCCTTGTACATTTGTAAATATTATTCGAAGCTAATTCGTGAAAAAAAAGGATTTATATATATTATTTTTGAGTGTAGCTTCTTTTCTTATTTGTGACTATTGCTGGCCGCTGCTAAGAGCTCAACTTGACACTGCAGGAATGCAACAGAAGTACTGGCCCTTCACCTGCATTAAAACAACAAAAGGTGGTACTAACAGCAAACACATAAACATTGCATCAGTTTCGTGACGTGATTCTCAACGCTAGTTTCTAGAGTTTCCAACTTTTTTTTAATTTTAAATTCTATTTTTGTATTTTAAGATAGGCTGTTTCCAGGAGGGAACTCTACAGTCTGGGACCGGGCCGTGGGGGTGCTGACCCCCTGAAGCCACTCCAGGTAAGTTCCAGTAGGACGCTTCAGGTTAGGGTATGTTTGGCTAAGATAGTTCAAGTTAAAGTTAGTTCAGGTTAAGTTAAAATAGTTCAGGTTATGTTAAGATAGTTCACGTTAGATTAAGATAGTTCAGGTTAGATTAAGATAGTTCGGGTTAGGTTAGGTTAAGATAGTTGAGGTTAGTTATGTTTAGTTAGTTAAGGTTATGTTACGTTAAGATAGTTCGTTCAGGTTAGGTAAGGTTAGTTCGTGAACCAAGTTACCTGCATTGCTAATATCATTTTCACTGGTAAGTGCTGAACTCTCAGGTGTCAAGAGTTTGTGGAGAATAAGCAGCAGGAGATTTGATCCTAGGAAAGAGAGTTTACGTCGAGTACCCCGGGGTGAGGAGCCCGTCACTGGCACGAAGGCAGGTGGGAGACGGTACTCAGGAACAATGTGACTATTGTTCCACGTAAGTGCTGCACCGGATGTTTACACTAGCAGGTGGCGCCGCCGCCAGGTGGCAGGACAGAGGCAGGTGGCGCCGCCGCCAGGTGGCAGGACAGAGGCAGGTGGCGCCGCCGCCAGGTGGCAGGACAGAGGCAGGTGGCGCCGCCGCCAGGTGGCAGGACAGAGGCAGGTGGTGCCGCCGCCAGGTGGCAGGACAGAGGCAGGTGGCGCCGCCGCCAGGTGGCAGGACAGAGGCAGGTGGCGCCGCCGCCAGGTGGCAGGACAGAGGCAGGTGGCGCCGCCGCCAGGTGGCAGGACAGAGGCAGGTGGTGCCGCCGCCAGGTGGCAGAACAGAGGCAGGTGAAACAACGCCCTTTCCAATCTGACTGAAAATACGACTTTATAATTTATTATTATTATTATTATTATTATTATTATTATAAAAAGAAGCACTAAACCACAAGGGTCATACAGCGCACGACTTTATAAGAAATTCCTAAACTTATTTACCTTTCCTTGAGCTTTACACAAATGATTAATATATATATATATATATATATATATATATATATATATATATATATACATGGGATTAAAGTATTTTCGATTGGTAAACAAGTGACATAAGACTTAATGAGCTTTGTGTGACCATAGGCTATAAACTCGGTTGGCCAGCATTAACTTGAGTAATACATATCTGAGTATTGATTGATATGTGGTCATATAATGGGTCGTAGACAGCATGATAAACGTGGTCACCCAGAATTTTTTTACAGTGGTCTTGAGGTCACATGGTCTATGGGCACATGCAAATAGTCAAACTATTTACAGTGGATACACTTAATGGTGCTTAAATCTGAACGAATGTAGTGGCGGCGGCAGGGAGAAGAGGCCAGAGGGAGCAAAGCTAGAGGGAGCCGAGACCAGAGGGAGTAGAAGCCAGAGGGAGCAGAAGCCAGAGGAAGCAAAAGCCAGAGTAAGCAGAAGATAGACGGAGTAGAAGCCAGAGGAAGCAAAAGCCAGAGGGAGTAGAAGCCAGAGGAAGCAGAAGACAGAGGGAGTAGAAGCCAGATGAAGCAGAAGAGAGGGAGTAGAAGCCAGCGGGAGCAGAAGCCAGAGGAAGCAGAAGACATAGGGAGTAGAAGCCAGAGGGAGCAAAAGCCAGAGGAAGCAGAAGACAGAGGGAGTAGAAGCCAGAGGGAGCAGAAGCCAGATGAAGCAGAAGACAGAGGGAGCAGAAGCCAGAGGGAGCAGAAGCCAGAGGGAGCAGAAGCCAGAGGGAGCAAAAGCCAGAGTAAGCAGAAGACAGACGGAGTAGAAGCCAGAAGGAGCAGAAGCCAGAGGAAGCAGAAGACAGAGAGTAAAAGCCAGAGGGAGCAGAGGCCAGAGGGAGCAGAGGCCAGAGGGAGTAGAAGCCAGAGGGAGCAGAGGCCAGAGAGAGTAGAAGCCAGAGGAAGCAAGGGAGCAGAAGCCAGAGGGAGCAGCGGCCAGTGAGAGCAGTCAGTACTCTTGTTGCCAGGGAGTGACTGCCCGGGGAAGAGGGAAGGCGGTGAGTGTGGGCGGTTGTGGGTGGGATTAAAGGGGAGGGAGGATCATGGAGTGGCTAAAGGGCTGAAGACTCCCTTATTTTCTAAGACCTTCTCTCCCCCACACATAATTTTAAACATATACAATGATTTTTAAATAAATTATGTAAAATATAACATCCCCTCGTAATTTCCAGCTGACTTATTTCCATTGGTATCCTAGTGCTATACAGCTACAAGTACTATAGATGCCATCTTATTCTATCTTAGTGATACTAATACAAAATAAATAAAATATGTATATATAAGATAAAAAGTAAAATATGAATATTTTAACGATATAAAGGAAATGACTATCGTACAGTTTTGCCGTTCCATTCTTTAGTCTTTGACGCCTTTCTTGTTTTGTATGTTAACTTTAGGTTAAGATTATCATGATCAGGGAAGGGTGTGTGGGTGGGGGTGGATGTGGGCGTGGGTGAGGGAGGAATTGTGTGTGGGTGGAAGTGGGGATGGATGAGGGTGTGGGTGGGGTATGGTGGAGAAAGGGTATTTGGGTAGGGGTGGCGATGGATGAGGGTTGGTGGGGAGGAAGAGTGTGTGGGTGATGGGGGGCAGGAAAAGTTTGTGGGATGGGGGTGTATGTGGGTGTGAGAGGCGGTGTAGGACGAACACCATTGCACCATACATGACCCTAGGTGGGTTACCTCTCCCCTCCCCCACCACCCACGTACATGACAGCCAACAACCAAAACCACTCGAGTACAACTGAGTACGTAAGCACTTTACAAGTCTCTCTCTCTCTCTCTCTCTCTCTCTCTCTCTCTCTCTCTCTCTCTCTCTCTCTCTCTCTCTCTCTCTCTCTCTCTTACACACGCATATACATCCACATAAACATATATACATACATGTACATATATACATTCTAGAAAAACTCGAAATAGATTGGAATTAGACAAATTCACACTTACAAAGGGTATATAGGAAATCACACACAGAAGCTGTAATAATAATAATCTTTATTTCTACAAGTATACAGCCATAGCTGGCTCATCAACAACATACTACTATATAGAAAGCCCCTTGTTATGCAGAACATTTCGAGCAAATTAGGTCAATTTTGTCCCCAAGATGCAACCCACACCAGTCGACTAACACCCAGGCACCTATTTTACTGATAGGTGAATATGGACAGCAGGTGCCTTAAGGAAACATATCCTAATCTTGCCACCCGTACCGGGGATCGAACCACGGACCTCAGTGTGTGAGCCTGTGGATCGACCCCTGCAACCATACATAAGTGAGTACACTCACTCCCTCCAGCAAGAAAAAAAAATACTCTACAGTAATACAAAACAATGAAAAAATAAAATCCTTGAAAACACAATGCGCCGCCCGGGAATCGAACCCGGGTCGCAAGAATGGGAATCTTGCATGATACCACTACACCAGCGGCGCTCCGGGATACATTGGGGGAATATAAATCATAACACTGACGATTACAGTTGTCTTGCCTGATGATAGGCGTGAATTAACCCGGATAACTCTCCCCCATAAAAAAAAGTCGAATTTTATTTCCATAGTATTTTTTCGAAGTAGATTTTACGAATGATGTTTATTTGCATTGCATGTTTATTCATTTACAGTCGTTCATTATATTCAATTTACGGGTGCTATAAACTCATGCTTTATTTTTTACAATAATTTTCTCAAATATTATTATTGCTATCATAGTTATCATTTATTATTATTTTTATTTTTAATTATTATTATTATTATTATTATTATTATCATTATTATTATTATTGAGTGGTGCTATGTTTACTATTCAAAGTTTAGCTGTCTCTTACGTCAGTGATTGCGCCTTCGGCTTCCAACCGAAGGACCCAGGTTCGACCCCGGGGCGGGGAGAGATGCATGGGCAAGCCTCGTAACACCTCATGTACCAGTTCACCTCTGGAGGCTAGCGGACACATGAGCGGAGGGAGGTACACATGGAGCGGACGGAAAGTACACATGGAGCTGACGGAAGTACACATGGAACAGACGGAAGTACACATGGAACAGACGGAAGTACACATGGAGCTGACAGTATTATACATGGAGCTGACAGTATTACACATGGAACAGACGGAAGTACAGATGGAGCTGACGGACGTACACATGGAGCTGACAGTATTACACATGGAACTGACGGTAAAGAAGTTGGACCAGAAAATATAGCCTATTTTGGCACCACTAGTAACAAACGTACACATTTAAATGTTTCCTGGACATACCTACAGCCTCGCACGAGGCTTTTTCTTTGTAATTTTCTTATTTGTGATTAAATATAGGTTCGTATAGGTTATGCAACCTAGCCTAACCTAACTTAAAGTAGCCTAACACAAGCTAAACTAATTATTTAACAACTTGTAAATGTACAGAAAGTGTTCCAGTCACAGTATTTTGCGTTCTTGTTATTTAAAATTAACGTAAGAACACGAAAGCAAGTTGTGTTGATGCGTGGAACACTGTTGTGTTGATGCGTGGAACACTGTTGTGTTGATGCGTGGAACACTGTTGTGTTGATGCGTGGAACACTGTTGTGTTGATGCGTGGAACACTGTTGTGTTGATGCGTGGAACACTGTTGTGTTGATGCGTGGAACACTGTTGTGTTGATGCGTGGAACACTGTTGTGTTGATGCGTGGAACACTGTTGTGTTGATGCGTGGAACACTGTTGTGTTGATGCGTGGAACACTGTTGTGTTGATGCGTGGAACACTGTTGTGTTGATGCGTGGAACACTGTTGTGTTGATGCGTGGAACACTGTTGTGTTGATGCGTGGAACACTGTTAGTGTTGATGCGTGGAACACTGTTGTGTTGATGCGTGGAACACTGTTGTGTTGATGCGTGGAACACTTGTGTTGATGCGTGGAACACTGTTGTGTTGATGCGTGGAACACTGTTAGTGTTGATGCGTGGAACACTGTTGTGTTGATGCGTGGAACACTGTTGTGTTGATGCGTGGAACACTGTTGTGTTGATGCGTGGAACACTGTTGTGTTGATGCGTGGAACACTGTTAGTGTTGATGCGTGGAACACTGTTGTGTTGATGCGTGGAACACTGTTGTGTTGATGCGTGGAACACTGTTGTGTTGATGCGTGGAACACTGTCCTCAGCAAGTATCTAGTTGAACGGGTCTTGAAAACAAAGTATCTCTGAAATTAGCAACCTTGACTTCTCCTAAAGCGGCACTGTTGATGCTTAGGAACTTCAAGACTTAGAAGAACATTGCAACAGACCTACTGACCCATGCTTGCCAAGTCATTCTCAAATTCATATTTATCCAACCCATTCTTGAAGACACTCAAGAAATTAGCATCGGAACCACTAATAAACTATGCTAACCAGGTCCTCAGGAATTAGACACACGTGCATAACCTAAATATCTTTAACTGAATAAAGGTATATTTTCAAAGAAAGACATCCAGATGTTGAGAAATGGTATGGTGATACCAACAAGATGTGGAAAAAGAAACTTATGTACAGTTCACAATAACTGTACTATTATTCCTACTGCCACTACTACTACTACTACCACCACTACTACTGCTGCTACTACTACTACTACTACTGCTACTACTACCACCACTACTACTGCTACTACTACTACTACTATTACTACTACTACTACTACTACTGCTTCTACTACCACTACTGCTGCTACTACTACTACCCACACGACTTTCCACCTGACTCCTGCCACTATATATACTCGTTTCTTAGTTATCTCTGTATTAGGACTGAAGAAGTTACTCGTGGCGAAACGTTTCCATTAATAAATGCCTTGAACCGTACATAACTGTCTTACCATATCCAGATGTTGCATATGTGACTGATTCCTCATCTTGTTACTGTATACCATTACTGTAACAGTAATAATCAGGTCCTACTCATATCTAAAAACCTTCTCACTCATTAGGCTTCTTCGCTATGAGATGGGTACTTCCTTCACAGATTTCTGTGATAAATGGATTTGAAACCCGACAAGTTGAAGATTAAGACACTTATGCAACATATTGGACTGATGAAGCCACTGTGTGGCGAAACGTTTCCTCAATAAAGATTCCCAAGTGTTGCATAAGTGTCTTAATCTTCACAGATTTATCAGTGATTACCTCACACGTTCCACGTGTACTCACTCTTTGTGGATAAAAAGAAATGGAGTTAGCAGCGTCACTCATGCAGAAGGAACAATCTTGTTGGACATGTGAAGACTGTCTTGTTAATTAAGATCTCAGCTAGCTACGTCCTAGTAAGCCTAGCAAGAAGCCTAGCAAATTTGACCCTTTCATGACTTACTGGTCGTTAGTGTAAGTTAAATGAGACATTTGTAACCTAAAGGCGTGATCAACAGTTAACAATATACCCCAAGATAACTGACGTTGACATTGATAAACCGTAACGACTTAATTAACAAAGCTCCTGGAGAGCGAAACGTTGCCACAATAAAATGTCGCATTAGTTGCACTTGTGTCCTTTTACCTACCATATTGTCGGTAATTGTATCAATGTTATTACAAAATAATGTTATTGCAAATTTACAATAATTGCGACGTTAACCTCGCTAATAACCGCCCTGATTACAACTTTATTAAACAAGAGAGGCACAAGTTCAGTGTAATGAGATTCTTTACTACTACTACTACTACTACTACTACTACATGTACACATTTGTAATTTTGAAGCCAATTTATTTGTTACATTTTTATTAAAAATTAAAAATAAAGAATTGAAATTCTCTCCTACATATCCGCAGGCCAATGGTGTTCTTGGAATTCCGGATTGAGTCGCCACATTGTAAACACTCTCTCTCTCTCTCACTGTATCAGGTGAATGCGTTCTCACATCCTCAAGTCAAGGCGCAGAAATCCGCCTGCGTTTTTTTTTTACATCCGGTTGCTCTTGCTAAATTTTGGGGGGATTATTATTTTTGTTTACGCTAATTACTAAACCAGTGTGGCTTATTCAAAGCGTACTGACGGTCGCTACTGCCTGTCCCAGCTACTGGACCACTATGGCAAGGTCCTGGATGCTGTAGAGGATAAACAAAATACAGATGAAGTATACACAGACTTTGCAAAAGCTTTCGACAAGTGTGACCATGGTGTAATAGCACACAAAATGCGTGATAAAGAAATAAAAGGAAAAGTTGGTAGATGGATCTATAACTTTCTGACAACACTAGGGTCTTTTAGGCTGCACGTATGTTGGAGTGTCATTGTGGTGGCACTTTATGTAGGAGAGTACATGGCCTCTTATTTCTAAGTGTTCTACCGTATCAAAAACTTTTCTGAAAGCTGGACACTTCAACAGACTGAGGGACTGACCACCTTAAAACTACTTCAAGGCTGATGGACCGATCACATCATCTTTACCACTTCACTGGTTCTTTTCTCTCAATATTTAGTCACCTCTGTACTCGACTGAGAGAGCCTACTGTGTAGGCGAAACGTTTCGGTAATAAAGATGCCTAACTGTTCCACATAAGAGGCCTATTGGATATTTATTGTTTTCTAGAGATATGTAGATTGAGTCAGGCAATTTTTTTTTCCATACCACCATTTGTACTTTTGTTTGGTCTGAAACTATACTGGCAAAGGTTAAGAATTTTGTGTTTTGTTGAGAATTGACACATATGCTTGCGCATTTTTTCAGATATCTTAGTAATGACAAGTTAAACCTAGCTAATTTAAGTATGTTTTTGAACGTTTTAGTGTCAACAGGTATGTTTTAATCAGCACCGAAATTGTTCCGGGGGTCAACGCCCCCGCGGCCCGGTCCATGACCAGGCATCATGTGCAGTTTTCGTTTAATACGAGAGAAGTACTAGCGAAGGCTCGAGCCTCCGTTCCCTATCGTCAAAACAGACGCTGGAACCAGCGTACGTTCGCCTTGAGCTGACGATCTGGTTGCGTTCCTGCAGACTGAAGTGAGCAAATCCGACGGCCGGATCTCTGTTATTCCGGATTTAGGATTCTGAGCCCAGAATGGGCGATTAATTTGAATTTTCGTGTTATACTTCGAGGCCCCGCTGATGATACCAGTAAAGTTGAACTTAATGAAGTGAGCTAAGTTCACTTTACGGCTTACGCCTACAATTGTGAACGTGCTAACCACTGTTAGAAACCTAAAAGAAGATTATGGTTAGTTAATTAGTTTTAGATATTTTTCACGAGAGAGTGAGAGAGAGAGAGAGAGAGAGAGAGAGAGAGAGAGAGAGAGAGAGATAGAGAAATCCCTACATAATTAACTAGTGAACTAATATGATTAGCAAAAGCCTGTTTTTACTACGTCTTAATCAGATTACTTCAGAATTGTTCATAAAATATATTTGCATAATAATAATAATAATAATAAAATTATTATTATTATTATTATTTAGAATTAAGAACTAGGGGCAGGTAAGTAGTGTTGGAGTGTACAGTGGCATGGTACCACTAGTTTCACAATATACACGGACGTGACCAGAGACCAGGATACATGCATTTATATATATGTGTACCACCTGTGTGGCAACAGTTATATAAATCTCGTAACTCATAAACATTTTAACAACACATTTTCAACGTGGTCGAATAGTTTAAATGATGTATATTTGTCTAGTCCAGCAATGCTTGGAGATGTGTTTGTACACGTTAAACATTGTGTGTGTGATTTGTAATTGCGTATTTGTAATCACAAGAGCAGAGCTATATGAGAAAAGAGAGGGAGAGAGAGTTTCACCTGTTTACGTATTCGCTCAAGCGTACGCATCCACTAGAGTTAAAAATACCAATTAATCTCTTCATATTCACGCCGAGTACCCAGAGCAGGAGACTGTAGATTTGGAGTTGGTTCTCTCTCTCTCTCTCTCTCTCTCTTTCTCTCTTTCTCTCTTTCTCTCTCTCTCTCTCTCATGAAAACCACGAGACAACCTTCCAAAAACTCATCACAAAACAATTATTTGACCAGTGCAAGCGTAACAAGCGTTCTATAAATCCTAGAACAATGCTGTTGGGTAGTTAGGACCACCAAGGCTATCTGATAGCCTTGGTGGTGGTCAGGTAGCTAAACCCATCAAGGCTGTCGGGTAGTTAGAATCAGTAAGACTATCGGGTATTAAATACACCTCAAAGGTTCTAAATACCTTCCAAACGCCGCTTCCGAGGCCTTTTTGAATCCCGGTAACAGCGTTGAAAAACCTTTCTAAATTTCGTTAAAGGCTTTCACAATGTCTCTGAATCCCAGTAATGGCTTTCGAAGTCCTTCCCAATTCTAATAAATGTTTCTAAGGTCCTCCTGCCTCCTGGTAAATGTGTCCATATATTCTTAAATCCCAGAAAGGGCGTCCAAAATCTCCGTGTGTCCCAGTAGCGGTGTTCAAATGGTTTTAGAATCCCGGTAATGGTGTCCAAATCCTTTCTGAATCTTAGAATGGGCGCTCAAATCTTTCTAATGGGTGCCCAGAGCCTTTATGATACACAAGAAGGTAGTCTGTCATCCATCAGTGTGATGATGTCTGTCATCCATCAGTGTGATGATGTCTGTCATCCATCAATGTGATGTCTGTCATCCATCAGTGTGATGATGTCTGTCATCCATCAGTGTGATGATGTCTGTCATCCATCAGTGTGATGATGTCTGTCATCCATCAGTGTGATGATGTCTGTCATCCATCAGTGTGATGATGTCTGTCATCCATCAGTGTGATGATGTCTGTCATCTAACAGAAAGCTGACTAAGCCTGCACGATGCCACTGAGGTCTTTATATTGCATACATTATTGGAGGTCTTAGTGTTTCTGGAAGCTAGAAGACCAGACTGTAGGTGATCATGACTAACTACAGCAAGTCTTACTGAAGCAAGCACACTGCAACACCATCTCTTTGCTTCCATCTGCAGTACCAGATAAATAAGACAGCTAACAACCCAAGCTCAACAAAGACTTGTCGTCCTTGATTATTTCCTACAATGTAATGTGGGTTCGGGACTGATGGTTATGGTAGCAATGACACAAAATAGTTGGTTTGTTATAGTGTATTGAAGGAGTAAGATGAAACCCAGCCTTTAGCACGTCTGCCAATATATGTAATACGCTGTTTTGTTTTGATTTGGCAATTATGTAGGTTCAGTGGCTGCCATGTGAGTGCTAGTTGCAATGATTGCAGAGCAAGGAGACAATGACCTGGAGATAATCAGAGCTGTGGTATCAGTGGAAGACTAACAGATGTTTACAGCTATGTTTCTTGTCTACTCTCGTGTGAGACCTAATAGATGTTGATCTAAAGTTCGGGTTACACCAGTATCCAGGCGTGTGTACGGAGGTGTGCAGGGATACAATGTTGGTGTTACAGGTGTTAGCTTCCAGTAGAGTTCCAGGAGCGACCGGATTCCCACCAATCTTTTGCTGTTGTGTTGGTCTCGGTGTGTGAGTTCCAGACCTTGTCAATCATGTCAGATTCTGCTGAGCAACCATTGTTTTTCACTGAAGGTCTTCTAAATTTCTACAGCAATTTACAACGAATCCAAATATTCGACCAGGTCGAAGAGTGATTACTTCTGCTGGAAAATCTTTTGGATACACTTTCAGCTCAGCCAGTCAAGATAAATCACTTAGATTTCCTTAGTCCAGTTCTGTAAATTAGACACATATGCAACACTTGGGTATCTTTATTGAGGAAACGTTTCGCCACACAGTGGCTTCATCTTGAATAGATTGATGGACTGACAACATCGTCTCAAGATTGAGGGCCTGACAACCTCACACTCCTCCTGTTCTTCACGATTCTCCTTTGTATGGACTGATGAAGCCACTGTGTGGCGAAACGTTTCCTCAATAAAGATACCCAAGTGTTGCATATGTGTCTAATTTACCAACTCGTCGGTTCTCTGAACCATTCATTCACATTTAGTCCAGTTCTGTTGTACTGGCTCTCTAGTCAATGATCTATGGGCCTAAATCCCAGGGTCTAACCCAGGGCAGTAAACTGAGAGGAAATGCACTCCTGCAATTTGTCACTGTAGCTTCGATGACATACCTGAGGAGAGACAAGCGAGAGTCATGTCGGGAAGGTAGAATGAGAGACCAGAGGATAAGTGGCTGGGTAGCCGCGATGTCTCCACCGCCATCCGTAGATGTGTAGACAAAGGGGTAGAAGAAGGATTTTAGATTGTGCCACCTAAGCGGCTAGTTTATTGTGCACCCGTTATCCATCCTGTGGAGGGTTGCGCAAAAGCGTATGAACACACAAATGGCCTAGGAACTAGGACCCAAAAGAATTTACAGGAATACATCTGGATTTATATCTACAGTTCACTTATCTGTTGCAAGCAAATTTAGGAAAATTGTTTAATATATCTGGGGAAATTTAAGGAGTGTTAGATGAACACCGGCAGCAGGTGTTAGGAGACTTGCCCATATGTTCTCGCCTTCACCTGGGAATCATAATACCAACACCCAACCACCGAGCTAGGAGTCACCTCTTGGTAATGGCACTGACAGAGTGGCACTGAAGGAATGCCACTGACAATGACACTGATGGGGGTACCACTGAGTGGCACTGACAGTGGCACTGATGGGGGTACCACTGAGAGTGGCACTGAGAGGACGGCACTACACTCGATGGACCAGTGAATATCAGGCAGACCTCCTTGCTGAGGTCACTAATACAATCAAGCACTCCACTGTTATGCACAGCTGAGCAATTTACCAGTCACCATAGCCTCGTTGATCCTGAACAATGTTACCACGAGCACGCTCACTCAACCATCATTGTGTGTACTCACCTAGTTGTGGTTGCAGGGGTCGATTCACAGCTCCTGGCCCCGCTTCTTCACTGGTTGCTACTAGGTCATTCTTCAAGCTCCATGAGCTTTATCATACCTATTCTTAAAGCTATGTATGTGTGTGTGTGTACTTGAGTTAGGAAGGGTCGATTCATATCTCTTGGCCCCGCCTCTTAACTCCCTCCTATCAGCATTTATTGATTCCTGGCATCCATTATTATTATTATAATCATGGGGAACCGGAGCACAGATCCAATTCCCTAGATCAAGAGCCCCTCACCAGCGTCAAGGAACCTCCCTTGAGGGGTACTCGTCTCTAGAAGCCCGATAGGAACTAAAACTAACCAATGTAGAAGAGAGAAGGATCAGGGTAGATGTGACAACGACATACAAGATTCTCAGACGACAAGAATGAGGCACAGGTATGTAAGGAATTACTTTATCTGTCCTAGGCAAGTAAGCAAGGGGAATGAAGTAGGCGGTGATGGTAAACTTAGTACACAGCTTCAAGAATAGGTATAACAGAAACCCAAGAGGCCAGGAGCCAGTTTTGGCCAGTTCACGGCTAAGAAGCAGGATCAGGAGTCTCGACCCTCCCCAGACACGACTTGGTAAGGACACACATTGGACTAAACACTTGCTGGGTCTCTGAAGTGAGACCAGGTTTCTAAAGTAACCTTGAAGGAGGGGGAGGGGGAGAGAGGGGGATGGAGGGAGAGATGGGGGGCGGTGGAGAGGGAGTGGAAGAGGGATTAGGGAAGGGGGAAGAGAGAGGGGGAGGGGATTTCGGTGATCATCAATTGCATCAGGTGTGTGTGTGTATTTGTACCACACACACATACACACACACACACACACACATACACACACACACACATACACACACATACACACACACACACATACACACACACACACACACATACACACACACACACATACACACACACACACACACACACACACACACACACACACACACACACATACACACACACACATGCACACACACACACACACATACACACACACACACACACACACACACACACACACACACACACACACACACACACACACACACACATTATTTCCAGCAGTGTTGCGTGGTAAATGACATAGAAAGCGAAAGTTCATACAACTGATTCAGTGTTTCCATCTAAATGACTGTCTGCCTCACTGTCTGCTTGACTGTCTGCATGTTTGCCTAACTGCATGCCTGTCTGCCTGACTGTCTGCATGTTTGCCTAACTGCATGCCTGTCTGCCTGTCTCTCTGCCTGACTATTTCTCTGACTGCCTGGTTGTCTGCCTGACTTGCTGCCTGTCTGTATGTCTCCCTGTCTGCCTACCTATGTCTGTCTGCCTGGATATCTGTATATGTATATTTATGTCGTGCCGAATAGGTAAAACTTGAGATTTTTGGATTAAATAGCAACGCTCTTCTTGCCGAATAAGGCAAGCGAAAATTTGTGTATGCAATAATTTTACAAAAATCATTCTGAACCTAACGAAAAAAATATATTTCATTGTGTTTGTTTAATATTAAATAATTGTAAACTTATCTAAAATGTATTTAGTTGGAATAGGCTAAATTCAATTGCGTTTGTTATAATAAGGTTAGGTAAGTTTTCTGAGGTTCTTTTGGTACAATTTTTGTTTCATTAATATAAATGAAAAAATATATCTTTAAACGTATAAGAGAAATTTTTAGAAAGGACTTAATTTTAAATGAGTTCTTGCATATATATATATATATATATGCCACATACGTTGCTCTGTTGACAAGTGTTGATATTTGCATTGTCGCTGGCGCCACCACCATCACAATGATTACTACCTACCACTATTACCACCAGCATTACCACCACCCAATTGAAATAAGTCACTTTGACTTTGGGTTATCCTAGAGGGTAATTACACGTGTACTTCTGTGTGCCTGTACCTAAATAAACTTACATCACCCAGAGTAACTACCCAAACCGCCACTACCATCATTACAAACACCAATTGCCAACCACAGTCATAACCACCAACTACCAACAACCACCATAATTCTTCCTGGTGTGGTGACCTCTCCTCAGGGTTGCATGGTGTTTACTAAGAGTAAACACTCGCAGCGCACAGCATGGGACCCACGAACGTCCTCAACGACGTGTGGGTGGTAGGTGGCCTTCACCAACCACCCAGCCTGTTATGAAGAGCTGACTGCCAGGAACATGCAAAAAATAGACGCTGTATAATGTGTATTGTGTATTGTGGCTTCGCGGAGGTGTTTGCGGGTTTATATGCAGCCTGTATATCTTGGATTACTATGACACGATTGCAAACAAACCATACCACGGGTGAGGTATGGTTTGTTTGCTAACGCGTCGGTCTGGAGTTTTAGGACTCTCTGATCGCGGGTTCTAACCCCACCCGTAGTATGGTTTGTATTACTAGGGGTATGCGTCTATGTTTAGACTTCTAGCCTGGTGGTAGGGGTTTGCTTTTCAGGAAAGCAAAGGTTAATTTTTTAACCCTTCACGCACACTTACATGTGATAATGTCTATTTCGTGTTAAATTAGGTTAAGTTACGTTTTGCTAGGTTGCGTTGGAAGTTGATTAGGTTAGGTTAGGTTTAGGTTAGACTATACAAACCTACTAAAACGTATATTTAAACACAAATATGAGAACTGGCAACGAGGCGGCTGAAAACAAGAAAAGAAACGTTCAAATACATACGATTTTCTGTGGTGGTGCCTGACTAGGCTGCATTGCTTCATATTCTTAATAATCGGTGTGGATAATAATTTTTTCTAGGCTAAACTTAACAATAACGAGAGAACACTGCCTCCCAGGCTTAGTTTGAAGTGTTTAGAGGAAAGTGTATAAGTTAGCATAGTGATTTAAGACTTCAGCTGATGGTCAGAGGCGCATTAGTGCGTCAGGAGCACTTGAAACTGAACTGGAGTCTTCACAATTGCAAAGCCATAGCTGTGTTGACTCAGTCTCAGAGTGTGCAAAGTGTGCTGAGACATCAGCTGTTGGTTTGAGATATTAATAGTTGATCTGAGACATCAGGCGTTGTTCTGAGATATTATTAGTTGGTCTGAGACATCAGCTGTTGGTCCGAGATATCAGCTGCTGGTCTAAGACATCAGCTGTTGGTCCGAGACATCAACTGTTGGTTCGAGACATCAGCTTATTGTAAGCTAGTCGGTGATTACACGTAAATAATTGTAGAAGTCATGCATTTTGACGGCAGTGTTCAGTGCGAACAAAAACAGCTTTGTAAAAACCACAAACCAAGGTAGAGAGAGACCTTGAGAGAGTCGTTAGTAGTTCTCTCAAGAACCATTGGCCATGCGTAACAATGCTGATATGGCTTGAACCACTAGCCATGCGCAACAATGCTGATAGCCTCGTAGCATGAATGTACTTATCCAATGCCAGATCCATGCTCAGTTTCAGCACTGCAGCTTTAAAAAAGAGAAGCGTAGTTCTTGTAGTAAGAATGCAGGCGACTCCCCATAACTTGAGGGGAAAATGTACACTTAGGACATATATATTGAAGATGTTTCGGTCCTTGTGCCTTAATCGAGGTCCAAAGACCGAAATGTGTCCATTTCTCGTTAATCATGGTAGCAGAGAATAGATAAGAACAATTTCTTTATTACTACTATTAAGAAATAAAGGCAGCAATGAAATTCTATTCTCAGTAACGTCTGGGTATTTTAATTTGAAGACGTTTCGCCAACCAGTGACTATCAATATAGATTGTAAATGACAGTTTGTGCAAAAGGACACTTGTGCACAGTTCAGGACATTTATTAAAGGGAACGTTTCGCCACAAGTGACTCCATCGTTGGCGAAACTTTCTCTTTAATAAATATCCTGAACTGTACACAAGTGTCATTTTCCACTGTTTATTAATACAATACAAGGACATAACCGGAACAGGTGTTGAGTACCAGTCCTGATGAGTCTAGATTCATCAAGACTGCGGTGCTCATCACCTGCTCCTAGGCTAGGGGACTTATTACCTCATCTTCTACTGTCTACTGTATATATAATTCTGCGAGGCTGAGTGGCTGATTATATCTACTGTCTTCTCCATATATAATTTTGCGAGGCTGAGGGACTGATTACCTCATCTTCTTTAGTCTTCCGTTTATATCCCTGTATTGTATTGATAAAGTCACTGGTTGGCTTTATCAAATAAAGATACCCGCATTTGCATGGATGTATCAACAGAGACGAGAGTGGAGACTTACTGAAGCAGTGAGGTGAAAGCAGTTGAGCGAAGCAGTGGTAGTGGAAATATCAATGTAGGTGGGGCCCCGCTAGTGCAGAGGTAATTTTGAGGCGTTTAGTCCTTTAGTCTTTGTCTGCATAGAACCTGGACTGCCAGAGCCAGGGTGTAAGTAAAGGTGTAACGTAACGAACCAGGGGTACCTATACTGGCAGAGGCCAGAGTGTGACTTAATAAGACAAGACAAATCACATCGTTACAGCCTAGTCAGTGGGTCACACAGCGGTCCCTCCCGCTCTTCTCAGCACTCTAGAACATATAGTAGGAACATCGGCCTACTGCTACAAGGCATCCTTATCTAAACCTCTCACTTCCTTGTGTCTGCTTGTACACCCTTGATCAAACCCAGCCCCTCCCACTCATACATCCGTCCAATCTCTCCTTAAAGCCACCCAAGGTCCCAGCCTCTATCACCCTACTCGGAAGACTGTTCCACGCATCCACAACTCCGTTCGAAAACCAGCACCTGCCTACGTCCCTTCTAAATCTGAATTTATCCAACTTAAATCCGTTATTTCTCGTTCTTACTTGGTTCGATATCCTCAGTATTTTATTAATATCTCCCTTGCCCACGCCCATCATCCACTTGTACACCTCCCGGAGATATGTTGTCTGGTCCCACTGCTTTACAAGCATCCACCTTCTTTAAGTAGCCTCGTCACTTCTCTTGTGCTGCTGCTTTGTAGCACCCTTTGATCTGTTCTGACAGCGGTTCTTTATAGTAACTCTCCACTTTCTTCTATAAAGACCACTTTACCTGAAGAATACCTCCGGAGGGTGTTCTGGGGGTCAACGTCCCTGTGCTCCGGTCCATGACCTGGCCTCGCTTTGAACCTTCTACTCATCTCTTCACGTACGTTTTTCGTCATTCTACGTCAACGTCCCTTCCTTTTTCCCCAGCTTTATCACTTGCTACTTCACAGTCCTCTTTTTCTTAGGTGACTATAGAGTGCCTTCCGTTCTTTTTTGTCTTTTCTTTTGCAGTTATATCGTTTTAAAACTGTGTACTAGCTTCACCTAACAGTGGTTGCAGGGGTCGATTCATAGCTCCTGGCCCCGTGTACTCACCTAATTGTACTCACCTAATTGTGGTTGCAGGGGTCGAGACTCAGCTCCTGGCCCCGCCTCTTCGCTGTCCGCTACTGGGACTCTGCTCTCCCTGCTCCATGAGCTTTATCATACCTTGTCTTAAAACTATGTATGGTTCCCGCCTCCACTATATCGTTCGCTAGACTATTCCACTTCCTAACTACTCTATGGCTGAAGAAGTGCTTCCTAACATCCCTTTGACTCATCTGAGTCTTCAGTGTGAGTGTGTGTGTGTGTGTGTTGTACTCACCTAATTGTGGTTGCAGGGGTCGATTCATAGCTGTGTGTGTGTGTGTGTGTGTGTGTGTGTGTGTGTGTGTCCCTGATGTAGTGTGGAGAAAGCGTGAAGCTGTGTAGCCAAGCCTTCTCTCGTCTCTATCACGCCTCCCTTTTCCTCCATCACTCTTATCTTCCTGATTCTTTGTTTGACTTCTCTTTTCCTTCGTTATTATATCTCCATCTCATTGTCTTCGCCTCCCTCCCTCTCTCCTTGGCTTTGTCTCCCTTGTTTCTCTTCTTACCCCTGTCTCCCTCCCTTCCTCCATCATTAGCTTCTATCCCGCTATCCATCACAATATCTGCCAGAATATAGAATTACTATCCCTAGTAATCTACAGCCAAAGCTCCATATCACACAAGATAGCGCAACCAAAGCTTTATATCTCACAGGATATCACAAAAATATAACACTGAAAACATAGTAATGACTGGAGTGTTTGTGCCACACATACAGAAGGATTAATATGGCCGCGGAAACTGTTCTTCTTTTGTCCCTCTCACGTCTACACGAACGCTCTCAACTCACGTCTGAGATGACGATAATAATAATAATAATAATAATAATAATAATAATAATAATAATACATATAATAAATAATAATAATCCATATAATAATAATTCAGTGTAAATATGAACTGAGAGAGAGAGAGAGAGAGAGAGAGAGAGAGAGAGAGAGAGAGAGAGAGAGAGAGAGAGACTGCGAAATATAGTCCTATATTCTCTGTCTCTGTCTCTCTCTCACTGTTTTTACAGACTCCAACAATTAAGTCTTGTAAGTGTAATTGGGCTTAACTAGCTGTGATGGTTGGTTGGTTGCTTGTCTCCTTTGTTGTTCTTCCCCCCACTCCCAGTGCTGTGTTGCCCACTCCCAGTGCTGTGTTGCCCACTCCCAGTGCTGTGTTGCCCACTCCCAGTGCTGTGTTGCCCACTCCCTGTGCTACGCTAACCATTGCTTGTGTTTATCTTTCTAGCATGTTTATTGTTTTCCCACTCCCTGTGTTGTTATATCATTGATGTCGGACATCAGTTCCTTAAGGTATCCCTCACAGGGAGGTATTACTCAAGGTATCCCTCATGTGGAGGTATTACTCAAGGTATCCCTCAGGTATTCCCACGGAAGAGCTGTGTTCCTCAGAGCAAAGTACTCATTCTCCTGTCATCGTTGGGAAGCGCTAAATCCGTAGGAGTCAGAGAGTCCTAATCTTATATATATATATATATATATATATATATATATATATATATATATATATATATATATATATATATATATATATATATATATATAATAAGGCTGCGCCATCTTTGTAGGATTGGGTGGTCCTGTGGGCTAAAGCGTCATGTGATTCTGGCTCACCATGAGGCGGGCCAGTACAACATGGGTTCGAGTCCTTGGCTAGTGCAGTGTTGTTATTGATCAATACCACTCGTTCGTGGTTACACTAATTATATATATATATATATATATATATATATATATATATATATATATATATATATATAAAATAATAGTTATTACGTACACTTCTCTAACCTACATGAGAATGGTAATGTAATCAAATCCCTTTTGTGCGAGCATCAGGCGGTCGGATTCCACTCTTGCCTTGATCCTGTTGGAATGTCTTAAGTTTCTTTGTTGATAATACGAGCACATAGATACGATGGTGGCAAGACAGAGAGTAGTGCTAATAACTGTGTTGGTATTATTATTATTAATACTAAACGCTAAACCGACAAGGGTCATACAGCGCTGGGTAATAGTAGTAGTAGTAATACTACTAGTAGTAGTAATAGTAGAAGCGTTGGCAGTAGTAGTTAGAGTAAGATAAGAGTATTAAAGACGGGTCTTGTATGTAGAGGTGGAAATTACGTAGATAAGCACATTTACGGAGTAACTTGTAAACAAGCTGACGGATGTTATAGTAACCAGGTTTAAGCTTGGTTACAAGTACTTCAGACTTCAGCTTGGTTACAAGTACTTCAGTTTGGTTAAAAGTACTTCAGACTTCAGCTTGGTTACAAGTACTTCAGTTTGGTTACAAGTACTTCAGTTTGGTTACAAGTACTTCAGACTTCAGCTTGGTTACAAGTACTTCAGTTTGGTTACAAGTACTTCAGACTTCAGCTTGGTTACAAGTACTTCAGTTTGGTTACAAGTACTTCAGTTTGGTTACAAGTACTTCAGACTTCAGCTTGGTTACAAGTACTTCAGTTTGGTTACAAGTACTTCAGTTTGGTTACAAGTACTTCAGTTTGGTTACAAGTACTTCAGTTTGGTTACAAGTACTTCAGACTTCAGCTTGGTTACAAGTACTTCAGTTTGGTTACAAGTACTTCAGACTTCAGTTTAGTTACAAGTACTCAGACTTCAGTTGGTTACAAGTACTTCAGACTTCAGTTTAGTTAAAGTACTTAGACTTCAGTTTGGTTACAAGTACTTCAGACTTCAGTTTGGTTAAAGTACTTCAGACTTCAGTTTGGTTACAAGTACTTAGACTTCAGTTTGGTTACAAGTACTTCAGACTTCAGCTTGGTTACAAATACTTCAGTTTGGTTACAAGTACTTCAGACTTCAGCTTGGTTACAAGTACTTCAGTTTGGTTACAAGTACTTCAGACTTCAGCTTGGTTACAAGTACTTCAGTTTGGTTACAAGTACTTCAGACTTCAGCTTGGTTACAAGTACTTCAGTTTGGTTACAAGTACTTCAGCTTCAGCTTGGTTACAAGTACTTCAGTTTGGTTACAAGTACTTCAGTTTGGTTACAAGTACTTCAGTTTGGTTACAAGTACTTCAGACTTCACTTGGTTACAAGTACTTCAGTTTGGTTACAAGTACTTCAGACTTCAGTTTAGTTACAAGTATTTCAGACTTCAGTTTGGTTACAAGTACTTCAGACTTCAGTTTGGTTACAAGTACTTCAGACTTCAGTTTGGTTACAAGTACTTCAGACTTCAGTTTGGTTACAAGTACTTCAGACTTCAGTTTGGTTACAAGTACTTCAGACTTCAGCTTGGTTACAAATACTTCAGTTTGGTTACAAGTACTTCAGACTTCAGCTTGGTTACAAGTACTTCAGTTTGGTTACAAGTACTTCAGACTTCAGCTTGGTTACAAGTACTTCAGTTTGGTTACAAGTACTTCAGTTTGGTTACAAGTACTTCAGTTTGGTTACAAGTACTTCAGTTTGGTTACAAGTACTTCAGACTTCAGCTTGGTTACAAGTACTTCAGTTTGGTTACAAGTACTTCAGACTTCAGTTTAGTTACAAGTACTTCAGACTTCAGTTTGGTTACAAGTACTTCAGACTTCAGTTTGGTTACAAGTACTTCAGACTTCAGTTTGGTTACAAGTACTTCAGACTTCAGTTTGGTTACAAGTACTTCAGACTTCAGTTTGGTTACAAGTACTTCAGACTTCAGCTTGGTTACAAATACTTCAGTTTTGTTACAAGTACTTCAGACTTCAGCTTGGTTACAAGTACTTCAGACTTCAGCTTGGTTACAAGTACTTCAGACTTCAGTTTGGTTACAAGTACTTCAGACTTCAGCTTGGTTATAAGTACTTCAGACTTCAGCTTGGTTACAAGTACTTCAGACTTCAGCTTGGTTACAAGTACTTCAGACTTCAGCTTGGTTACAAGTACTTCAGACTTCAGCTTGGTTACAAGTACTTCAGACTTCAGCTTGGTTACAAGTACTTCAGACTTCAGCTTGGTTATAAGTACTTCAGACTTCAGCTTGGTTACAAATACTTCAGTTTGGTTACAAGTACTTCAGACTTCAGCTTGGTTACAAGTACTTCAGACTTCAGCTTGGTTACAAGTACTTCAAACTTCAGCTTGGTTACAAGTACTTCAGACTTCAGTTTGGTTACAAGTACTTCAGACTTCAGCTTGGTTACAAGTACTTCAGACTTCAGCTTGGTTACAAGTACTTCAGACTTCAGTTTGGTTACAAGTACTTCAGACTTCAGCTTGGTTACAAATACTTCAGTTTGGTTACAAGTACTTCAGACTTCAGCTTGGTTATAAGTACTTCAGTACTTCTGGTCTGACATACACGGTGAAGACCGTACTAAATACCCCAGGCTGAGGGACTGACCACCTCAAAACTACGTTTTCAAGGGTGATGGACTGATGACATCATCGTTACATCTCTACTGCTTCTCTTCACTCTTCTGTACTCGACTGAAGAAGCCTACTGTGTAGACGAAATGTTTCGGAATAAAGATACCTAACTGTTGCACATGTGTCTTACTTAACCTGTGGGTACTGTGTACCATTTTAATATTCACCACTCGTAGTCGTACTGGGAAACTGATCACTTACGATATGATTCCTATTCTATAGGTCGTCGTCTTGCTCTATAGGTTACTGGTCGTCACGACCGTTGCAGATTTGTCGAGGAAGGTGTAAGAGACGAGGGAGGGGAAATCAGGGGGAGGAAAAGGGTCGTAAATAAGATGGGTGGGTGGGAGGGAGAGTTATACAGGGAGACTTCAAGTTATCTACCACTGAAAGCTTAAGTTCAATAAATAATCCTTAAATTTCTTCCTGATTAATGGGATACGTCAACAAGAACTTGAATGGTATAATAATGGTCCGTGTTGTTTAATATCTAGATGGTACCGCTGCTTCTTGTGCAACTGGTAAATGAGACACTCTTGAAACACTCGCGTATCTTTATTCTGGAAGTGTTCCTCCAGCCAGTGGCTTCTTCAGTCCAATACAGCGAACGGTATAAGATGGGGAGGAGTTTTGAGGTAATCAATCCCTCAGCCTGGAGTCGATGTATTCGGTCCATCAGTCAAGGTTGATGGACTCAACACATCGACTCCAGGATGAGGGACTGATTACCTCAAACTCCTCCTTATCTTCCTCCGTTCTCTGTACTGGACTGAAGAAGTTACTGTTTGGCGAAACATTTCCAGAATAAAGATACCCAGTATTGTTGATGCTGCTGATATAGCTGCTGCTGCTGCTGGTCTGCTGCTGCTGCTGCTCTGCTGCTACTGCTGCTGCTGCTACTCTTCTCGTGCTGCAGCTTCTGTTCCTGGCGGAACTGGTGCGCCTGGTTCTCCTGCTGGTGACACTGCTTGAGATAGTGGTGCTAGTGCTTCTGCCAGTGTTGTTGCTTCAGCGTCTAATATTTCTGGTGCTGATGGTGGTGGTATCGCTGTTGGTGATGTGGTCGTTGTTTACAGTGCTGGTGTTGTTGGGGCGCTGGTACCTGGTTTTGTAACACCATTGATTGAGTATCTATAAACCTATAATTTATAGTTCTCTAAAGTGTTACTGGTGGTTGTGCTGTCTGGCCCAGGTACCTACCTGGCTAGTTAAAGTTCACAGTGTCTTCACTCAGCCAAAATATAAACAACATCATTGGTTTGACATTTAAGCTGAAGGCGCATGAAATGGAGTATCACCGCTAAGTCTGAAGACCAGCATGATGACTTCATGAAGCTAAGTCTGAAGACCAGCATGATGACTTCATGAATCTAAGTCTGAAGACCAGCATGATGACTTCATGAAGCTAAGTCTGAAGACCAGCATGATGACTTCATGAATCTAAGTCTGAAGACCAGCATGATGACTTCATGAATCTAAGTCTGAAGACCAGCATGATGACTTCATGAAGCTCTACACAGAGCGAAACGTCGTCCCAATAGAAGCCTTTTATGTAATTTGTGTTGTTGTCTTTAAAAAATAATCTTATGATCTTTGGGTAACAACAATAAACATATATAACTCTCATGGTGCTAAGTAATTAAATAAAAAAAAAGACTTATGTGGAAAGGCCAAAAACAAAATCAAAAGACCACAAACTGACGTTGAAAAAAAAAAAAGACTTATTAGAACACTGAAGACTTGAACGTAGAACATTTTCAATATTATTGAGATGCGTTAAGCATCTCAATATTGAAAAAAAAGTTGCATCCGAAACTCAAAAGGCTTTTTTTTCATGTGCCATTCAATTTTCAAATATATTTTTTCCCCTACAGCAGTTTGCCTCCCAAAAAATTGCTCTATACAGAGGAACTTTAGAAGCTGACTCTAAAAAAAATGAAATAAAAAAGTCAGTGCTTAATTTAAGTTGGAGTTTGAGCAGTGAGGTGAGACCTTGAGCACCAGGGAGGTCAAAGGTTAACGAGGGGCTTATCGAGGGTCAGCAGACAATGTGGGTCAGGGAGAAAGTTGTGTACCTTAGCTGAATATTGAAAAAAAAGGTAGAAATTTATTGTAAGATATCCTGGGTAGTTTATATAGACGTATTCACATGTGAGATTTATATAGACGTATATACATGTCGGATAATTGGTAGGGAAGTAGTGACACGGCCGGGAGTGTTTGGCGAGGTGATTTATGTCTAAAAATGTGTGGATTTTATCGTGATTTATTCGGAGATGGGGAAAACCTGCTGTGATTTATGATGGGTTAAATGAAGGGATGAAATAGAGGGTTGAAATAAAGGGGAGACGAAATAAAGGGGATAAATAACGAGTTGAAATAAGGAGAGTCGTGTTGTGGATCATATCAAGGAAAATCACCAGCAACATTGTTGTTGCAGCCAAGCCGTCATGTGCACATGACTGTTAACACGTACACACCAGCTCCATGGGCTTGTGGACGTACACATGCCCTACATCAAGTACACATGAGACTCCTCTTAACGTACACACACACACACACTTACACAAACACAGTTTTCTCTCTCTCTCTCTCTCTCTCTCTCTCTCTCCCTCGGATACTTTTTACCCAACAGGTAAAGTCTTCCAGGTGGGGCTGGAGTGTCTTACACATTTTCGAATGGATTAGTAAATAAGTTTACTTAGGCACAGGTAGAATACCTAGGTATAATAATTATTATACCTAGTGTAAATTACCTAGGATAACCCAACAATAGTGCTACCAACAACAGTGGGCAGAGGCAGCAGGCTAGGTGCACAGAGGCAGCAGGCTAGGTGGGCAGAGGCAGCAGGCTAGGTGGGCAGAGGCAGCAGGCTAGGTGGGCAGAGGCAGCAGGCTAGGTGGGCAGAGGCAGCAGGCTAGGTGGGCAGAGGCAGCAGGCTAGGTGGGCAGAGGCAGCAGGCTAGGTAGGCAGAGGCAACAGGTTAGGTGGGCAGAGGCAGCAGGCTAGGTGGGCAGAGGCAGCAGGCTAGGTGGGCAGAGGCAGCAAGATAGGTAGCCAGAGGCAGCAGGCTAGGTGGGCAGAGGCAGCAGGCTTGGTGGGCAGAGGCAGCAGGCTGGTGGGCAGAGGCAGAAGGGCTAGGTGGGCAGAGGCAGCAGGCTGGTGGGCAGAGGCAGCAGGCTAGGTGGGCAGAGGCAGCAGGCTAGGTGGGCAGAGGCAGCAGGCTTGGTGGGCAGAGGCAGCAGGCTAGGTGGGCAGAGGCAGCAGGCTTGGTGGGCAGAGGCAGCAGGCTAGGTGGGCAGAGGCAGCAGGCTAGGTGGGCAGAGGCAGCAGGCTATGGGCAGAGAAGAGGGCAGAGGCAGCAGGCTTGGTGGGCAGAGGCAGCAGGCTAGGTGGGCAGAGGCAGCAGGCTAGTGGGCAGAGGCAGCAGGCTAGTGGGCAGAGGCAGCAGGCTAGGTGGGCAGAGGCAGCAGGCTAGGTGGGCAGAGGCAGCAGGCTAGTGGGCAGAGGCAGCAGGCTAAGTGGGCAGAGGCAGCAGGCTAGTGGGCAGAGGCAGCAGGCTAAGTGGGCAGAGGCAGCAGGCTAGGTGGGCAGAGGCAGCAGGCTAAGTGGGCAGAGGCAGCAGGCTAAGTGGGCAGAGGCAGCAGGCTAGGTGGGCAGAGGCAGCAGGCTAAGTGGGCAGAGGCAGCAGGCTAGGTGGGCAGAGGCAGCAGGCTAAGTGGGCAGAGGCAGCAGGCTAAGTGGGCAGAGGCAGCAGGCTAAGTGGGCAGAGGCAGCAGGCTAGGTGGGCAGAGGCAGCAGGCTAGGTGGGCAGAGGCAGCAGGCTAAGTGGGCAGAGGCAGCAGGCTAGGTGGGCAGAGGCAGCAGGCTAAGTGGGCAGAGGCAGCAGGCTAGGTGGGCAGAGGCAGCAGACTAAGTGGGCAGAGGCAGCAGGCTAAGTGGGCAGAGGCAGCAGGCTATGGGCAGAGGCAGCAGGCAGTGGCAGAGGCAGAGCTAAGTGGGCAGAGGCAGCAGGCTAAGTGGGCAGAGGCAGCAGGGCAGAGGTGGGCAGAGGCAGCAGGCTAGGTGGGCAGAGGCAGCAGGCTAAGTGGGCAGAGGCAGCAGGCTAGGTGGGCAGAGGCAGCAGGCTAAGTGGGCAGAGGCAGCAGGCTAGGTGGGCAGAGGCAGCAGGCTTGGTGGGCAGAGGCAGCAGGCTAGGTGGGCAGAGGCAGCAGGCTAAGTGGGCAGAGGCAGCAGGCTAAGTGGGCAGAGGCAGCAGGCTAGGTGGGCAGAGGCAGCAGGCTAGGTGGGCAGAGGCAGCAGGCTAGGTGGGCAGAGGCAGCAGGCTAGGTGGGCAGAGGCAGCAGGCTTGGTGGGCAGAGGCAGCAGGCTAGGTGGGCAGAGGCAGCAGGCTTGGTGGGCAGAGGCAGCAGGCTTGGTTAGTAGGGGTGTAAGGAAACTTGCCCTTATGTTTCTTTGCGCCCAGGGAATCGAACTGGAGGCCTTGCCATTGTGAGCCGAGTGCTCTGACAAGTGAGCTACACGGTGGGGGTAGGAGGGAAGGAGATGGAGGGAAAGAAGATGGAGGAGAAGGAATAACTTGAAGGAGGAAGGAAAGAAGGAAGAGGAAGAAGGCAGAGGAGAAGGAAGGAATAAGGAGAAAGAATTAAAGAAGGAGGAGGAGAAGGAAGGAAAGTATGAAAAGAAGGAAGGAATAAGAAGAAGGAAGGAATGAAAGTAAGAAGAGAAAGAAGGAAGGAAGTAGAAGAAAAGAATAGTAGAAAAAAAAGAAAATAAAAATAAGAAGTAGAAAAGAGAAGAGAGAGAAAGAGAGAAAGAGAAAAAAGAGAGAGAGAGAGAGAGAGAGAGATGAGAAGAGAGAGATGAGAGAGAGAGAGAGAGGGGTCGTGAGTGGCAGGGTCCCAGCAGGTGAGGCTGGCCCCTGGGTCTCCTCCCACTAGGGAGAGGGGGGAGGGGAGAGAAAGGGGGTGGGGACAGAAGGGGGAGGGGAAAGAATGGGGGAGGGGAGAGGGGAAGGTGGGGAAGTGAGGGGAGGTAAAGGAGAGAAACGCGGAAGTACAGGGGGGAAATAATGAGAAGATGGATAAAGAGGTGATAATAATAAAGCAAGAGTTAAGAATAAAAAGAAATGGGGAGAACACTGGGTTAAGAATTCAATAATGGAAGGAAAGAATATAGGAGAAAGATAGCTGAATAGGATGGAAGAATAGGAGAGGAGAAGGAGGAGGAGGAGGAGGTAGGAAGGAGGAAGATAAAGAAAGGAAGAAGAGTTGAAACGAAAGAAAAGCCTAGATGGAGGGAAGGATAGATGGAGGGAAGGATAGATGGAGGGAAGGATAGATGGAGGGAAGGATAGATGGAGGGAAGGATAGATGGATGGAAGGACAGATGGAGGGAAGGATAGATGGATGGAAGGACAGATGGAGGGAAGGATAGATGGAGGGAAGGATAGATGGAGGGTAGGATAGATGGAGGGAAGGATAGATGGAGGGAAGGATAGATGGAGGGAAGGACAGATGGAGGGAAGGATAGATGGAGGGATGCAAGAGGTTGTAGATAGAGGGAGGAATAGATGTTGAAGAGCAAGGAAGAGAGGAATAGGTGAAGTGTTATAAAAGAATAGGAGGGTAGGAGGGGAGAGGGGACTGGGAGGGAGGGGAGGAGAGGGAGAGGAGGAGGGGAGGGAAATTGGCAGAGTGGCCCTTTGGTTGCATGGTAGAGAGAGGGAAATAATTAGTAAAGGGAGGGGGGAAGAAGTGGCGAGAAAGGGGGGGAGAGGGTAAGAGATGATGAGGAGGGGAGAGGGAGAGAAAATGGAGGAAATGAAGGAGGAGGAGGAGGAGGGTAGGAAAGAAAGGAGTGTATGTAGAGAGAGGAAATGGGTGGGTAGAAGAGGAGAAAAGGAAGAGAGGCAATAAGAAAGATGACAAAAGAATAATTAAAAGAAGAGGAAAAAGTAACGCAGAAGATAAACATGTGTACAACTCCTGGTATCTTTACTGAGAGACGTTTCGCCCACCAGAGGCTTTATCAAGGAGAATCCAGAGAGTTGGCAGTAATGAAGCAGTAGTGGTAGTAGTAGTAGTAGTGGTAGTAGTAATACTAGTAGCAGTAGTAGTAATAGTGGTAGTAGTAGTTGTAATAGTGGTAGTAGTAGTAGTAGTAATAGTAGTAGTAGTAGTGGTAGTAGTAGTAGTGGTAGTAGTAATATGTAGCAGCAGTAGAATAGGGCAGTAGAGTAGTAATAGTGGCAGCAGTACAGTAGTGGTAGTAGATAGTAGTGAGCAGTAGTAGTGGTAGTAGTAGTGGTAGTAGTAATAGTGGGAGTAGTAGTAGTAGTAGTGGTAGTAGATAGTGGTAGTAGTAGTAGTAGTGGAATAGAAGTGGGTAGTAGTAGTAGGTAGTAGATAGGGTCAGTAGTAATAGTGGTAGTAGTAGTAGTAGTGGTAGTAGTAATAGTGGTAGTAGTAGTAGTAGTGGTAGTAGTAATAGTGGTAGTAGTAATAGTGGTAGTAGTAGTAGTAGTGGTAGTAGTAATAGTGGTAGTAGTAGTAGTAGTGGTAGTAGTAGTAGTAGTGGTAGTAGTAATAGTGGTAGTAGTAGTAGCAGTAATAGTAGTAGTAGTAGTAATAGTAAAAATAGTAGTAGTAGTCCGTAGTTGCGTCATTCGCTGAAACGTCTAATTATTGAAGTTACTGACGTCAAGCAACAGGATGTTCATAAGACTTGGTGACGCTGGTGATCATTAAGACTTGATGACGCTGGTGATCATTAAGACTTGATGACGCTGGTGATCATTAAGACTTGGTGACGCTGGTGATCATTAAGACTTGATGACGCTGGTGATCATTAAGACTTGATGACGCTGGTGATCATTAAGACTTGGTGACGCTGGTGATCATTAAGACTTGGTGACGCTGGTGATCATTAAGACTTGGTGACGCTGGTGATCATTAAGACTTGATGACGCTGGTGATCATTAAGACTTGGTGACGCTGGTGATCATTAAGACTTGGTGACGCTGGTGATCATTAAGACTTGGTGACGCTGGTGATCATTAAGACTTGATGACGCTGGTGATCATTAAGACTTGGTGACGCTGGTGATCATTAAGACTTGATGACGCTGGTGATCATTAAGACTTGATGACGCTGGTGATCATTAAGACTTGGTGACGCTGGTGATCATTAAGACTTGATGACGCTGGTGATCATTAAGACTTGATGACGCTGGTGATCATTAAGACTTGATGACGCTGGTGATCATTAAGACTTGATGACGCTGGTGATCATTAAGACTTGATGACGCTGGTGATCATTAAGACTTGGTGACGCTGGTGATCATTAAGACTTGGTGACGCTGGTGATCATTAAGACTTGGTGACGCTGGTGATCATTAAGACTTGGTGACGCTGGTGAAGAAGTCGTCTGGAACTGCTCACAAGAATCCATCATCAACTCAAAACTCTCAGAATATATTATGAAACTTCCATATTATTTGACGGTCTTCTTCGACCTATATTTCAATAACTCATTTTTTTTTAGCAAACCTACCCTTCAAGGGCGGGCTCTTGATCCAAGGAATTTTAGTTATCCTACTGTTCCTTGGGTTGAATTCTGTATTCTCTCTCTCTCTCTCTCTCTCTCTCTCTCTCTCTCTCTCTCTCTCTCTCTCTCTTCTCTCTCTCTCTCTCTACCTCCTCAACACACTGCCCCTTTCACTCTTCCCCCCTCCCATATGTTCGTACCTTGGCATCTGACCTCTTCCCCTCTCTTATTTAGCACTCCCCCTCACTCTCCCCCCCTCATGAACGCCATGATCATAATCTCCCCTTTCTTATCTCCCCACCTGATCTTTCCCAGATGTTCTGTAATAAGAACATAAGAACATAAGAAAGAAGGAACACTGCAGCAGGCCTACTGGCCCATGCGAGGCAGGTCCAAATCTCCAACGGCTTAAGCCAATGCCCCGACCCAGCCAGGTCAGGTTACATTCACTTAAGGAAGGAGCACTGCATCTAACCTAGTAGCACAACCTAGTCAGGACCAATTCACACCCAACCGCACCCACTCATATAATTGTCCAGCCGACCACCTGGTCAGGTCACTTCCACTTAAGGAATTAGTACAGGTCAGGTTACATTCACTTAAGGAAGGAGCACTGCATCTGACCTAGTACAAGCTCACACCCATCCACACCCACTCATGTATTTATCTAACCTATTTTTAAAACTACACAACGTCTTAGCATCTATGACGGTACTCGGGAGTTTGTTCCACTCATCCACAACTCTATTACCAAACCAGTGCTTTCCTATATCCTTCCTGAATCTGAACTTTTCCAACTTGAAACCATTGCTGCGAGTCCTGTCTTGGTTGGATATTTTCAGCACGCTATTTACATCCCTTTGTTTATTCCTGTTTTCCATTTGTACACCTCAATCATATCCCCCTAATTCTACGCCTTTCTAGAGAGTGCAGATTCAGGGCCCTCAGTCTATCCTCATAGGGAAGATTTCTGATACATGGGATCAACTTTGTCATCCTCCTCTGTACGTTTTCCAGTGCATTTATATCCATTCTGTAATACGGTGACCAGAACTGTGCAGCATAATCTAAATGAGGCCTAACCAAAGATATATAGAGTTGAAGAACAACCTGAGGACTTCTGTTATTTATACTTCTTGATATGAAGCCAAGGATTCTGTTAGCTTTATTGCGAACACTTATGCACTGTTGTCTAGGCTTCAGATTACTACTAACCAGAACTCCTAAATCCTTCTCGCAATTACAAGTAATAAGATCTATATTATTCAGCTTATATGTGGCATGGTTATTGTCCTGCCCAACATTTAGAACTTTGCATTTGTTTACATTAAACTGCATCTGCCACTTCTCCGACCACTGCATCAGTCTATTCAAATCATCCTGGAGTGCTCTAATGTCCTCGTTTGAATGAATTGGACGGCCTATTTTGGTGTCATCAGCAAATTTACTTATGCTACTATTTATTCCCTCATCTATGTCGTTTATGTAAATTGTAAACAACAGGGGGCCCAAAACTGACCCCTGTGGAACACCGCTTGAGACACGCCCCCATTCTGATTTCTCTCCATTTATGCAAACTCTCTGCCGCCTATTAGTCAACCATGCCTCTACCCAGGAAAAATTTCTCCTCCTATTCCGTGTGCCTTAAGTTTCCTCAGTAGCCTCTGATGTGGAACTTTATCGAAAGCCTTACTGAAGTCCATATACACAATATCATATTCATTACCATGATCTACTTCCTCAAACACCTTAGTGAAAAAGTTAGTAAATTCGTAAGACATGAACGCCCCTTTGTAAAACCGTGTTGAGATTCATTAATCAATTTATGCTTTTCAAGATGGCTACGAATTGCCTCGGCAATTATTGATTCCATAAATTTACCAACTATGGAGGTAAGGCTTATTGGTCTATAGTTCGAAGCTAAGGACCTGTCACCTGCCTTGTAAATAGGTATTACATTTGCCCTTTTCCACTTGTCTGGCACTATGCCAGTTTGTAGTGATATATTGAAAAGATTTGCCAAAGGTTTGCTAAGTTCCTCTTTACATTCCTTTAAAACTCTTGCAAACAGTTCATCAGGGCCTGGGGATTTGTTAGGTTTTAATTTCTCTATTTGTCTGAGGACCATGTCACTAGTTACCCCAATCGAGCATAGTCTGTTATCTTCCAGTTCTACATAATTTATTATTTCATTAAGACTTCTTTCCGATCGATTCTCAACTAAACATCTGTCTTGGTGTACAAAATGTGGCATTAACATCTTAAGTTGAATTCTGGTTCCTATTAAAATTTCCTGGATATTAAGTTAATTAATGTGACGGGTGGAACAGGGAGAGAACCTGGTGGAGCAGCGTTATGACGTACGATAACTCGTACGTCTACATAACACGAGTCACTTACGTTAAGGGACGTCCAGTAGCTACAGGGATAGTTGTTAATTACGGGTGTAAATGCAATACGCTGGTATCCTTGCAAAATGCTGCTAGGTTAGCGATTTCGCCTGCCGAGGTGGGTAGAGACGGCCATCCCCGGGCATCAGTCAGTAGACTGGAGGTACTCAGAGTACTCATGTGACAGAGATACACTTATTTTGCAAGACACTGTCAGTCGTGATGGTAAATTGCCTTGACATAAAGTATATGTCCTGAGGTTTGTAGTAACAGATACACAGACGAGTAACAACGTCAGTAACAATCGGACAGAGGAATTGTGAGTGTATGTGGCCTGATGATGGAAATGTAGTGTAACGTAGTGCTTTGAACTGAATAAAACTACAACCAACAACAACTACATTAGGCACGAGTGAGATAACGTCATGTACAATATACAGCGTGTTGAAAGACAACTAAATTGGCACACATACTCACGTAAGTACATACAATTTGAACGATTAGGAAAAACAGAGCTAGGGGCAAGAAGCTGCACCATTCTTCTCTTCGGTCGAGTTGCAGGTTGTCCACAACCTACTGGAGCCATAATATCCGGGCGAAACAAAAAATAACAAGTAACCTTCCCTTTTGTCAACGAAACGTGGAATAACCTGAAAGACTGAACCTAACACTGAGGAGAAGTCGCCTGACCGAGGGACTGACCACCTCAAAACTACGTCTTCAAGGGTGATGGACTGATTACATCGTCTTTACACTCTACTGCTTCTGCTGTCTCCTCTATATTAAAGTGAAGAAACCTACTGTGTAGGCGAAACGTTTCGGAATAGATACCTAATGATGCATGTGTCTTAACAACTTGTCGATATTGTATACCATCACCATATTGTATACCATCACCATATTGTATACCATCACCATATTGTATACCATCACCATATTGTATACCATCACCATATTGTATACCCTCACCATATTGTATACCATCACCATATTTTATACCCTCACCATATTGTATACCATCACCATATTGCATACCCTCACCATACTGTATACCCTCACCATATTGAATACCATCACCATATTGTATACCATCACCATATTGTATATCATCACCATATTGTATACCATCACCATATTGTATACCATCACCATATTGTATACCCTCACCATACTGTATACCCTCACCATATTGTATACCATCACCATATTGTATACCCTCACCATATTGTATACCATCACCATATTGTATACCATCACCATATTGTATACCATCACCATATTGTATACCCTCGCCATATTGTATACCCTCGCCATATTGTATACCCTCACCATACTGTATACCATCACCATATTGTATACCCTCACCATATTGTATACCATCACCATATTGTATACCATCACCATATTGTATACCCTCACCATATTGTATACCATCACCATATTGTATACCCTCGCTATATTGTATACCCTCGCCATATTGTATACCCTCACCATACTGTATACCATCACCATATTGTATACCCTCACCATATTGTATACCATCACCATATTGTATACCATCACCATATTGTATACCCTCACCATATTGTATACCATCACCATATTGTATACCATCACCATATTGTATACCATCACCATATTGTATACCATCACCATCACCATATTGTATACCATCACCATATTGTATACCATCACCATATTGTATACCCTCACCATATTGTATCCCATCACCATATTGTATACCCTCACCATATTGTATACCATCACCATATTGTATACCCTCGCCATATTGTATACCCTCACCATACTGTATACCCTCACCATATTGTATACCCTCACCATATTGTATACCATCACCATATTGTATACCATCACCATATTGTATACCATCACCATATTGTATACCCTCACCATATTGTATACCCTCACCATATTGTTTACCATCACCATATTGTATACCCTCACCATATTGTATACCATCACCATATTGTATACCCTCGCCATATTGTATACCCTCACCATATTGTATACCCTCACCATACTGTATATCATCACCATACTGTATACCCTCACCATACTGTATACCCTCACCATATTGTATACCATCACCATATTGTATACCATCACCATATTGTATACCCTCACCATATTGTATACCCTCACCATATTGTATACCATCACCATATTGTATACCATCACCATATTGTATACCATCACCATATTGTATACCATCACCATATTGTATACCATCACCATATTGTATACCCTCACCATATTGTATCCCATCACCATATTGTATACCCTCACCATATTGTATACCATCACCATATTGTATACCCTCGCCATATTGTATACCCTCACCATACTGTATACCCTCACCATATTGTATACCCTCACCATATTGTATACCATCACCATATTGTATACCATCACCATATTGTATACCATCACCATATTGTATACCCTCACCATATTGTATACCCTCACTATATTGTATACCCTCACCATATTGTATACCCTCACCATATTGTATACCATCACCATATTGTATACCCTCACCATATTGTATACCATCACCATATTGTATACCCTCACCATATTGTATACCATCACCATATTGTATACCCTCACCATATTGTATACCCTCACCATATTGTATACCATCACCATATTGTATACCATCACCATATTGTATACCCTCACCATATTGTATACCATCACCATATTGTATACCATCACCATATTGTATACCCTCACCATATTGTATACCCTCACCATATTGTATACCCTCACCATATTGTATACCCTCACCATATTGTATACCATCACCATATTGTATACCATCACCATATTGTATACCCTCACCATATTGTATACCCTCACCATATTGTATACCCTCACCATATTGTATACCCTCACCATATTGTATACCATCACCATATTGTATACCCTCACCATATTGTATACCATCACCATATTGTATACCATCACCATATTGTATACCCTCACCATATTGTATACCCTCACCATATTGTATACCCTCACCATATTGTATACCCTCACCATATTGTATACCATCACCATATTGTATACCCTCACCATATTGTATACCATCACCATATTGTATACCCTCACCATATTGTATACCCTCACCATATTGTATACCCTCACCATATTGACCATGGAGAACCATTCTCTAGCCCTATAAACATTTAATTTTCTTGCCGTCACTTTCCTACCACAGGAGATGCCATGGTACACAAATAAGCCGCACATGGGAGAAACAAGCTTTAGGACGACGTTTCGGCCCGACTTGGACCATTAACTAGCCGCGATAACACACGAAGGTTAGGTATTAGATCTGTCAGGAAACAGGACAAGTGTTTCCTGATGCAGGTCTTAGTCATGTGATGACCCACAGCTGGAGCTTTTGGTCATCTGACCGAGGCCTTCCGCTGGCTTACCGGTTCACCTCTTTAAAAATCATGGTTATGATTATAATCAATTGATCCTATAACACACGAAGGTAAGGGAGCCAGTATATATACGAGAGGAGGGAATGATGACGAAGGTGGTTCTGCCAGGGCGAAGTTCTCTCTCCAGGGAAGGCGGGGGTGCACGGAGAGTCTGATGGACCTAGAATTGCAGCTGAGAGGTGAGTGCAGAGATCTGGGTTTCAGTCACTGTGATAAAAAAGTCAGATTACTCTTCGAGGGCTCACAACCTAACACAACCTACGGAAACCTCCCCGTCCTCCACTTTCACAGGTGGGTACCGAACACGAACGAACAGCTGGGTCTGAGGCCCCTCTGCAACAGCTGGCTCTGGCGCCTCCTACAACAGCTGGGTCGATGTGTACATCACGAGTTTTCTTGTGAAACCAGGACTAAAAAAAACCCACCATAAATTGGGATTAAGCTGACATGTGTCGCTTTCTCTCTCTCAATAATAATAATAATAATAATAATAATAATAATAATAATAATAATAATAATAATAATAATAATAATAATAAATAATAATAAATAATAATAATAATAATAATAATAATAATAAATAATAATAAATAATAATAATAATAATAATAATAATAATAATAATAATATAACAATAATAATAATAACGAACAGCTGTTTTGTCCACCTGACGAACTGTGGTTTCCGACAATTGATTGAAACACATCTGCTTCCTCTACCCCAAGACACTATCCTATCCATTACCCCCTCTCAATTTTCGCCTTCTCTCTCTCTATCTCTCCCTCCCTCCCTCCTCTCCCACCCCCGATCTCCTCCCTCTTCCCACCTCCCCCCACAACACACTTGTGACCCTAAACAGCTGGTTTATAAGGCATTCCCCTCTCCCTCCCCCCCCTTCCACCCCATCCCACCTGTCCTCTGCAATCATATGTGGTAAATATGCAAGTGGAGGGTTGATTGTAATGGGTGAGTATCGTTGATTGTAATGGGTGTCGTTAATTGTAGGGGGTGTCGTTGATTGTATGGGGTGTCGTTGATTGTAGGGGGTGTCGTTGATTGTGGGGAGTATCCCTGATTATATTGGATAGATATCGTTGATTGTAGGGGGTATTCTTCATTGTAGGGGAGTATCGTTGATTGTACGTGGTGTTCTTGATTGTTGGGGAGTATCGTTGATTGTAGTGGATGGGTATCGTTGATTGTAATGGGGCATCGATAATATCAACGATACCCACCACTACAATCAACGATACCCACCACTACAATCAACGATACCCACCACTACAATCAACGATACCCACCACTACAATCAACGATACCCACCACTACAATCAACGATACCCACCACTACAATCAACGATACCCACCACTACAATCAACGATACCCACCACTACAATAAACGATACCCCCTTACAATCAACGATACCCATCCACTACAATCAACGATACTCCCCAACAATATCGTTGATTGTAGTGGTGGGTATCGTTGATTGTAGTGGAGTGCGTGCGTGTGCGTGTGTATGTGTGTATGTGTGTGTGTGTATGTGATGTGTGTGTGTGTATGTAATGTGTGTGTGTATGTGATGTGTGTGTGTGTGTGTGTGTGTGTGTGTGTGTGTGTGTGTGTGTGTATGTGTGTGGAGAAAACTGCTTTTCTTAACTGTAGCGTCCTTTATTTTTTTTTTAATGTGCGTTTGTGTTTAGTTGTATCCTGTGAAGCCCTTTCTTGTAAACACCTGAAGCTATCAACATCCTGTCTCTACTCTCTCTCTCTCTCTCTCTCTCTATCTCTTCTTTGCTGGTAAGAAATCATTTAGGTTAGGCTGAGCACTTGTGGTCTTCATGTTAGCTGAGCACTTGTGGTCTTCATGTTAGCTGAGCACTTGTGGTCTTCATGTTAGCTGAGCACCTGTGGTCTTCATGTTAGCCACTGGAAACTGCACAGAAGGATTACAAAGTTACGGCCTCTATATCAGGAATATTTCCTCCCATTCTACGTCTGGTAGAAGGATGGGAAGGAAATGACAAGAGGTATACAAATGAAAAAAAAAATAGGATAAGAAACTCCAAGCTTAACTATTAATTCAGAGTTGCAGGAAGAATGTAAGACCAGCAGCCCTAAAGGTGCCTTCAATGTATATAGGACAAAAATTATTCAAAATACACAGATGATCTTAAATCTATCTGGAATAATGACAGACGTGTTTTTATTTTCAACAAATAAATGTCCATATGATTTTGAAGTTTCCTTTTGTCTGTATAATTTATTTGTCGGCATATTTTTGCCAGAGTTATTTGTGTAGCTGTAGATTTTCACATCTATGTATGTTATGTTTTTAAGCTTGGGTGAAACACTATCCGCTGTGGAACGCCACTTGTGACCCCTCGCCACTCTGATTTCTACCCATTAATGCAAACTCTCGATTGCCTACAAGACAGGAATCTCGTCTCAGGGTAGTTCTTCAGTAGCGTCGCTGCTGTGTGGGTGAAGGAAGGTGTCAGTGTGTCCTACACTCAGACCTGCAGGTTAAGCATCGTTGAGTCTCGTCAGTAACTGGATGGGTAAACTTGTGAACGCAATGCTGTCCTTGGCTTGTAAGACCTCCGTAAGCCATGGATTTCCTGTCCAGTACACGGTGTATCCTACCACCATAGCCTCGTACCGCTCTCCTTATCTCTTTGTAGTTCTTTAGTTTTATACACAAATATCCCACACATAGGTGAGCAAAGCTTATGACAACGTTTCGGTCCGACTTGGACCATTACAAGTGACTTGTCAGTGGTTCAGGTCGAACCGAAACGTCGTGGTAAGTTTCTCTCTCCTACGTGCAGGATATTTGTATATTGCTCCAGTCACGGTATTGTGACTTTCTTTTGCTCTTTAGTTTTAGCTTTTTTACAAGCTAAGAGCTCTTATCCCACCTCAGCTCTGACACATGCTTCCACCCCTCAGGATGCCGCCCACAACACTCGGTGAACACCCAGACACCCACTTAATGGTAGATCTATAGTACTGGCAAGTATAGAGTTGCTCATACGTCTCCAGGTCCTTCGTTTATAAGAGGAAGAAGCTAACATTGAGTTATGGAAGACCTCAATACGATGTTGCTCTTAAATATAAAGCCACACCTGCCATATTTATAATATGTAGGTTTAAATTTAATATTTGTTTAGCATAGCTGAGACCTCGAAGTTAAGTTTTCTAATCTGCAGCTTTATATCATGTTAGTTATACTTTTACTTTTCCCTTACCATTCTTCAACACTTTCTTTCGCCCTTACCATCATCAACCTTTACCATGCCCTACTCTACCATTTACACCACTTTCAAATTAACATGCACTAAATAGTTCGTTTTCACTTGTCTTGGAGATAATCATGGCCTTGTTTACAACAATATTAACCGAGATAGGACATCCGTTTCCCCAGCTGTTGAACCACGTGTTAAACCTCTCTCAATACTTAAGAGATATTTTAATATGGTACATTTATTTGTTATTTTAGTTACTTTTTTGTTATTCACAAGTTCGTTCTATTGATGAAAATAGAATCGAGATAGTGCATAAAACTATTGGCAAATTATGATACCAAGTACCTCCGCCAAGCGCCAGATCAACCAGGTTGTGATGGATATGTGAGCCAGAGGGCCGCCGGCAGCAACAGCCTGGACGACCAGGCAAGCACCAGACAAGGCTGGACCCAGGCCGGGCTGCGGGAGTAAGAAAACTTCTCGAAACCCGTCATAGGTACATCAGAGGTAAAGGGGAGCTTCAGGATGAATCGGCACTGAAGCGAGAACTTTAGGTAGCTGTAAATATAAGTTAACAGGTACACGAACGAGTGGGTGTGTCTGACCTGTCTAGCATGGTCCAGTATTATTATTATTATAATCAAATAGAAGCGGCATGGTCCAGTAGACCTGCTACAGTGATCCTCCACTCTTGATATGAATATCTGCTACAGTGATCCTCCACTCTTGATATGAATATCTGCTACAGTGATCCTCCACTCTTGATATGAATACCTGCTACAGTGATCCTCCACTCTTGATATGAATATCTGCTACAGTGATCCTCCACTCTTGATATGAATATCTGCTACAGTGATCCTACACTCTTGATATGAATATCTGCTACAGTGATCCTCCACTCTTGATATGAATATCTGCTACAGTGATCCTCCACTCTTGATATGAATATCTGCTACAGTGATCCTCCACTCTTGATATGAATACCTGCTACAGTGATCCTACACTTATGAATACCTGCTACAGTGATCCTACACTTATGAATACCTGCTACAGTGATCCTCCACTCTTATGAATACCTGCTACAATGATCCTCCACTTATGAATACCTGCTACAGTGATCCTCCACTCTTTATGATACGAATATGTCAAGTTGTCGATAGAATGGCGGACGCAGTTTATTGTGAACATGTATAAGGTGATGGCCAGTGGAAGAATACATACCCACGGCATATATAAAGTAATTAATGCAGAGGCCTGATCTGGGACCGGGTCGCGGGGGCAATGACCCCTTCCCCAGGAAACCACTACACGTTACCGCATGTCAAAAGCCGTTCTCGCTATAAGAACACATATATGCGTGTTGGTGAGACGTGTACGGTATTTGTGCACACGTACACTTGTTGGTAACACACGTGTATGTATTGGTGGCAGACGTGTTCACGTGTACGTTTGTGGAAGACGTGTACATGGTGGCAAACATTTACGTGTTGATGACAGACATGTTTGTTTTAGTAGCATACATGTGTTCGTATTGGTGGCATACGTGTATGTGCTGGTGACACGTGTATGTGCTGATGACACGTGTACGTTGGTGGCAGACGCGTGTATGGGTTGGTGGTACACGTATGCGTGTTGGTGGCAGACGTGAATTAGCGATAGACATGTATACATGTTGGTGGCAGAAGTGAATGTTAGTGGCAGACGCGTATGTCTTGGTGGAAGACGCTGGTGGCAGACATGGTATGTCAGTGGTAGACGTGTAATAGCTGTGGCAGACGGTGTACCTGGTGGCAGCCATATACAGCTGTAATACATGTTTGTAGAGCTCAAGTGTACTTTGGTAGGACACGCGTACATTAAGACTACCATATTCATGGGGAACGCTAAACCCCTAAGGTCACAGCGCCCAGGGGGAAAAGGGAAGCAATCAAGGTTCAACCCAAGGACAGGGAGGTCGTCAGGCATCAAGGAACGCCCTCCTCCCCCTAGTGGGGTGGTAAGACACGTGTTAGCAAATTAGTAAGAGGTGGACTTTCGTTAACGGTTAAGACGTAAGTTTTCAAGACACGTATGCATTAGTGACATACATGTGTACATTTCCAAGACTGAATTGGAGACATGATTGCCTTACAATTAACATATATGTTAATATAGAGTATGTCTTTAAATATCGGCCTCTATAACTTACCATATATAACATTGTTATATTCACAAAGCGCTAACCTAACTCCTCACAAAAAAATATATTTTGTCGACTTATAGGTAATGGTGGAAAGGCAAGTGAAAAACAGAGGTAAGGTTTTTTCTTTTATAAATAAGAAAATTCTTCATACAAAAGTCTTGCTTTGCGCATTTTTTTGCATAAATCAAGATATAGTTTTCTTTGCATATAAAATATACATACATAATTTATATAAAAGTACATTCGTAGTCTCTTGCGTAACACGCTAATACTTTGTTACAACACAAATGTACGTAACTCACATGACTTAGAACGATATCACTGACCTTGTACATCAAAACTGCATAAAAGAAATATGAAACAGCAATAACTGTGAAACCAACGAAAATATATATATATTTATACTGTATATATATTTATGTATAGGTTGCGACAGGGTGTTCCAGAAATAACAATTACCTCTCATTCGTGTCTGTAAGAGATAAAGCACTGCAGTAATATAACAAATGGAAGTATTTAGCACATTTTTTTCTTTGCATACACGCGGCACTTATCACATTAGGCGTGGGCGTCGCAGGCGTGGGATGGGAGTCAATTGCATGCCATGGGCGCGGTGTGGGCGTGGTGTGGGCAACGCGGGTGTAGGCTCCGCTTGCATGCCATGGGCTGGTGGCGGGCGTGCCGTGGGCGCAGGGTGGGCGTGGGGCACATAATGGCGCTGCGAGCACTTCCACAACTCACTTGACTAGAGCAACCCCGGTACATTGGCCCTCAGCCTCGCCACAAGGATGCTCCAGCGAGCCCCGCCCGCACGCCCACACCCATACCTCGTGGCTGCTGGTGTCTTGTCACGGACACCACCACTACCACATGTCACTCGAAAAAATGGCATTAAATGAGCGCGTACAGCCTGGCAGAGGTGGCTCTAAGGAGGGCCAGGGCGCTAGCCTCGCGCGAGGGCTACACAAACACGCACATAAGGCCAAGATGGGCGTGCGGGCGTGGATGGGCGTCAAGGGGTGCTACCCTTCACCTCACTGGTGCGTTACAAAGGGTATTTGACACCCGGAATTAACGTGCTCCATCACCTCCTGTTTGAGAGAACACACCTGGTCCCGTAGTTTGTTTACCACTGCCTGAAGCTCGCCATTCTCCATCTTAAGACTCCGTACCTTCTCCTCCAGACGGCCGATCCTCTCCAGCTTCCGTCGGCGACACTTGGACGCCGCGATGCGGTTACGGAGTCTCTTACGTTCCAGTTTGATGCGTTCCTGGCATTCCATGTTGATGGGGGAGAGAGGCGGAGAGCCAGGCACGTTAGGCACCGTCTGGGGCTCCTCCTTGATGTGCGCAGACTGCAGGAGTCCCAGGTGCGCAGGCACATGGTGCTGGTGATCTGATAGACTCACGCCCGCGGTGGTGACTGGAACCTGCTGGTGGGCGTGATGGGCGTGATGTAGGGGCACGTCCAGCTGGGTGTATTGCAACCCTGCTGAGGAAACCGGAGGTGCCACGCTGGTCACCACCACGTTGCCGCTGCTGCTGGTGGCGATGGCATCCTGGTGGTGCAACTGCTCCAACGTGTCCTCGAAGCCCTTAGCGAATTCCTCCTCCTCTACGGTGGCCGTCTTCGTCGGGAAGAAAAACTGCGACGGGGTGGTGGAAGCATTACCTAGGATGGTGCTGCCTTGCTGAATGATGAGTCTCTCCAGCTCAGGGGAGGCTAACTTCAGTTGGTTCAGGTCGGGGGAGGTTAGAAGAGGGTTGAAGTTTCCCCCAGGTCGTTGTTTCTTGGATGGTCTGTTGTTAAGATCCAGTGTAAGTCTACGTTTCATCTGGGTGAGGCTTTCCCTCGAGTAGTTTGCGTATGATCCGTCTTCATACATGGTTGCCTCCATAACTTAGTCTGTCAACAAACAACACTCAGTTCTTGGCACGTGGGTGAAGCACGATGAGTCACTTATCGGACGGACTCACTTGAGGCACAGGCTTATTCACCACTAGCGAGTATGGCGCACAGCCACCTTCACTGCTGTCTCGTGGCTATATGAGTCATCTGGTGGGAGAGAGCAGATCTTATACGATTTTGTCATTTTCTAAAAATAGAAACATCACGTCATTTTCTAGTGCTCCTATTGGCTAGTGGTGACATCATCGATTTCACAGAATGGCGACTCGAAACTCTATTGGTTGATTCCGAGAACTGTTAAGCTACACTGGTGCCATACGTATGAACATCAGTTCTTTAATTATCTATTGTTAAGGTTTTAAATTATATCGTTAAAGCAAAGTTACAATATTCACAATAAAAATTCAAATTACAATATGTAAGATAGCTACACATGCGCATTTAAACGAATATACTACACTACAGTGATGTTTTGGAGATCTGGCACCGTTGCACAGGAATAAGATCCAAACTTTTAACCAATAGGAGACGAGATTCGTATTTTGTGTAGGCGCCGGTTTTGAAGTATATTTCTTAGAATGTTCTACCAACAATTCTCTGTAGACTCCACCGCATATTTTGTTAAACTTGTTGCCGATACTTTCATTCACACAACCCTCGTAGAGTTAGTGATGAGAGTAGAAGACAGAATCAAGTGACCTCTGGCACGCATGAGAGCCCACGTCTGGTTTATTGTGATGGAGGTGGCAGGTGGCGGTACCAGGAACCACTCTATTTAGTTCTTAGCTTCACAACACGGCAAACGTTCCTCCACCAACGTTTCTAATGCCATAAACGAGCGAGCGAGGCTTCAGGCTGTCTGTCACACGCCCTCCAATAACACCTTTGTTTTTCTTCCGTTATTGAGAGTTATGAAAATTGGCCACAGCCAAGGTCTTCCGCAACTCTGATACTTATCTGGTGCATGGAGTGTAAACAATTGTTATACTATAACTTTTAAGTATTTTGTTTCTAGGACATTCCTTCCAGTCACAGATAAGTTGAGGAAAGTGGCTTTCATGTACATATATCCAGGTGGTAATACTTCGGGGAGCATTCAGGAAACAAAGGGAGAGCGATAAGAGTCTCTCACTGTTATCTGGACAAGCTTATGATAGTGTGTTTGTGATAGTGACTGATAGAATGATTACGGAATGTTCAAGTACATGTACACACCTATATCACGCATTCCTTACCCGCCCCCTCCCTACCTTGCTCCTCTTACTTCATTTCCTCCCTAACACAAACTAACCTAACCTAATATACACTAACTTCTTAACTTAACCTAACCTAATATACACTAACTTCTTAACTTAACCTAACCTAATATAAACTAACTTCTTAACTTAACCTAACCTAATATAAACTAACTTCTTAACTTAACCTAACCTAATATAAACTAACTTCTTAACTTAACCTAACCTAATATAAACTAACTTCTTAACTTAACCTAACCTAATATACACTAACTTCTTAACCTAATATATATTAACATAAGAACATAAAGAAAACTGAAGCAGGCCTACTGGCCCATGCAAGGCAGGTCCAAGTCTCCCCCCGGCTTAAACCAATGCCCCAACCTAGTCAGGTCAGATCACATTCACTTAAGGAAGGAGCACGGCATCTGACCTAGTAGCACAAGCTAGTCAGGTCTACCTCACCCACTCATGTATTTATCTAACCTATTTTTAAAACTACACAACGTCTTAGCTTCTATGACGGTACTCGGGAGTTTGTTCCACTCATCCACAACTCTATTACTAAACCAGTGCTTTCCTATATCCTTCCTGAATCTGAATTTTTCCAAATTAAAAAAATGGCTACGAGTCCTGTCTTGGCTAGATATTTTTAGCACACTATTTATATCCCCTTTATTTATTCCTGTTTTCCATTTATACACCTCAATCATATCCCCCCTAATTCTACGCCTTTCTAAGAGTGCAGATTCAGGGCCCTCAGTCCATCCTCATAGAAGATTTCTATACATGGATCAACTTATCATCCTCCTTGAACGTTTTCCAGAACATTTATGTCCATTCTGATCAGTGACTCAAAACTGTGCAGCATAATCTAGAAAGGCCTCAATCAAAGATATATATGAGTTGAAGAACAACCTGAGGACTCCTATATTTATGCCTCTTGATATGAGGAATTCTGTTCCTTTATTGGAACAATTCCTAACCTAATAAACATTAACTTAACCTACCTAATATACACTAACTTCTAGCCTAACTTAATACATAACAACCTTAACCTAACACAAGCTACCAACGTATCTAGTAAGTATTAAAACAAACATGAAGGTACCATATGTATGCATATGTATATACTAGTTACTTATTACCGTAATTTATTAATGCTTAGCCTAACAACACAACCTGCTTGTTTTTTAGGTGTTTATACTAGGTTAAATACACATAATTTACCGCCAAAATATGCCTACAACTATTATGTTTATTGTAATGAGTCTATATAATAGCATGTAATACCATATATAGAAGCCCTTATTAAAGCTTATTTTATCTTAATGTATATATATACAATATATATACAAACACCTAATGGAACATCATCAATAATAATTTAATTATTGAGCTTGTTTTTTTTTAATTACTAGTTTCTTTGACTTATTTTCCTATTGATAATTGAATTTATTTTCCTAGGACTTACCCTGTCACATCTTCCCTTCCTCCAGTTCCTCATTTGAATGTAACCTGACCTGGCTGGGTCTGGGCATTGGCTTAAGCCGGTGGGAGACTTGGACCTGCCTCGCATGGGCCAGTAGGCCTGCTGCAGTGTTCCTTCTTTCTTATGTTCTTATGGTTCCCTTGTGCAAATAAGACATGTGTAGCACTTGGATATTAACTGAGGAGACATTTCTCTTGGAGACGCTTTTTTTTCAATGAAAGAGATGAGAAGAAGGAGGCATTTATAGTGGTCAAGTGAGGATGGTGTCAGGTGTCGAGAGGTGAGGCCACTACACGCCCTCTCTTATTAACCAATGTAACACTGATTCTTCTCGGTGACGGGTAAATAAAAATATGTATCTGCTTTCTCCTCTATGTATAGTTATCAGATTGGAGAGGCAATGGTATAAAACACCGACACGATGGAAAAAAATGACAAAAGAGTGTAATGTGATTCTTTATTGCCAGTGTTTCTCCCAGACAGTGAGCGAAACACATTTGTGACTTGACAAAACCACAATAAAAGATTGCATATAAGTGTTTTTTTCAGCATTAGACTGGAAAAGCTCCCACGACTGAAACGTCTTGTCATTAAATATCCTAGTACGACACATGCCTTATGACAAAAGAGTGTAATGTGATTCTTTATTGCCAGTGTTTCTCCCAGACAGTGAGCGAAACACATTTGTGACTTGACAAAACCACAATAAAAGATTGCATATAAGTGTTTTTTCAGCATTAGACTGGAAAAGCTCCCACGACTGAAACGTCTTGTCATTAAATATCCTAGTACGACACACGCCTTATTTACACATTTGTCGACAGTTGTTTTTATCTCTTACTACCCATCTACCTGTCTCCTTCCTCATTCCCTCCCTCTTGTAACTCCCTTATTCCTCCCTCGCCTCCTCGCATTCCCTCCATATGCCCTTCCTTCTTCCACTATGAACTGAACCTCTCTTGACAGACATGAGTCAGTGGAAACTGAGATGCGAGTGAAGTGTGCTAGTGGAAGATAAGCATAAATGAAAGGGATATAAATAAGGTGCTAAAAATACCTTAGATATAGCTCTTAGCAGCGGATTCAGGCTGGTTAAATTTAGATTTAGAAAGGGTACTTTAGCACTAAAGCTGAGCATATGAGTGGAACAAACTCAAAATTAATATCATTGCAGTCAGTAGCTAGGGTAGTTGAAATTTGGTTGGATAGAGATATATGAGAGGGAGATGTTGGTTTTGAGTAAAACCTTCCTAGAATGGATAAGTACAACATGTCTAGAATGGATAAGTAGAACCTGAATAAAATGGTCCAGTAGAACCTGCCTAGCATGGATTAGTAGGACCTGCCTAGCATAGTAGGTCCTGCATATCATGGTCCAGTAGGACCTGTCTAGTATAGTCCATTGGAACCTGCCTATTATGGACCAGTAGTATCTGCCTAGCATGGATCAGTAGGACGTGCCTAGCATTAACCATTAAGACCTGCCTACTATGATCTAGTAGGACCTGAATAGCATGAACCAGTAAGACCTACCTAGTATGATATAGTAGGACCTGCCTAGCATGAACCAGCAAAATCTACCCAGAACTATCCAGTATGACCTGAGAAATTGAAAACATAATAATAATAATAATAATAATAATAATAATAATAATAATAAAATAGCTAGTGTGGTGAGTGGGATGGTGAAACAAAAGAGGATCGATTGGCGGAGAGTTGTGGTGTTGGCCACCAGGGGTGAGACACACAAAGGCTTGGCTGGGAAGGAGCGACCACAAGACATTTCCTGAGTAAATTTTAACGGATATAATGGTATATTATATGGTATAGGGCAGGCGTTGTATATTACTAAAAACGGGGTGAGTGCTCTTTAACGGGGATTAAATTACTTATAAGGATGTTTAAACAGTAACAAGTAAATAAGTAGAAGTGGAATTAAAACAAGACACTTAGCTGGAAGTTTCCTAAAAACTTTTATACAAATGGCAGCACAAGAAACCACACAAATTAAGAGTAATTGCAAGCACAGACAACATATTGTAACAACCGAGACCTGGTTTAAGAATCAGAACCTTCATATTGAATGGCACCTAAGGACATACAAACTGTTTCATAGTAAAAGAAAAGAGGAAAACTTTTACAGTGGCGTTGTCCGAAAAGAGCTAACCTGCTGCATTAAAATAAGTATTAAATATGAAGAGAAAGACAATGTTTGGTCGCAGTGGATAATTAGAACCTTCAAAACAAAAGATGCCAAGCCAATGATGATACTCTTCGGGTCACTCATTCTCTCTAAGCTGGGATATTGCTGGAAAGTGTACGGAGAACCTTCATAGCTCGCATAATCTCAGTCAAGCACCTAAATTACTGGGAACACCTGAAGTACCTAGAGCTGTGCTTCTTAGAACGTAGCAAGGAAGATACATCATAATCTACATCTGAAAGATACTGGAGGGATTGGTCCCAAACCTTCACACTAAAATTACTACTTACGAACATAAGAGGCTTGCCAGATGGTGCAGGATACTTCCAATGAAAAGCAGGGCAGCGAGGAGTGCACACAGAGAACTCGGTAAGTGTTAAGGGACCACAACTCTTCAACACCCTCCCTTCATGCATAAGGGGAAAGGGGTTACCAACAAACCCCTAGCTGTCTTCAAGAGAGAACTCGACAGATTCTGAAAAACAATTCCTGATCAGGCGGATTGTGGTGCTTACGTTTGACTGCGGACACTAACAGCTTGACCGATCAGACCAGCAACCAGGAAGCCTGGTCTGGGAGGGGGCTGCGGGGGCGGTGTCCTCTGGAAGCGACTCCAGGTAATGTCTTGAAAGGCATGAAACGCTGATCTTGAATGTATTATGAGCAAGTGATTCCCAAACTTAGTAAAGTTCAACAAAGTACAGCTTTTGGATGAAACTAAATATTCCAGAATATGAAAATGTAGTCAACATGGGAGATTTATTTCCGATAAACTAGATAGAGTAATTTGACTGAGAATCTAGAGTCCTGTGACTTCCTAGAACTGCTTTCTTAATTAATTAATTTGTGACAAAAGAACACATGAGTGGAGGAGGAAGACTGCAGTAGCCCTCCAGGCCTATGCCAGGCAGGTCCAGAACTCCAGATCATACCTACTCGTGTACCTGTCTAACCTAATTTTATAGCTATCCAACGTTCTAGCTTCAATGACTCTACTTGCAAGTTTGTTCCACTCATTTACAACTCTGTTGCTAAACCAGTATTTTCCTATATCCATTCTAAATCTTAATTTCTCCAACTTAAATCCATTACTGCGCGTTCTGTCTTGGATGAATATTTTTTAGAACAATTTATATTCCCTAGAGCGAATAACCATTTTGACCTGCTTCTAGCAAGCATATATGCTTTCATACATAATCAAACGATCGTGGAATAACTTGGAAAAGGTGATAGCCCTCATTAGAGTCAAACTATAGGGGAAGGGGGGGAGAATATTCAGGTGCTTGGTTAGAATTTTAATTTTCAGACGCTTGTGTTATGCCTGACTTGCTCTGGCTGTGGCTACCATTGAAGGGGAGGTTGCCTTGATGCTGCAGAAGGGCTCTTCATCAAAATAATTGGACCTGACCTTTTCCTCCCAGGTCCTCTGTGATCTTCACGAATGTACCGTAAGCATGATGTCTTACCCAGAGTACCTTGAAACGTAGTTTTGATTGAAAAGCAGAGTTACAAGCAGAGTTACAGGCTGTAAAGGAAGAGTTGGTAGTCAGGAGGGCAAACAAATATAACTCGTTCGGAAGAGAACACGCGCAGTAATGTATGGAAAGTGGTGGGTGAAAAATGAATGAGACAACACGAAGGTTGAAGAAGCAGGTCTGCAGAGCGTAAATTATTTTATTTTACCGTGGGTAGAACATAGAAGCAATTTATTGTATTTGAGGTATAGTGTAGCAGACACTATACCTCATACATACATGAAAACCAGACCTTTAACGTAATTAATATATAAATGATTTACAAAACCCATACGATAATGAATGAGAGACAGTGGAAACGTTTTGCCAGCCAGCTGCATCATCAGTCCAATACGGGAATAAAACGATGGAAGATATGAAGTAGTGTGAGGTGATCAGTCTCTCAGCCTGGAGATAATGTGATAGTCCATCAGTCTCTCAGCCTGGAGATAATGTGACAGTCCATCAGTCTCTCAGCCTGGAGATAATGTGATAGTCCATCAGTCTCCATAAAAGTATATCATATGCACGGAGAGGGGCTTCTATACTGGAGACGGGTGAGGTGAAACAGTTGGAGGCGGCGTCACTGGTGGACAAAATACACTAGTGGAAGTACACTTTTTAAACCATTTACATATTAATATCGGTCTGGCACAGCAACATCTTGGAATCTTGATACAGAGAATTCTTCAACGCTTGTTACGCTTATTGCCATCACCTACATCCACTAGTGGAGTTTTTTTTATTAACGCATCGGCCGTTTCCCACCAAGGTAAGGTGGCCCGAAAAAGAAAAACTTTCACCATCATTCACTCCATCACTGTCTTGCTAGAGGTGCGTTTACACTAGTTATAAAACTGCAACATTAACACCCCTCCTTCAGAGTGCAAGCACTGGATTTTGTCCACCAGTAATGCCGCCTCCTGCACAGCTCTGACAGTGACCTACCACACAGCTCTGACAGTGACCTACCACACAGCTCTGACAGTGACCTACCACACAGCTCTGACAGTGACCTACCACACAGCTCTGACAGTGACATACCACACAGCTCTTGCAGTGACCTACACAGCTCTGACAGTGACCTCTCACACAGCTCTGACAGTGACCTACCACACAGCTCTTGCAGTGACCTACACAGCTCTGACAGTGACCTCTCACACAGCTCTGACAGTGACCTACCACACAGCTCTTGCAGTGACCTACACAGCTCTGACAGTGACCTCTCACACAGCTCTGACAGTGACCTACCACACAGCTCTTGCAGTGACCTACACAGCTCTGACAGTGACCTCTCACACAGCGCCTTCAGTAACTTCCGATACACCTCTTACAGTGAACCATGGACGGTGACTTCCTTGGCTGCGCATCCTGGCAGTGAAGACTGTAAGGTCAGCCTTTTCATTACTTCCATAAACAGTCTCCTTCGGTTTGTTTAGAATTGCATTTATGACTTCGAGTGAATGTCCCTAATGGTTAGTTTTGGGTACCATCACCTTTACCTACTACTACTTTATTACTACTCTGCTGCTGCTACTGCTTCTGCTGCTACTGCTACAGCTGCTACTATTGATATTGTTACTACTGCTGCTATTATTACTACTACTACTACTACTACTACTACTACTACTACTACTACTACTACTACTACTACTACTACATTTTGCCTCCTTATTTATTCTTTTCTTAATCATTATTCTTCGTTTATTTTTATTTTTGTATTTATTTCATTTACCCCAGTTTTATTCCATTCAATGAACAAATTGAACAAACTGAACATGGAGGTCGGTGTTGTTTGATGTTTCCTTGAGCAGCCAACCTGTGTGTGGGTGTGGGGGGGCAGGGGGAATACTGATACCACCTGATAGCCTTGAAATCTGAGGGGGAAGTGCGTGGTTACAGTTGGGGGAGGGGTTGTTTGTGGAAGCGGAGGGGAGGGGATGGTTGAGACAGGGAGGGAGTTATGTTAGAAAGGGGGGGGGGGGAGGTACACCGACCTTGCAAAACCCTTTGACAAGTGCACACACGATGCGCGCAATAGGAAGAGCTGGATAGGTGGGCAGGTGGATAATATCTTAAAGAACGCAAAGAGGAGCAGTAATTGAGGGGTTGCTGAGGTGAAGGGTTCTGTCCCCCAAGGCGCGGTACTCGCCCCACTTCTCTTTCTCGTTCTCATATCTGACATACACACGGACATAAACCATAGTACTGCATCATCCTTTGCAGACGATACTAGGATCTGTATGAAAGTAGCATCCACAGAAAAGACACAGCGAGCCTCCAAGCTGATATAAACCAAGTCTTCCAGTGGGCCACTGATAACAATATGGTGTCACCCGGGGAAAAATAAGTTGTTACGTTACGGAAGGACTGGGGAAATAAAAACGAGATCGGAATACAAGACAAACTCAAACCATTCAATAGAACCTAAGTCAAACGTGAGAGACCTAGGAGTGATAATGTCAGAAGACCTCACGTTCAAGGAGCACAACAATGTTATTATCGCATACGCAAGGAAAATGATAGGCTGGATAACTTGAACTTTCAAAACAAGATATGCCAAACCAACGATGATAAGAGGGATTGCTCCCAAACCTACACACCGAAATTACTACTTGCGAGCAGAAGTGGCTTGTGCAGGATACCTCCAGTGAAAAACAGAGGAATGCTGAGTACACTACGAGAGAACTCAATAAGTGTTAAGGGACCACGACTCTGTGGCGACCAGTGAATAGGTGGGACCAGGAACTATGAGTCGACTCCTATAACCACAATTAGGTGAGTACACACACACATACATATATACATACAAGACTCCGTATACCGTGTGTATCAGGCCCATATTGGAGTATGCAGCAACAGCTTGGAATCCACACCTGGTCAAACATGTCAAGAAATTAGAGAAAGTGCGGAGGTTTGCAACAAGACTAGTCCCGGAGCTAAGGGGAATTTCCTAAGAGGAGAGGTTAAGGAAAATCAACCTGACAACAATAAAGGACAAAATGGATAGGGGGGACATGATAACGACATATAAAATACTGAGAGGAATTGACAAGGTGGACAGAGACAGGATGTTCCAGAGATAGGACACAACAACAAGGGGTCACAATTGGAAGTTGAAGACCCAAGTGAGTCACAGGGATGTCAGGAAGTATTTCTTCAGTCATAGAGTTGTCAGGAAGTGTAATAGTCTGGGAAGTGACGTAGTGGAGGCAGGATCCATACATAGCTTTAAGAAGAGGTATGATAAAAAATTCATAGAGCAGGGAGTGGACCTAGTATCGACCAGTGAAGAGGCGGGCCCAGGAGCTATGAATCGACCCCTGTAACCACAACTAGGTGAGTACACACAAACACACAGAGTTGTCAGGAAGTGGAATAGTCTGGGAAGTGATGTAGTGGAGGCAGGATCTATACATAGCTTTAAGAATAGGTATGATAAAGCTCATGGAGCAGGTAGAGTGACCATGTAGCGGCCAGTGAAGAGGCAGGGCCAGGAGCTGTGACTCGACCCCTGCTAGGTGAGTACACACACACACACATACATACACACACACACACACACACACATACACACGCCTAGTGTCTAATCGACATGTGCCTAGGACAAAATGGTAACTAACACACAGCCAGGAGCTATGACTCGACACCTGCAACCACAACTAGGTGAGTACACACACACATACACAATGTCATATATCTTATATGACGAAAATAACATTAAGTGTTAAAACTATGTATATGACAAAGGTAAGCCGCCCACCTGGGTGGCACACCTGCCGCCCACAAGAACTGGTTCTAGGCCGGAAGGTGTTGGTGGGGAAGTGGGAGTTGTGGGATGTGGGGGGAGGGGTTATGGGGAGTAAGAAGAAAGAGGTAAATGGGAGGAGTGGGCGCGTGGATGTTGTGGTGGGGGAAGTGTGGGCGTGGATGTCGTGGTTGGGGAAGTATGGGCGTGGATGTCGTGGTTGGGGAGGTGTGAGCGTGGATGTCGTGGTTGGGAAAGTATGGGCGTGGATGTCGTGGTTGGGGAGGTGTGAGCGTGGATGTCGTGGTTGGGGAAGTATGGGCGTGGATGTCGTAGTTGGGGAGGTGTGAGCGTGGATGTCGTGGTTGGGGAGGTGTGAGCGTGGATGTCGTGGTTGGGGAGGTGTGAGCGTGGATGTCGTGGTTGGGGAGGTGTGAGCGTGGATGTCGTGGTTGGGGAGGTGTGAGCGTGGATGTCGTGGTTGGGGAGATGTGAGCGTGGATGTCGTGGTTGGGGAGGTGTGAGCGTGGATGTCGTGGTTGGGGAGGTGTGGGCGTGGATGTCGTGGTTGGGGAAGTATGGGCGTGGATGTCGTGGTTGGGGAAGTATGGGCGTGGATGTCGTGGTTGGGGAAGTATGGGCGTGGATGTCGTGGTTGGGGAGGTGTGGGCGTGGATGTCGTGGTTGGGGAGGTGTGAGCGTGGATGTCGTGGTTGGGGAGGTGTGAGCGTGGATGTCGTGGTTGGGGAGGTGTGAGCGTGGATGTCGTCGTTGGGGAGGTGTGAGCGTGGATGTCGTGGTTGGGGAGGTGTGAGCGTGGATGTCGTGGTTGGGGAGGTGTGAGCGTGGATGTCGTGGTTGGTGAGGTGTGGGCGTGGATGTCGTGGTTGGGGAAGTATGGGCGTGGATGTCGTGGTTGGGGAATTATGGACGTGGATGTCGTGGTTGGGGAAGTATGGGCGTGGATGTCGTGGTTGGGGAGGTGTGGGCGTGGATGTCGTGGTTGGGGAAGTATGGGCGTGGATGTCGTGGTTGGGGAAGTATGGGCGTGGATGTCGTGGTTGGGGAGGTGTGGGCGTGGATGTCGTGGTTGGGGAGGTGTGGGCGTGGATGTCGTGGTTTGGGAGGTGTGGGCGTGGATGTCGTGGTTGGGGAGGTGTGGGCGTGGATGTCGTGGTTGGGGAGGTGTGGCCGTGGATGTCATGGAGGGGACATTATTTTTCAAGAAACAGTATTAATATATCACTGTAACTAAAGGACCCCAATGGAAATAAGTCACTCTGTCTGACTTTTTTGTGTTATCCTAGGTTCTCTACACATATGCTGCTATGTATGATAATCTATGTAACTGTATTTGTGTATACCTGAATAAACGTACTTACGTACTTACTTATGTTATGGTTGTAGGGGTAATGAAAAACCGAGTAACAGTAACACTGTATTTACTGAAGTCCCTCGGAACACAACACAAAAACAAAAGACGATCGAACATAAACAAAATAACATAGGATTTAATTCTCTCACTGCTCCCATCACCTTGCAGTTTGTGTGCGAGTTGCCTCTAAGTTGACGTTTTTTTTTAATCACCTTTAAGCACATAGTGGCCCAGAGTGTGGCAGTAATTCCTCTGGTAGAGTTTAAACGAAGTTATGTCTACATCAGCTGTAACCTGGCAGAGGCATCTGTAACCTAGCCAGGTAGTAGTAATGACATCCAGTGGTCTGTTGATGTCGTTGGCTGCTCCACGGTCATGTGGCTCCTCCTGCATGATAAAATGATGATAGGTGGATTGACTGATGTCAGTCAACCTTAGTCTCAAGTCACTGAAGTTCAGCTGCAGTTCTTTCTGTATTAACTTAAATCTACTAGTGGAGTGCATAAAGTTTTAATCTACTTCCTTCTTGAAGGCGTACGCCTTAGCCAATTAATCATTTGAAGGCCAACGTGAGACAAAATACACAAAAAGTGTATTCTGACTTCACTAGTAGCATGGGCCAGTAGGCCTGCGGCAGTGTTCTTCCTTACGTTCTCAATTCTGCTAGGCCTCTCTGGCACTACCGTCTACAACTAATAAAGCTCGCTGTGTAGGCAGCCCAGGTGGGCAGACGTATGTATATGGATGATTGGTATGAAATGATAGGTGGGAGGGGGCATGTGGATTGGTAGGTGTGGGTGGATTCAGCTGCGCCGCCCGTCAACGTGAGGTGGTGGGTAAGTGGGGTTTGTAAGTGGGTGAGTGGATACGGGTATATATGTGGGAGGGTGACAGGGGGGTATGGTTGTGAGTGGGAGGTGGGGTGAACATTTTTTTATTATGCTTAGAGTAGGACGAGGGGGAAGGGGAGGTCATGTTCTGCCGGAGAGAAAAGCCTTGACTGTGGAGGGGGAGGGAGGTGGGAGGGAATAGAGTGGGAGGACAAGGTGAATGCAGAATTTTGAGATGCGAGTGGGTGGCTGGGCTGTCTGCGTGGGTGTACAAATGTAAACACAGCCAGTCGAAATAGAGGACACTGAAATATCCGAAGAGGAAGTGAAGTCTTGTAATATATGGAAGCTCTTCACAACATATTGTAAACATTGGAGTATGCTGCGATGGTATGGTATCTACAGTTAAATATTGCATGTGGAAAAGATCCAAAGACGAGCTACAAAATGGTGTTAGAACTGTGTCCGTGGTCCAACTGTTGTGGGTCGCATCCTGGGGGTGGTAGTATACCTTAGATAGGGCCGGGGCTCTGAAAGAAGCTGATGTAGGAAAACAACTCTTAGCCAGTAAAACTGATCTGCGTAAAACAAATGAGCTCCAAAAAAGGCTGACAGCATTAACATCGCCCTCTGGCTAACTGGACGAATAGAGAAGTGTTGAAAGACATGTGTAAGAGTATAATATTGTCAACGAAATGATGAAGATTTCCCAAGAACACCAAGAGGAACAACAGGAGGTCATAGCTACAAACTAAGAAAGATACCCTCAAACTGCACTACAAAGCTCTCCTGTATAAACAAAGTGGTAGAACAATGGAATGGGCTACAAGATGAGGTAGTTAGGGCTACAGTCAGTGGAAATTTAAGAACGTATGTGATAGATTAAATACTGAAGCTGGAACACCACAGGCTAGAGAATTAGACACATGTGCAACATGTACATTAGTCTTGAAGACTACGCTACTCTTCACCAACTCTAAGGCTGAGGGACTGATTACCTCGTCTTTTGTATATAGTTCTCCAGTCTTCCCATTATAGCCTTGAATTTGTATTGATAAAGCCACTGGATGGCGAAACGTCTACAATAAAGATACCCAGATGTTGCACATGTGTCTAATTCTTCATCTAGTCGGTATTGTATACCATTATGTACAACCACAAGTTAAACTTGCTCCTGTAGCTGCAGTCATTTATCACATACACACCAAATGTCAAATCAACTCAGTCTAACACATTTCTGTCAGCCATGTCTTTCACCGATGGTTCTTGTGTCCTATACACTAGACAGCCTATACGATGAATGAGGATAAGATGAAGTGCAGCTATGGTGGGGAAATTAGCAACAGATTCCTGTCTTTAAGAGATAACATGAAGGAATTTTCCAAACAAATTCTGATCACTTAGGTTGTGGTATTTACAGTGGACTGTGTGCTATTAGCACCGGTAGACAGGCTAATCAGGTTACCAACCAGGAGGCTTGGTCCAGGACCAGGCTATGGGGGGTAGTAACCCCCAGAAATAAGTGACCCCGGAACTATCAACTGGTAGTCAATAGAGTGAGTGGTAGGGAACAAGGTTAAAAAAAAAAATGAGATTGCCTACCGCTCAGCCGTGAGTGCCCCTCACTCAGGATATGTTATTGAACTGAAAATTTTCTTCTGATTACTAACCCAGGATAACACAAGAAAGCCAGGTACATGTGGAGAGGGACACTTGTATACATTTCAGGACATTTATTAAGTGAAACATTTCGCTACGAGTGGCTTTATCAGTCCTAATGATTAGGACTGATAAAGTCATTCTTGGCGAAACGTTCACTTTAATGCCCTGATCTGTACACAGGTGTTCCTTTCCACAGTTTGCCGGTATTACAATTTACAAGACAAACACGATGGTTTATTTTCATTGAGGAGCGTTGCTGCTCTCTCCCCCAGATGATACCCAAAACAGGTATATGGATAAGAAGAGCAAGTGTAAGGATACTTGCTGAGAGAGAGAGAGAGAGAGAGAGAGAGAGAGAGAGAGAGAGAGAGAGAGAGAGAGAGAGAGAGAATGTGTTTGACCATAAAGTGTCTATAGTTTATACAGGGTGTCCCTCACCTCTGGTAACACTGCAGTACCAGTCACCGCCAGGCAGAGGGGAGGAGTGTTGAGGAGACCTGTTGGGGAACTCTGGGGGAGTAGTGTTGGGGAGCTGTGTGAGTGGTGTTGGAAGTTGTGTGTGGGTAAGTGGTGTTGGAGAGCCCTGTTGGGGAGTTCTGTGAGTGGGGTAGTAGTGTTGGGGAGCTCTGTGTGGGGTAGAGTGATGTTGGAGAGCTTTGTGTGAGGGAGCAAACGCACCCTAGCGGGGTCGAGTTGGGTTCTTTTCTACGTACTAACTGGTATGTGCTAGCTATGGTCGACGCTGATCTGAACGTGTGTGTGTACTCACCTAGCTGTGGTTGCAGTGGTCGATTCACACCTCCTGGCTCCGCCTCTTCACTGGTCGCTACTAGGTCACTCTTCCTTCTCCATTAGCTTTATCATACCTCTTCTTAAAGATATGTATGGATTCTGCCTCCACTACATCACTTCCCAGACTATTCCACTTCCCGACAACTCTGTGACTGAAGAAATACTTCCTAACATCCCTGTGATTCATCTGAGTATTCAATTTCCAGCTGTGAACCCTTGTTGCTGTGTCCCATCTCTGCAACATCGTGTCTCTATCCACCTTGTCGATTCCTCTCAGTATTTTATATGTCGTTATCATATCCCCCCTATCTCTCCTGCCTTCCAGTGTCGTCAGGTCGATTTCCCTATATGTCGTTATCATATCCCCCTATCTCTCCTGCTTTCCAGTGTCGTCAGGTCGATTTCCCTTAACCTCTCCTAATAGGACATACCCCTTAGCTCTGGGACTAGTCTTGTTGCAAACCTTTGCACTTTCTCTAGTTTCCTTACATGCTTGTGTGTATGTGTGTGTATCCTGAGCTTGACATCTACAAACACTAACATAAGTTTCTCTAGTAGGCCTCCAGGGAGGTCGTTGACATGCACCAGCAACAACAGAGTGGACCCCAGGATGGACCTTGAGGCATTCCACTGCTCACGTTCCTTCATACTGACACATATCTCACCATGACTATTTTTTTCTATTACTTAGCTATTCCCTTATTTTGCTTTCTAGTTTTGCTTATTTTTCGAGGATAAAAGAAAACATAAATTAAAGGGTGAATATGATAATAATACACAATACAGACAGGTTGATAAGTAAGACACATGTGGAACAGTTAGGTATCTTTATTCCGAAACGTTTCGCCTACACAGTAGGCTTCTTCAGTCGAATACAGAAGAGTGAGCAGAAGCAGTAGAGATGTAAAGACGATGTCATCAGTCCATAACCCTTGAAGACGTAGTTTTGAGGTGGTCAGTCCCTCAGCCTGGAGAAGTTTTACTTCATAGTCTGGAACAATGTTGAAAAATAAAGATACCTAACTGCTGCTGCACATGTGTCTTATTTATAAATTGAAGGAAAAAATTATCTGACTTCATTAACATTATTCCCTCGACTTCACTTATCTTTGGGACTTCATTCACCTTTGTGTGTGTGTGTGTGTGTGTGTGTGTGTGTGTGTGTGAGTGTGTGTGTGTGTGTGTGTGTGTGTGTGAGTGTGTGTGTGTGTGTGTGTGTGTGTGTGTGTGTGTGTGTGAGTGTGTGTGTGTGTGTGTGTGTGTGTGTGTGTGTGTGTGTGTGTGTGTTAAGACACTCTGGTGTGTACATATAAACATTCCCTTGTGTACGTAGGACATTCCTGCGTGTACGTGTGTGCGTGTGTGTGTGTAGAAGGGCATTCCCGTGGCTGTGTATTAGAACATTCATGTGTGTGTGTGTTTGCAACAACATTACCCTGTGTGTATATTTGGACATTCACATGTGTATATAACTGTACTTCTATGTTCGTATATACTTGAACAGTCATCTGTACTGACACGAAAATAATACACTGTGTATAAAAGAACATTTTTGTGTGTATACATTTTCTAACATTCCTGTGTGTGTATACTTGGACATTTATGTGTGTATAATACACATTTGTGTATATATACAAGGACTTGAGTGTGTTTATTTAGATATTTTTTCATTATATAATGCGTAAAATAATGTAGGACAAATAACCCACATACATATATATTATTGTAACCACGAAAGAGTGGTATTGATCAAAAACAACACTGCACTAGCCAAGGACTCGAACCCATGTTGTACTGGCCCGCCTCATTGATAAACAACAATAATAATAATAATAATAATAATAATTAAAACCAACAGACAATAATAACAAAAATAACGACTAATAACAACAGCAACAAACAAGCAGTGAGAGTCTTGGTGTCACACAGCTCACTGTTATGAACACAAATAACAAGACTTCTGGAAAACAAGTTTTAAAAACTAGTCCCAGGAAATACAGGGAGAGAACTTGGTGCAAACATTTTAGCGGCCACAAAAGTAAGTGCAGGCAATTGGTCACGAAACAGTAGCCCTGAAAAACATGTCTGGTATACGAGTCACAAGACATTTATTTACTAAAGCGAAAGGAGACGTGAGAAATTTGGCAGAAAACGCTTTGATAAATTTGGCGGGAAAAAAAATGGCGCGAGAAATCTGGCGGGAGAAACTTAGTGGCCGTCCTGAGGCGAGTCGTTACTGGGAGTGGCTGGTGTGTGGGCGTTGTGTGTGTGGGGGGAGGATCTGTGTGTGGGGGGGATTTGTGTGTGTGGGTGGGGTGTGTGTGTGTACTCACCTAATTGTGGTTGCATGGGTCGATTCATAGCTCCTGGCCCCGCTAATGTCATGGTCCGAAAAGTAATAGATGCAGTTGCGTGTGTTTAATGTGTGTGTGTGTGTTTGTGATGAACGTTGAAAGTGGTAGCTGAGCACTGGGATGGGGTAGTGATAGGATCTTTAAGGAGTGGCTAGCCTACCTGTCTATGTGGCTGTGTACTAGGTAAATAAAGAACACTTGAGTGTCATTACCTGTGCATTTTCTCAGTCTGTACCTTATTCATTTTTAACAAACACTTGAGGGGCCTACAACGCTGAGAATACTACGCAGTTTACAAGTCGAAACCTGTAGTAACCATAAGCCGACAGAGTAGGTGGCCTGACTCACGCAGCTATGAATGTTGGGATGGGGTTAAGCCTTTTTGTGGCCGTCCCATGATAGCTGTGGGCCAGCAGGCTCACCTATCTCTGTGTTGGGTCTGTGTTTATCACTTTGATGGTATCAGGTGTGTGGGTGTGACACACACATAACTACAGCTACCTAGACTGTGTCACACAGTATGTGACAGGTAGATATGTGTTGAATCCTCAAGGGAATACTTGCGTTGAGCGCAGTGGTAGCGTGTTCTTACTTGTTGATCCCACCACCTCACTGCCCGCCACTTATCAACAGGGCCACAACAAACACGACACCCCATCTACTAATGGGCTTACAGTTTGCTGTTTCAAAATAGCTGGAAAACATCGATCAAGAGAAAGAGTGTTTAAAATGTGAAGACCAGGAACTAAGTAACACAGGAGGGCCAGGTAAAAGGGAACACAGATATAGGACCAGAAACAAGGGAGCAAATGGAAACTAGAAATGCAGATGAGCAATAGAAATATTAGAAAATTCTGCTTTAATTTTAAATTTTAGGATGGAATGAACTAGAGGAGCCACAGCCATTACACAGTTTTGAAAAGTATGACAGGGCTCAAGATAGATCAACAGTATACGACGGGGCCAAGAGCTATTATTGAATTAATACTACTCATATCACGAGTCAAGATAAAAACAAACGCGCGCGCACACACACACACATCTCATTAACTGACATTAAGAACATAAGAAAGAAGGAACACTGCAGCAGGCCTATTGGGCCATGTGAGGCAAGTCCAAGTCTCCTACTGGCTTAAGCCAATGCCCTAACCTAGTCAGGTTAGGTCACATTCACTTAAGGAAGGAGCACGGCATCTGGCCTAGTAGCACAAGCTAGTCAGGTCCAACTTACACCCACCTATTTTTAAAACTACACAACGTTTTAGCCTCTATAACTGTACTCGGGAGTTTGTTCCACTCATCCACAACTCTATTACCAAACCTGTGCTTTCCTATATACTTCCTGAATCTGAATTTTTCCAACTTACGCTAGATATTTTTAGCACGCTATTTACATCCCCTTTATTTATTCCTGTTTTCCATTTATACACCTCAATCATATCCCCCTAATTCTACGCCTTTCACTGTCTTCACTATTAAATAATGGTTCCTGATGGTGACCCATGTTCTTCATCGTCATTAACCATCATCACTAAGGCTATAATTATAACCATAATTTTTAAAGGGGTGGAGGGGTAAGCCAGTGGAAGGCCTCGGTCTGATGACCAAAAGCTCCAGCTGTGGGTCATCATATGATAAAGACCCGCGTCAAGAAACACTTGTCCTGTTTCCTGACAAACCTTACCTATCCTAAGTCACTAATTACTCCTGCAAGCCACTGTCTTGAACCATCCACTTGTGGCTAGTGCAAGGGCGAACTATCAGTGCGTGATAGTTCGCCCTTGAAAGTGTCCGTACTAACACAACTATGTGACCGTGGAGGTCCCACAACCCTCTGAGTCTGCACATTTACCTGCTCAGAGAATCAAGCCTACACAGCGCCTTTCACTGAATGACCCACACAAGTTTAGCTCTTCCTGAAATACAGGAAGTATGTCTCTTACAGCCTCAGGGTGTTTAAGAAGTAGAATCTCGTGCATAGTTTCAAGAATGGGTTGACACCCTCATGAGACTAGGAGGGAATCAACCCGTTAAACACACCAGCCAGGATTTTAACCCTGATGCTCAAAAATCACAAGACGCTGAGAATTTTTTTTTTAAACCATATGATCTTCAACATGACCTGACTAGGTTGGGTCATTGGCTTAAGCCTGGGGGAGACATGGACCTGCCTCGCATGAGCCAGTAGGCCTTCCGCAGTGTTCCTTCTTCCTTATGTTCTTATGATACGTGGCGTGTGATACTGTGGTGCTGTCGTGGTCACTCATTAATATTATACAGTGAAAATTAGCTATTAATTGAAAGAAAAAGAATTTGTATCTTAGAGACCACAGACCCCCCTCCCCCTTCCCTCCCCCCCGTGTCTGCACCTCTCAGTACAAAGAAGTGAACAACTGAAGTACAATGAACACTTATCAATGAACACTTATCAATGAACACTTATCAATGAACACTTATCAATAAACACTTATGAATAAACACTTATGAATAAACAGTTATGAATAAACACTTATCAATGCTCAATAATTATATAATAACTCATAGAGAGACAAACTCAGGAGATTATTTGATCTGCATATTTCGACTCTTTCTGGGATCCTCTTCAGGTGAGGATCCCAGAAAGAGGGTAAAGTAGGAAGCCACAGGAGGCGTCAGGAAATACTTCTTCAGCCTTAGGCTGGTAAGAAAGTGGAACGAGCGTGACGAGGAAGTGGCGGAACCAGACTAAACACAGCTTTAACAATACATGTAATAAGGATCAAATTGCTAGAAACCAGTTAACACGGATCGACTGTATTTTACGAGGCGGGGGCCAGGAGCTGAGACTCGATTCACTCATTGTAAACACAAACCACTACCTCGCACACACACACACACACACACACATATTGCTAAATATAAGGAAAAAGATAAAATATATAATAACATATGTAGAACATAAGAAAGAAGGAACACTGCAGCAGGCCTACTGGCCCATGTGAGGCAGGTCCAATTCTCCCCCCGACTTAAGCCAATGCCCTGATCTAGTCAGGTCAGGAGCTCCGACTCAACCCTTACAAGCTGAACTCAGTGAATATACAAAAACAAACCGAAATGCATTAACTGTAAGTTACCTGTAGTCTCTTCCGGGGGGCAGCGCCCCCCGGCCCGGTCCCAGACCAGGCCTCCTGGTTGCTGGCCTGATCGATCAAGCTGTTGGTGCACCGCCTGAATTCATATTAATCGTATTAATCAATAAGAAATATACGAAGCTACAAGAATAAAGCATTATGTAATATATTTGTTAAGAAAGGTCACACAAGAATCAGTTTCCAGAGAGAGACGTAATTCTCTCTAAGTTGCGACCCTGAAGTTATTTGTGTGAAGGTTGGTCGGCGGCAGACAGAGGGAGTGGGGGGATGGGGGGGAGGGAAGGGGGGAGAACATATGAGGGAGGGTGAGGGAGGGGGAGTGGAGGGAGGAACATATGAGGGAGGGTGGGGAGGGGAGGGAGGGAGGAACATATGAGGGAGGGTGAGGGAGGGTGAGGGAGGGGAGTGGAGGGAGGAAACATATGAGGGAGGGGGTGAGGGAGGAAAATATGAGGGAGGGGGAGGGAGGAAACATATGAGGGAGGGGAGTGAGGGAGGAACATGAGGAGGGGAGGGGAACAGAGGAGGGTGAGGAGGAAAATAGAGGGGAGGGGGTAGAGGGGAGGGGAGGGGAGGGAGGGAGGAGAAACATATGAGGGAGGGTGAGGGGAGGAAAAGTATGAGGGAGGGGGAGTGGAGGAGGAAACATATGAGGGAGGGGTGAGGGGAGGGAAGTGGAGGGAGGAAACATATGAGGGAGGGGGTGAGGGGAGGAAAAGTATGAGGGAGGTGGTGAGGGGAGGAAACATATGAAGGAGGGGTGAGGGAGGAAACATATGAGGGAGGGGTGAGGGGAGGAAAAGTATGAGGGAGGTGGTGAGGGAGGAAACATATGAAGGAGGGGTGAGGGGAGGAAACATATGAGGGAGGGGGTGAGGGGAGGAAAAGTATGAGGGGAGTGGAGAAAGGAAACATATGAGGGAGGGGGAGGGAGGAAAAGTAGAGGGAGGAGGAGTGGAGGGAGGAAACATAGAGGGAGGGGTGAGGGGAGGAAAAGTATGAGGGAGGGGGAGTGGAGGGAGGAAATATATGAAGGAGGGGTGAGGGTAGGAAAAGTATGAGGGAGGGGGAGTGGAGGGAGGTAGTAAGGGGAGGAAAAGTATGAGGGAGGGGAGAGTGGAGGGAGGGTGAGTAAAAGGAATGGTATGAGGGAGGGGAGTGAAAGAAGGAAAGGTACGAGGGAGGGGGAATGAAAGAAGGAAAAGTATGAGGAGGGGGAGTAAAAAGGAAAACAATATAGAGGAGGGGGAGTTAAAGGAGGAAAAGAAGGAGGGAGGGGAAGGTTGAGGGAGGAATTATAATCAAACAAGGGATTAAGGAAGTAAGCGTTGCACTAGACCTACAACTATTAAATATCTATTAACAGTTCCTGGTTTTAGACCAGAACTTGAAGTGGAAAGCAAATATTTCAAAAATAAGAATTATTAAAAAATATTACACAGGAAAGTAAAGTGTAAATTGTTGTGTAAGTAAAAAGATTGTAAGATATACTTGGCATCATTCACGTTCATGGGGCAGAAAACAAACATCAACAATCATGCCAGAGTGCAGAACTTTTGAAAAGGTGACAATTTAACGCACACTATCATTACTTCACGTCGCCCAACCTCTTCAGCTGAAGTGAGGAAAGTATGATGAGTATAAGACTGAAGAAGCCTACACAGTAGGCTTCTGTTCTGACCACGATTAGCTAACAACTGACCTAGAATGAGTTGAGCTTGGAGAGTCTGAGGTCCACTGTTGTCAGCTTTCACAACTCTGCTGTCCAACCTACTGGTAACATGATTATTGACCTGGCCCAGAATCATCTTACTGGAATCATATTGTCCTGCATATTAGTTAAGGTTTAAAACTGATACAATGAAGCCTGATTCCTCTATATTTTTTATATATCAGGTTTCAACATCAGTTTGCAATTATCAAAATCTGAGTAAGAGATGGAATAAAAAATACTGACAATACTGAACGTTATCTAATTCTCTAACAACTATTTATCATGTGGGTATAAAATATCACTCATAATTATTATTATTATTATTATTATTATTATTAAATAAGGAACATGTGTAGTGTTTGGATGTTTTATCGAGGTAACATTTCGCCCCCCAACCAAAAAAATTCAAACTGTACGAAATGTATATTGTGGTCACAATCACGTGTTTCCTGTTCGACAATTGCTTTGTGTTCATGCACAGGCTTGTTCAACCATCTTCCTGTGTCACCCACAAATACTTGATAAAACACATTTGCAATACTAGGAAGTTTAATTTTATGTTACAAATGATATACAATACCGAAAAGTTGAAAAATAAGACACGTGGGCAACACTAGGAATCTTTATTGACAGAACGTTTCGCCTGCGCTGCAGGCTTCATCAGTCGATTACAGACTTTAGCACTGGTGGAAGGTGAAGTAGACGAAGTGGAGAGATAGTTAAGGTAATCAGTCCATCATTCTAGCTAATGTTGCAAATGTGTTTTACTTATCAACTTGTTTCTATTGTATACTATTTATAAAATGATTCTCCTACTTAAGAACACAGGAATGGAGGAACACTGCAGTAGGCCTACTGGCCCTACTAGTTTGGGCCAGTATGTCCACTTACTGTGGACATTGCTTGCAAGGCAGCTAATGCAAACAGAGACACCAATGCGACGTAACGAGATTTTTTACCGACGCATTAGATGAAAAAACCCACTGCATGGATGAATCGTTGTCAGTAAAGAATTTCATTACACTGCATTTATGTCTGTGTCCACTGTATCAGTATTTTATGCCATATCTCTCCGAGACAGCTAATGCGCCCCTTAGTGGGTTCACGACTGACTACTAATGTGTTTAGGTTAGGATCTCAGTCATATAACGACCCCCAGCTGGAGCTTTTGCTTATCTGACCGAGGCCTTCCACTGGCTTACCCCTCCACCCCTTTAAAAATGATGGTTATGAGTATAACTATTTCATGACACATCTACTAATGTGTTGATTTGTATTTAAACAGGTTCGTTAGTGTCTAAGTTCCCACTTGCATTCTTTAAGCACTCTTGAAAACAGTTTTTCGGGGCCCGGTGACTTATTTTGTTATAGTTTGGCAAACTGTTTGATAATCATATCCCTCGTGACTGTACTATTGTTTAATTTGTTTTTTTTTCAGGACCTGTCATATAGTGAACATTAACAAAGTCAATCCAAACTGGTGTTGTACTGGAGATGCGGAAGCTGGCTAATGTAATTCCTGTATTTAAATCAGGAGATAAGTCAATTCCATCAAATTACCGTTCAAATAGCATGTTGTCTATAGTAGGCAAACTAGTAGAATCAATTATGGCCGATATTATTAGAAGCCACCTTAATGAGTCTCAGAACGGATTCGCAAGAGGTCGTTCCTGCCTGACAAATTTAGGAACAAGAATGGAGGGGCCTGCTGCAGAGAGAGAGAGAGAGAGAGAGAGAGAGAGAGAAGAGAGAGAGAGAGAGAGAGAGAGATCAATAATGAGGATGCAGGAGGAGGAGGAAGAGAGGTGGAGAGTAAGGTATTTCCGGCGCCTCTGGTTCTTCCGAGAACTCCCACACACCTTAACTACACCCCCCCCTACTAATCCCAAGTCTCGATAAACTTAATTTCAGATCACATCGTTCACGCGCTGCCCATTATCATAATAATTTACAACAAATTATTCCAATTCTGCTAAAGATTCTATATTTTCTAGCAAGGTTTGGCTGTTTTGTTTACTATTTTAGTAAAAATAAATAATAAAAAAAGTGGTACTCAACCCGGATTTATCGCCTCATGCCAACTGGACCCCCACTGGTGGCGCGCCACACATGCTGACCGAATTATTTTATTTTCGTTACTTCCTTGCTAAGTTGTGATCATTCGATAAATAGTGGCCCCAAGTGCCCTCAGGATCATTTCGTAGTTGTGTAGTTCAAGACTATGGATATAAGCTACTGTCTGTAAAGGGTGAATATAGAATAGTGATTATCTGGGTTTTGGTTGTCGGCTGGTGGTACAAGTTTAGCAGGTGGCAGGATCAACATATCCCCCCCTTTTAACCCCTTCCCCTTGCCTCCCTCTTAACCCTTTGCCTCCACTACCCCTTCCCCTGACCCCTACACCCCTTCCAACTGTCACATGATAATACAGGATCAAGCAAGCTAGCCGGAAATGCACCTCAAACCGACGTCCCTTACCGCCAGGAACGTGCTCTGAGGCCTTTTAGGAGCCCTTGATCCAAGGAACTGGACTTGTCCTCCCCTTCTCCTAGGACCTAGATAGAATTTTATAGTTTCTCCATTTCCCAGGTGCTATATGATCCATGTGGGTTTAGCACTTCACATGATTAAAATAAATATAACTATAGTTGTCTTAATATTTTTTTACAAATAACCTGCAGTTAGGAGAGCAAATTTATGACTACGTTTCGGTCCTGGACTATTGTAAAGTCAGTAAATTTTTATTCAGTTACAGGTAAACATAAAAACAGTTATATAGATTATCATACATAGCAGCATATGTGTAGATTACGTGTAGACAATAGTCTCTGACGGGTCCAAAATGTTGTTATAAGTTTCTACTCTTAAACTTGATTATAATAATAATAATAATAATAATAATAATAATAATCCACTCTTAAACGCTGGTTATTTGTGAATTGCTCCCTTCACTGTATTGTGGCTTTTATTCTTGTTTGAATATTTTGTCAGAATAGCAACCAGTCTGTGCTGGGTGATGTCAGGGACACGTGACTTTAATGACCTTGCTTGTAAATTAGAGTACAGGACAGAAGACCCTTAACCTAACCTGACCGAGGGGCTGTTTTCCTACTTCATACTTTAACAAAGTGACTTTTTCAGAGGGGTTTTGTTCTATAGGGACTTAGTCTGGGCTCCAATAAATCTGATTAACCCCGACACCTATGCAAGACACCAATGCGGTATTAAGACATTTATTAAGGAGACTTTCCGTCCTGTAGGGACTTTTATTGACGACCTAGTTGTGGAATGGCATGACTAGCGACAAGTAATAGGACATTATATTCAACAAAACCTTTATTTTAAAGGTATTTCATCCACTCGCCCTTGTATGAGTGTAACGTTTGTGCATTAATAGTTTCTTATTACCAGTGATCTTAACGACAAAATAAAGAGCGACACGAGTAAATTCGCTGAGGACACAAAAAGTAGGGTGAATAATAGATTTGGAGGACACCATTGAACTTCAGGAAGGTTTGGACAAGCTAATGTCATGGTCCGAAAAGTGACAGATGTAGTTGTGTGTGAAATGTCTTTAAAATAAAGGTTTTTCTGCATATAATGTCCCATTAGCAGGGGTCGATTCATATCTCCTGGCCCCACCAATGTGTGTGTGTGTGTGTGTGTGTGTGTGTGTGAGTCATTCACAGTACATCAGGTAGACCGCGAGCGTTTCTGGGAATTCCCTCTGACTCACAGGAACGTTGTCTGCTGCTGCTGCTGTTGTTGTTGCTCATCTTTCTTAGCCCCTTTGGTCAAGAACTTTTGATCTAAGGAATTGTATCTAACTTGATTACCTCTCATACTACTAATATTACTACTACTTGTACCACTACTACTTCTTTTATTACTACAGCTGCTACTACTTTGGTTCTACTCATGTTAGCCTTCCATATGTTTTTACAAAGATATGTCTACAGTGGTTGTATGAAGTACATGATTATAGTCATAGGTAATGAAGATAGTATGGTATAAACACTGGTAATTAATTCCCACAAGTAGGGAATATATCCTAATATATCCTAAGGTGTACATGAGCACACCTTAGGATATATTAGGAAACGTTCTGGTCCTGGAACCTTTTCTAATAAATATGCCTTAGTGTTTACTGACCTGTTTTTTTTAAATCATCAATCAGCGCCTAACCACAGTTCTCGTGTATCCAATTCTGAAAAAAAGGAACACTCCCATCTCGACCTTCCTAACCAGCTGAGCGGCTTCCAAGAAATGTAAACACCATCCTGGTCAACATTATTGCTGGATTCCTCGGTGTATCAGCACTCGATTTCTTATTCGTGAATTACATACCCAGACCTCGTGCATGTGCACAAGTAGCGTCACTAGCTACAATTTGGGTACCTTTAATAACAGGTGGTTAATGTATGAGAATGGTATTGTGTAAGACCTGCCTAGCGTGGGTCTACCTGCTACCTGGAGCAGGGGTAAGTAGGCCTATTGCCTCTCGATGGAAGTTTCTTGATGTTAGTGAGTTCTTGATCCAGGGTGTTGGATTTGTCCTCCCGTTCCTTGGATCGAATCTGATTGCCTCTGATTGTTAGTGTGACTTTGTAAATGGTCCAAGTCTGACCGAAACGTCGTCGTAAGCTCCTCTCTTCTATGTGCGGGTTATTTGTATATTATACTCGTATGTGCTTGTTGGGGTAGGATTCCAGCTCTTGGTCCGCTTTCTAATCCTCAGACAAGTGGCGGCTTTATTTCCCTGAGATTTAGGACATTGAGACACGTCCGTCTTAAATATAAGGGATGTTTGTACATGATTCATTGAGTTAAAAACAAGTCGTAGTTGTCACTCCTTAATTAACATTCAAAATCATGTACTGTATATATTTCATAATTTTTTGGGGGTGAACATGTGAAGCCTGAGCGGAAATCGTGGGAGCGGGGAAGGGAATATGAGGGAAAGGGATAGGAGGGAGAAAATAGAGGGGATGGGGGATAGAGAAGAGGGGGTTCAAGAGGGAGAGGGAATGTGTATGAAATAGTGCAGGAGGTTATAAGAGGGAGTAGGAGGGATTTTTTTTTTTACACAGATGAATTTACAGGCTAAGAGCTGGTATCCTGCTTCAGCTCATTTCAATGCCCAGCCCGGTGTGAAGGTGAAGATGGGCAACACGCGTGAGAAGTTAGTTACCATTTTGTCCTAGGCACATGTCGATTAGACACTAGGCCTGTTGTATGTATGTATGTGTGTGTGTGTGTGTGTGTAACGAAACACTTCGAAATGTTTCGGCCCCGCCGGTGTTAGATATGGAAAGAGGGAAAGGGAAGGGAGACACTGACGTGCTATACTTGTGGTTATAATTGCAGTAACGTCAGTCAGACTCGGTTTGTAAATACTGTGTTGTAAACAAACTTTAAGTGTCTCAAATATTATTTATGTTTCCCTGGACAAATAATATAAGCGGGAGAGCTACTAAAACAACCTATTAACTAGAGTTTGTTTTATAAAGATTTGAGAAAACTGAGAGGTAAGGCGAAAACTGGAGATAAAGGAACATACAACCCTCAAGAAGCAGCATCGCGGGTCACAATACTCTTTGTAAAAGTCGCATCTATATTTATTTGCGATGACGGAGAGTGTTTAATTGCGTTCTGGTAGCTTTATTTTATTCTACGTATATTTCATAAATGTTGTTTCATTTTAAAATTAAATACTTCTGTCAGACATATTTGCACTGGCCTAAACTAGATATATTCGGCTATATAATACCTCAATCTATAAACCACAATCTATAATAGTGACTTTTAATCAAGGCTAGCGCTATTATTATTTATTTGATGAAGGTGATGTAACCCTGTAAAAGTGATACAGCACCTTGGGGAATGGCAGGTGCTTAGATTCGATACAAAAGAAGGTAGCTCCAGTTATTTGGATCAAAAGCCTCTCAAAGGTATCCAGGAACCTACCTCGAAGAGTAAGCAAAAGCCGTGTACCAAACATCTATCATCAAGATAGCTTATATTCATACGCTGATTTCGCTGCCTGCCCGTGACCGGTTTCGAGAGTTTCTACCCTCGCAACCCGGCCTATGGGAAGGCAGGTTCAACTTAAACACTGCCAGTAGGTCTGGAGTTGTAGATGAATGGTTCAGAGAACCGACAAGTTATAAATTAGACACATATGCAACACTTGGGTATCTTTATTGAGGAAACGTTTCGCCATACAGTGGCTTCATCAGTCCAATACAAAGTAGAAAGGTGTAAGGGGAGGAGGAGTTTGAGGTAATCAGTCCCTTCTGCCTGGAGTCGATGTGTTCCTTACACATGCTCACTATCCCCCTTCCCTCATCCTTCCGTCTTAATCCGGATTACCACCCACAAGAGTCGACCAACACCTAGGTACACTTTATTATGACTCGCGAAATCGTAATAGCGCGACTGCCATAGGTTCGATCTCCTACCCGTTCTGTGATTGATTTGCACTTCAGGTGAACAAGGACAGAGGGTGTGAAGAGACTAGCCCATCTGTCTCCCCGCGACCGAAAATTAAACTCTTGTCCCATCGGTTGTGAACCAAGCTCTCTTAATAACTTGCTAATGTCACACCATCGCTACATCTGCAGCGCTGTATGACTCTTGTGGTTTTAGCGCTTAGCTATGATTATAATTATAATAAATATCACTACATCTCTTCAAGGAGAGGAGGAGGGGGAGTTGCCTTGATGTTGGTGAAGGACTTTGATCGTATTGAGACTATTCTTCCATTCCTTGGACCAAACCTGATTACCTCCTATTTCACAAGAGCTGCATAACAGTAGTAGGTAGACCAGTTGCTGTGCTGCAGAGACCCAGTCTGCATCAGTTGCTGTGTTGCAGAGACCCTGACTGCATCAGTTGCTGCGTTGCAGAAACTCAGTCTGCATCAGTTGCTGTGTTGCAGAGACCCTGACTGCATCAGTTGCTGTGTTGCAGAGACTCAGTCTGCATCAGTTGCTATGTTGCAGAAACCTTGGCTGCATCAGTTGCTATGTTGCAGAAACCTTGACTGCATCAGTTGCTATATTGCAGAGACCTTGGCTGCATCAGTTGCTATGTTGCAGGTTTCTCTCAAGAGGTTAAACCTAGTTAAAATTTATTCGTGGCTGGTGATTCATCTCCATAATATCTAGTGGTTCACCATTAACATATTATGCACGTGACTAGTCGAAAAGCCGGCGCCCTTTGAAGCGGTCTTAGACAAGTTTTTCTGTTTCTCCATATCATTTTTTTGCAACGTGTGCAACGCTGTATGACCCTTATGAGTAGCGCCTAGTTATGATTATAATAATTTTTGCAACGTATAAGTTGATTATTGCTTGTTTGTGCATCTTGTTGACACAAGTAACATGTATGTGTAATCATGTGTAATCATTGTTTATTATTATTATTATTATTATTATTATTATTATTATTATTATGGGAAGTACTAACCCTGTATGGATCATACATCACCTGTTGAATGGAAGACAATTGGGTTTGAGCCAAGGAACGAGAGGGTAGCTCTACTTTCTTGGATCAAGAGTCTTCACCAGCACCAAGGCACTACCTACCATTGAAAGGTCATTCTTTCATTGATGAACTGAGTATATTAGGTATGCATCATCCACTGTTTGAAATTTGCTGTTTTAGCACGAAAAAATTAATTACAAAAAATAGTTACAATTGTCGTAGAATGGTCGGCTTACAACCGAAGGGACCTGGGTTCGATTTTTAGGCAGGGTGAAACGCATGGGTCAGTCTCCTAGCACCTATAAGTTTATTTAGGTACAGGTAGACATAAGTACAATTACGCAAATTTAGGTGATTACAATTATCATACATAGTAACATGTGTAAATCGCCTAGGCTAACACCTAGTAGCCAGTAGATGCTTACCTGGAGGGTGTTCCGGGGGTCAACGCCCCCCGCGGCCCGGTCCATGACTAGACCTCTCGGTGGATCAGGACCTGATCAACCAGGCTGTTACTGCTGGTCGCAAGCAAACCGACGTACAAACCACAGTCCGGCTGGTCAGGTACTAACTTTAGGTGCCTGTCCAGCTCCCTCTTGAAGACAGTCAGGGGTCTATTGGTAATCCCCCTTATGTATGCTGGAAAGCAGTTGAACAATAAGATAATTGGCTCCAATGGATCGCATCCTAGGAGAGAGTCTAAAGACCCTAACGGAAGTAAGCCACACTACTTTGAGCATTTTGAGTTATTCAGGTTTACTAATCAGAATAAGGCTTCCTTAATTCCACATCTCATTGTCAATATATTCGGACACATGTGACGTAGTAAAAGTCACGTGGGTTTGTTTACACTGGTTCTGAAATCAATTGATAATTAAATGTATAAATTAAGTAGGAAATAATTAATAAATATTTTTGACAGAGCAATTCTAACTATATTTCATCGTTATTTATCGTTTATAGTGTCTGTTGCTGGTTTTTTAAGTAACCACTGGAGTACACAACTTTGTAACAGCCGTCTTAATAAGGTGGCATGTGGTCTACCTGAGCATCAATGTATTCCTTTCAATTACTCTCCCTGGGCTGTTTGTCCTTATGCATAACCCGCTGGGCACTTCAATGTGGTTATAATAAAGCTTTTAAACTAAACGTCAGTTGGGAATCCATATACACGTATTAGGTAAAAAATTCCACCTTGTAGACTGTAGATAGTCTACGGCTACTAGGGTAAGCCGACTACTGACTCCGATGAAGATCCTACTCTTCTGGGTTTAGATAAGAGAGTTCTAATTGAGAAATGCTTTCTAGTCTTTAAGGGCGGAGGAGCCTTGATGCCCATGAAGGCTTTTGATTCAATGAATTGGAACTACCCTTCCTTTCCTTGACTCGAATCTGATTGCTGCCCACTCCCTTGGTTCTGTATGCCATTTACGAGTTTAACACTCCTCCTTATGTAATAATAATAAAAAAATAATGATAATAATATTCCTTTTGAAAATTCGTATTCCTTTCTTTGATTCCATTGAGGCAGTAAGATAACACTAGGGTTTGAGCTGCAATCACCCTTAATAACCTCAACATTTGAGTGCTAATGAAGACTTCTGCACCGGGTTTGGTGGTGTGCAGACATCTTGCTCACGTCTGAGCACGGATGACAAATTTCTCCAAAACTCCATGGGAAGCTTTCCCTTATATTATTCCACAAGCTGGGCACAGGACGGGCCACCATTCATCCGTTATATTTTTCCGCTTTACGGATATTCTACGGTTTTATTGGGAAGCCGGTAGTGACCCTGGGGATGTAGGGGATGGTGGCTAATTATTATTATAAACAAATAGAAGCGCTAAAGGATGGTGGCTAAAGCTCTCTCTTCACACGGCGATGTCTGGGTTCGATTCCCAGCCAGGGTAGAAACATTGGGCGTGTTTCTTTACACCTGTTGTCTATGTTCACCCATCAGTGTAAACTGGGTACCTGGGTGTTAGTCGACTGGTGTGAGTCGCATCCTGGGACACTGACCTAATCTGCTCGAAATGCTCAGCATAACAAGGGACTTTCTATATAGTAATATGTCATTGATGTCAGCTAGGCCTGTATACCATGTACATGTACTTGTAGTAAATAAAGATATTATTATCAGTGTAAAATGGGTACCTGGGTGTTAGTCGACTGGTGTGGGTCGCATCTTGGGACACTGACCTAATTTGCCCGAAATGCTCAGTATAACAAGCCTAGCTGTCATTGATGTCAGCTAGGCCTGTATACCACCATTATTGGGAACGCCTTCAAGTCTTGAACATGTACTCATTGGAGCGGAGGAGAGAGAGATACATGATAATATATACATGGAAAGTACTTGAGGGCCTGGTCCCAAATCTGCACACTGCCATAACAACATACTGGAGTGAGAGATATGGGAGAAAGTGTAAAATAAATCCAGTGAGGAGCAGGGGTGCGGTGGGGACAATACGGGAGCACTGTATTAACATCCGGGGTCCCAGACTATTCAACATCTTACCAGAAGATATCCGAAACACGGCTGGAACCAGTGTAGAAGCCTTCAAGAGGAAACTGGACAAATATCTTCACCAGGTGCCAGATCAACCAGGCTGTGATGGATATGTGGGGCAGCGGGCCTCCAGCAGCAACAGCCTGGTTGACCAGGCAAGCACCAGACGAGCCTGGCCCATGGCCGGGCTCAGAGAGTAGATACTCTCGAAACTCTTCAAAGGTATATCAAAGGTAAGGTACCATGTAGATGTACTTGTAGTAAATAAATATATGGAAATAAGTCACTCTGTCTGACTTTTTTGGGTTATCCTAGGTTCTCTACACATATGCTGTATTTGTGTATATCTGAATAAACTTACTTATGTACCTGTACCTAAATAAACTTAAAAGACTCCCGGGAGCAGGACTCAATACGGCTCAATGTGTGATGGGCCTCATAACCCACAACAAAAACAACTTTATTAGCGGTTTTCTCGTTTATGGAAGCAAGTTAAACTTTTTTTTGCAGCTTTTTTTATAAATCTAACAATACCATATTACAATACAACTTGGTTCAGGCCTCTTACGGACTACGTCGTCAGTTTTTAATAACGAAAATTGAATAATTGGACATGGTTGAGGAGGCAAGAGCTTCAATGTACAAGAAACCTCTGGACCTCTTTAAGAACAAAGAACTTGTGACAATATGTGCTCCTATGGTTAGATATTCTAAGTAAGTGAAGTACTATGACAAATAAAATACCTTAGTAATAACAGTTTTTTATCAAGGCATATAGGCCTGGTCACAGACCAGGCCGTGGGGGCGTTGACCCCTAAAACCCTCTCCAGGTATAGTATTACTGGTGTCAAAGTTTATTTTCCATGACATTGTACAGTAGTGTGCAAATTAATTGGGACAGGAGTAAAATTTGTACCCTGCGACTCTCATCAGTGCTACAACAGCTGTTGTTCTGTAAGGCTATTCCTGCAAGTGTGCTCCGTGAGTGAATGTGGTTTCACCAAATTCTCCCCTTCATTTCATGATCACTGTTGAAATTTATGATAGATGTTATACCTAGGAAGCATGCAAGTATACTATTATAACTTAGAAAACATGCTGATTTGAGTATCAGACAAATCGCCAAAAATTTGAGATGTTATTGCTGTACATTAACATCTCCGTTCAAAGCAGGTGAAATTGTAGATCTAGAGAGTGTACAGAGAACCTTTACTGTACATATAAGTTCTATCAAACGCTTCAACTACTGGGAACACTTGGAAGCACTTGACTTGTACTCGCTGGAACTCAGGCGAGAGATATATCATAATCTACACTTGGAAAATCCTACAATACAACTTGGTCCCGAATCTGCACGCAGAAATCACTCCCTACGAAAGTAAAAGACTGGGTAGGCGGTGCAAAATACTCCCAATGAAAAGTAGGGGCGCTATTGGTACACTAAGAGAAAACACCATAAGTGTCCGGGGCCCAAGACTGTTCAATAGCCTCCCATCATGCATAAGGGGAATTACAAATAGGCCCCTGGCTGCTTTCAAGAGGGAGCTGGACAGATACTTAAAGTCGGTGCCGAATCAGCCGGGCTGTGGGTCGTACGTTGGAGTATGTGCGGCCAGCAGTAACAGCCTGGTTGATCAGGTCCTGATCCACTGGGAGGCCTGGTCGTGGACCGGGCCACCGTGGCATTGATTCCCTGAATACCCTCCAGGTAGCAAAGCCAATTGTTGGTTGGATTCTGCAGAGAGCTGATGACACTGGTGATTGCGGAGTGCTGCGTCGTGGAAGAAAATGCAAGACAACCCATCATGATGACACGGTTATCATAAGAAATGGTGTGAAGGATCCCAAGAAAGCCAGCAAAGATCTACAGAGATTTGGCTTCAGCTGGAGTAAATGTTGATTCTTCAACTGTTCGACGAAGGCTCCTTGAAGCTGGCAGAAATGCCAGAAAGCTGGTAAAGAAACAATTATTGACTGCTTCTATGAAGAAAAAATGGATGTGGTGGGCACTCGATCATAAGGAATGACAACAGATGAAGGGAGAAGTTATATTTTCAGATGAGATGCATTTTGAAGTATACATGGGTACAGATTAGTGGTAGTGAAATGGAGTAAAGGCGAACCTCTTCAGAATGGACACATTCACCAAGCGCCAAAATACCCATCTAAGATGTTTTGGGGTAGTTTTACTACTAAAGGCCCTGGATGGCTTGTAATTGTTGAGGGAACAACGAACAGTGACAAATACAAGGCAATCCTGGCAAAACTCATTTGCTTCCCATTGTGGATGGAGACTGTCCTGATGGAGAAGGCATTTTCTAGCAGGATCTTGCCACATGCCACACTTCCAGAAAAATGCTGACATTCTTTGAAGAAAGTGGGCTAAGCATTCTAAATTGGCCTGGAAACTATCCTGACTTTAACCCAATTGAGAATCTATGGGCAATAACCAAATGCAGGATCGCAAAACAGGACTGTTCAACTGTGGAGAAGCTAATTGCTGCTGTTATTGGCATCTGGTACCACAATGAACTTGCCAAAATGTGTTCAACATTGGTCAATTCAATGCCAAAGAATGTAGCAATGCTTATAAAAGGAAATAGTAGTCATATATCTTATTATATCAATTATCTGTCATATCGCTGTCATGTATTTTTCAAATAAACATTAATTTTCCAAATAAATGTCTTATTTCATGACTGTCCCAATTAATATGCACACTACTTAAGGTTTACATTGCACACATGCTGTATAATACATGAAAAAGCTCATAATCATGCAAAGCATTAGTGTCACTTGCACTTGTTTGAGTGTTGCATTACCTGCATGTTAGGTCGGTTGGTAGAAACTCTTCCAAAACCAAAAAATGAAGGTAAGTAAAAGTTTTATAGCTTTTGTTACACATTTTTTTTAAACTTTAAATTTAAATGAATACACCCTGCTTTGCTCTTTGTAAACTGAAAAAAAAAAAATTATTATTTTTTTTTTTTTTCAGATTGGCATTTAGATCTCTAGTAAGAAAGTATGGATGTGACCTGTGCTTTACGCCCATGATCCTCAGTGAGTGTTTTCTACAGTCAGTAAGAGCCAGGCACAGCGATTTCACAACATCTAAAGGTAATACGTACTAGGTTCTCTAACTTCTCAGGATATTGAGTAAATTTACAGAAGGTGGAAAAAGAATTAGAGTAATGTGTAGTTACTGTATGAATATCTTAAGCAGTGCTGTTTTGTATTGTCTGCCAAAATACTAAGTAGTTTGGCACTTACAAGTATCCATACAATATCTGTATATCATTCTCTAATGATATACCATAACATACCTAATAATTCTGTATACATGAATCCATGTACGTATACTTGTAATATTTGTAATATTTTTTTTAATATACATTTTCAACATTAGAAAATTTTTACTAAAGTTATTACTATATACTTTTTTTTTTAACAAAGTTATACCTAAGATTTTTTTTTTCTTCTACAGAGGATTGTCCATTAGTTGTACAGTTTGCTGCAAGTAAAGGTGAAGATTGGGCTGCGGCTACAAGATTAGTTGCTCCGTAGGTCCATCAGGCTAATGTGTGACTTTTATATGAATAAGACAAACTGGCCATATATGTTTGCCTCTTGCAGGCTGATATATGTATTTCACTCTTGTTTAACATTTTGAGCTGTTCTAAAAGTTTGCATGTACAATGTATGCTTCTTCACATCTATCATAGTTTTTAATGAATGAATTAAATTTGATTATATCTCATTGCAGTCACAGTAATAATGTAGACTTGTTTCTTCATTATACACATCCAATCTAACATTCCCAGGGTAAAAAAAATTGAGAAAATGTATCAGCAAGTGATATAGGTGCTGCACCTTGTATATTGTATTATCCAAGCTTGCTTTTTCTTGTGGTCTTAATCCTTTATATCTTTTCCTGATTCACATTATATAAGACTAAAAACATTATATAAAATGGTAAAACAATTTCAACTAACACTTTTGAGTTTCAGTCCATTTAATTTAATATGGTTTCTCTTGTAAATACTCTCCGAAATTTTATATTTAGTATCTTACACATTTTCTCTGATTTGCTAATTTTGCCAGCATCTTTACTTCTTAGTATTGTATCTTTCATATTAGTTTTTTCTTTACTTATGCATACATGTGTGTGAATGATTGATGCATGTGTATAAAATACTGGTACCTTTAGTTGTAGGAATGTAATGTACATTCGTTACAATTCCACAGGTATTGTGATGGCGTTGACCTAAACTGTGGGTGCCCACAGCGCTGGGCTATGGCTGAGGGCTATGGAGCATGTCTCATTCACAAGCCAGAGCTGGTGGCTGACATGATCCATCAGACTCGCAACACTGTCACTGACTCAGACTTCACGGTATCCATCAAAATTAGATTACATAAAGATTACAAGTATGCCCTTATGTTATCTTCGTATAGAAAGTTAATACAGTGGACCCCCAGATTACATAATTTTTTCATTCAAGAATGCTGTTCAAGTGCCATTACTGAACGAATTTATTCCCATAAGGAATAATGTAAATTAGATTAGTCCTTTTAGACCCCCAAAATTACACTTACAAAAGCACTTACAAAAATAAACTTACATAAAAGGGCGAGTTTGGAGACTATCGTAAACCGGGGGTCCACTGTACAGTGGACCCCCGGCTAACGAACACCCCGGAAATCGTACAATTATGTAAGTATAATATTGTAAGTGCTTGTGGAAGTGTATTTTTGGGGGTCTGAAATGGACTAACCTACTTGACATTATTTCTTAAGGGAGTAAATTCGTTCGGTAATGGCACTTTAGCAGGCTTCTGGAATGAATTTTTTTCGTTAGCCGGGGTCCACTGTATATGCATATTGATTTTTGGTTGACTCAGTTCTTTAATAGCAAATAAAATATAGGGAATTAAATTCAAGATGAGTTATAATGAGTGTGTTAATGAATAAACAAAAGATTAGACAGGACATTGAATCTTGGTCGTGGCGGTAGCGGGCCCAGCAGTACTAGTACAGTGTTGGGGCTACTACTGCCAGGACCATGGTTAGAATCCCCATACTTTCTTCTGTTTATTCATAAGGAATTAACAAAAAATTGTGTTTCGAGATCTCTTATTAATTAATGAAATACAGCATCTATACATTTATACATTAACTAGTGCAAACAGTTCTGTTGCAATGGCAAAACAACACTTAATAGGTATAAAAACAGTAATTTTTTAAATAGGCTGCATCAGATTCGATGTCATATTACTGTATATCAAGATAGTTGGTATAATACACCTCTGAAATTAATTTAATGTTTTATGTTTAAATTACCGATATTCCTGCTCCTAAATACTGCAGTTATTGCAATACAGCAAAAAAGTTTATTACAGTTTTGATCTTTTTTTTTACATTGGGTATTTTCCACCATAGAAAAAATCACACACCCATTACTCACTTTCTAGATGCCTTTAAGAGAGGCTGTCATCACAAACCACTGTTGACTTGCCAAGTTGCAGTATTCTCACTTGCTGTTAAATTACAGGCACTATGCTTATCAAACTTTTGTAAGTGCCAGTTAGCCATTCTTATAATTTCTTCATAGACTGTACTATGGTTACACTTCAACAGCAGGTATGATCCATGGTCCACTTGACTGAGCTCATTCCAGTTTAACTCTCCTACATGCCTTTTGAATATTTCAACTGCTTCCTTTCAAAACCTTTACACAGACTTCCCAACCCTTCCTTGGATGCCTGCTACACCTTCCAGTCATTTCAAATTTATACACTTTCTTTAATAACCCTTATTCCTCCTTTTTTTTCTACATTACTGAGCATTTTTAGTAGCCCCTTTCTTAACTGAACATATGTTAATTAAAGAAAATTTCTCTAAATTTTTTTTTTCTGTAAGTGAAAACTATTTTTATGTAAATTTTCAAATTTCCTTAATGTAGGGGAAAGTTAGGTACATTTTTTATGTATTGATTTATGATACTGTTTTGAATATTTCAGACACACAGTAGATTTTGCTAGACAAATGGAGGCTGCTGGAGCCTCCTTCATTACTGTTCATGGACGGACACAAGAGCAACGAGGAGATCCAGTATGTTTGGAAGCAATTGCAGACATCAAGAGTGCACTTCAGATTCCAGTAATTGCTAATGGTGACATCCGATCGATGGATGATGCCCACCGAATACAAAAGATTACAGGAGTTAATGGTATGGATAAAATTTTCAGTGGTTTCTAAAAGATATTTGACAAAATATGCATAGTAATGCATAAACTTGTTTTAAAAAAATATAGCTGATCATGCTTGCAGCATAAGAAATTTATAAATACAGCCCCTCCTCACTTAGTGATGTACTCGTTAATCAACAACTCGGACTTACGAAGGGCTCTCTGACCAGTTTGTATACCTAAATAATGTATATTATAGCTGATTTCCTCTACGTATTCAGTTTATTACAATATGCAGTACACTACTGTATAAACATTTAAAAATATACCAGAAATGTTATAAATGGTGCAAAGGTGACATTAAAATAATATCAAAGATAGTTAACAAAACCCACTACCATTATAGTATGCTTCTCACTTAGCGACAAATTCGTTTACCGACGTGGTCTTAGGAATGGAACTCTGTCGTTAAGTGAGGAGAGGCTGTACAATATTTCATTAATTACAGCCTCACCTAACTTAACGATGGAATTCCGTTCCTAAGACCACATCGGTAAACGAATTCATCGCTAAGCAAGGTACAGGTCCACATTCCTTTATCTGAAATTCTGAAATTTGAAAAGTTCCGAAAACCGAAGTTTTTTCGTGGAGTGTGGAGCGTCAGTCATTGACAGCCAGAGTGGCAGGCGTCAGTTGTGTCTCAGCGCTTGTAGTGTTCACACGTACGTCTGCTGTTCGCTGATATTTTGTTTTTGCTGCTTTTTATTTTGTGACTGTGTTTAACCCTTAAACAGTCCACACGTAGATATACATTCGCGTGCGTACTGCCCCGAACGTAGATCTACGTTTTTTTTCAAATGCTTTTAACCTTGCCACGATAAGCCTGAGTTGCCTAGAGATTAGAGAATGGGTCTGTGCACTCATTGTGTGCAGTATTACAACATGTGGGAATGACAAACAAAATGCACTCTTCATTTTAAAGAAAAAGAACAATTTATTTTTTTCTCAAAATATTCGGTCATCTACGCACGTGAACGTATATCTACGTGTGGACAGTTTAAGGGTTAATTTCACTGTGAAAATGTCAGAAAGAGCTGCAGATGCCCCTATGGTAGTGATGTATCGGATATCTGCATCCGCTTCCGCGGAACATCCACACAATTTCTTACATCCGCATCTGCATTTTTACTGTAAACAGATATCCGCATATGCATCTGCATCCGAAATCCGCGGAACATCCACACAATTTCTTACATCCGCATCAACATCCACAGAATATCCGTACAGTTTCTTAATCCTCATACACATCCGCATCCGCGGATATCTAAATTTTCACATCCGATACATCCCTACCCTATGGGTAACAGTGAGAAAAAGAAAAAGAGGCATCTGACGTTATCAATAACGCAGAAAGTAGAGTTACTGCAGAAGCTTGATCGTGGTGTGTCAGTGTGGCGTCTTACTGAAGAATATGGTGTTGGAACTACCATTGTTTATGATTTAAAGAAATGGTGTTAAATACAAATAAGCATGAGAATAGTAGTGATGATGATGATGACATTGTGAACACAGGTGAAAAAGTCCCCATAGACGATATGGTGAAAATGTGTGATCAGTTAAGTCTTTAAAAATGCCATCTGTCATAGTGCAGCTTCATCACTTGAGAATCATGTTCCTGGTCTATAAATATCCCATTATTTCATTTATCAATATATTAATAATAATAATAATAATAATAGTTTATTTAGACATGATACAATGTTGTTATTTAGACATGATACATAGGTATAAATGAGGTGTACATGCCAAAAGCCCCTAATATGCTGTGCATTGTGGGCATTCTAAAGATTAAGTAATAGTAGACTACATGGTAAAAAATTATGGTTGATAATTTATAAATTAAGTATAATTGTGTATATAAGTTGTAAAATTTGGATATAAGTTGAACATAATAATCTATTAATTGTAGCAATGCAATTAATTGAGTAAGATAACAATTTAAAACAATTAGTTGCATTGCAATTACAGTTTATGTGGTCATTATAATGTAAATGTTATAGTAACAGTTAGCTCAGTATGTATTATTCATAACAGGTTTTTACATTTAAGTGATTAATCAGGTTTATACATTTAAGTGATTAATCAACTTTGTTGGGAATGTTTGATATTGTGTACTACTGTAGTAGTATTTGTAGTCTTTATTTATCCCACTTAGTGTGAGTATTCATACGTTTTTGCTGCAGTGTTAATGTTTGATTATAGGGTGCTGCCCTAGACCCCACCTTCATTCTGAAATTCGAAAAATTCTGAAATTCGAAACACTACTAGCCCCAAGGTTTTTGGATAAAGGAATGTGGACCTGTAGTGGGTTTGTGTCAACCATCTTTGATATTGTTTTAATGTCACCTTTGCACCATTTATAACATTTTTAGCATATTTTTAAATGTTTATACAGTAATGTACTATATTGTAATAAACAGAATTGAGGAAATCAGCTCTAATATACATTATTTAGGTATGCATACTAGTAAGAGAGCCCGTCGTAAGTCCGAGTCGTCAGTAAACGAGTACATTGCTAAATGAGGAGAGCCTGTATTATACCATAATTCCTTCTCAGGGAGCAAGGAGCTAGTAACCTCTTCTCCTGTATACATTACTAAAGTTAAAAAGAGAAACTTTTGTTTAGGGGGGCCACCCTGCTTCAGTGGGATATGGCCATTTTGTTGAAAGAAGAATTCCTTCTCAGTCTGTTATTTCGTACCTAATGTTTTAGTACATATACGTACAGTGGAACCCTGAGTTTCGGCCATAATTCATTCCAGAAGGCTGTTCGAGTACCGTTACCGAACGAATTTGTTCCCATAAGGAATAATGTAAAGTAGATTAGTCCGTTTCAGACCCCCAAAAATACACTTACAAAATCACTTACAATAATACACTTACATAATTGTTCGAGTTGGGAGGTGGCTGAAACTTGGGGTACCACTGTACATTTTCTTTTATTCAGGTAGCCAAGAGATTCATTATGAGTTATTGTTGCTACACATATGATAGACAGTATCTCACAATCAGTCTGGCTTTCAATTCTCATAAGTAAAAAAGCTGTGATTCATTTTATAAACCTTTTTTTGTTGTCTGATTTCTTTTTATTTTCATTAGGTGTAATGGCAGCAAGAGGAATGCTAGAAAACCCAGCTATGTTTGCAGGTTATAAAACTACTCCACTTGAGTGTGTCAAGGATTGGGTGAACATTGCACTCAGCACTGGAACTCACTTCACTTGCTTTCATCACCACCTCATCTATATGATGGAAAAGTCTCTAACACGATCTGAGAGGAGATACTTTAATGTATTAGGAAGCACCTCAGGCATTTTGACATATTTAACAGAAAAATATATGATGGAATTTTTGTTGTAGTTTTGTGTAATCCTCTCTTCACTAAACCTAAACTGTTAAACCAAAGTGGCTAAAAGAGTAAAGTATATTGACGAGTACAGTACAGTGAACCCTCGGTTAACGAATACCCCGGAAATCGTGCAATTATGTAAGTATAATTTTGTAAGTTCTTGTGGAAGTGTATTTTTGGGGGTCTGAAATAGACTAACCTACGTGAAATTTTTCCTTAAGGAAGTAAATTCGTTCGGTAATGGCACTTGAGCAGACTTCAGGAGTGAAGTTTTTACGAAACTCGGGGGTCCACTGTATTCTTATTAGAGGCATTCAAAGGAAAAATTGTATAACAGTCATGCCTTCCTACATAGAAATCATGTGCTCATAGATTGTGTAATGATATACAGTAAGTTGCTGCATTCTATACAGGAAATTAATGCTTACTGTGAATGTTTTATAATTATAATCCATGAGCAGCGCTGTATGACCCTGGTGGTTTAGTACTTAGCTTTGGTAATAATAATATAATCCATGAAGATTTAAATATTTTTTAAATAATTATTGTTGATATGATTACAATCATTAGATAATTTCTCAAACTTTATACTATGTGTATTTTTTTTAAAAACGCATGGTTGTCTCCCACTGAGGCCAGATGACCCGAAAATAAATACTTTCACCATCATTTACACTATCACTGTCTTGCCAGAGGCAGGTAGATATGACAGTTTAGATGTCCCTCTAAACAGCAAATATCCCAAACCTCTCCTTTAGAGTGCAGGTACTGTACTTTCCACCTCCAGGACTCAAGTACAGTGGTACCTCGAGTTTTGTACAACTCCCAACTCGAACAATTATGTAAGTGTATTATTGTAAGCGCTTTTGTAAGTGTATTTTTGGGGGTCTGAAACTGACTAATCTAATTTACATTAATCCTTATGGGAACAAATTCGTTCGGTAACGGCACTCGAACAGCCTTCTGGAACGAATTATGGCCGAAACTCAGGGTACCACTGTATTTATTTCCCCGTGCACTGCAGTATACAAGTGAATGAGTAGTAGAGTCAGCAGTTTCAAAGAAGCCCTTAATTTGCTACGTTCATTGCCAAAAGAAAACTTTTCCAGAAAATGAATTTCCTATAATAATGAACACAAAGGCACAATACCGTGACTGGAACAATACACAAATAACCCACACATATGAGAAAGAAACTTTATGACTATGTTTCAGTCCGACTTGGACCATTAACTAGTGATTAGTTAATGGTCCAAGTCGGACCAAAATGTCATCAAAAAGTTTTTCTTCTATGTTTACCTTTAGAGGGTTTGAGGGGTCAACGCCCCCACAGCCCGGTCTGTGAACAGGTTTCACCTGTGGGTTAATTGTGTATTATTCCTATAATAATTTGATTTTAGTTTATACTTTTACATCGGCAAAGAGGTACCTCTGACTTTCTGCCATCTGATATGTCATTCACGTCAACCAGAAACGGTACTGATACCAGTACCCATTCTTGCAGAACCCTGATGTTCACTCTTCCCCATTCTGACATCTCTTCCCAGACCATCACTCTGTTTTCATCCCTTAAGAAAGGTAGTCTTTGATCCAACAAAGTAATAATAATAATATACATAATATACAGTGGACCCCCGAGTAACGAACACCCCGGAACTCGTACAATTATGTAAGTATAATATTGTAAGTGCTTGTGGAAGTGTATTTTTGGGGGTCTGAAATAGACTAGCCTATGTGACATTATTCCTTAAGGGAGTAAATTCGTTCGGTAATGGCACTTGAGCAGGCTTCTGGAATGAAGTTTTTTCGTTACTCGGGGGTCCACTGTAGTTGAATTTGCCAGGTTGAAGGATCGGCTGTTGAAATCTTTTCTAAAATGCCGGGAGCAAGGGGCTAGTAACCCCTTCTCCTATATACATGTATATTACTAAATGTAAAACACGTCGGCAGTGGGAAACTGCCGACGTGTTGAAAGAAAGAAAGAAAGATCATTATTTCTACAAGTACATGTACAAGGTATACAGGCCTAGCTGACATCAATGACATACTACTACTGTTTACAGTGAAGCATATATGTGAACAGTATTTAGATAAAGGTAGAGAAGTTTTATTGCATTTATGGATTTAGAAAAGGCATATGATAGAGTGGATAGGGGAGCAATGTGGCAAATGTTGCAAGTGTATGGAATAGGTAGTAAGTTACTGAAGGCTGTAAAGAGTTTTTATGAGGATAGTGAGGCTCAGGTTAGGGTGAGTAGGAGAGAGGGAGATTACTTCCCGGTAAAAGTAGGTCTTAGACAGGGATGTGTAATGTCACCATGGTTGTTTAATATATTTATAGATGGGGTTGTAAAAGAAGTAAATGCTAGGGTGTTGGGGAGAGGGGTGGGATAAAATTATGGGGAATTAAATGCAAAATGGGAGTTGACACAGTTACTTTTTGCTGATGATACTGTGCTTATGGGAGATTCTAAAGAAAAGTTGCAAAGGTTAGTGGACAAGTTTGGGAGGGTGTGTAAAGGTAGAAAGTTGAAAGTGAACATAGATAAGAGTAAGGTGATGAGGGTATCAAACGATTTAAATAAAGAAAAATTGGATATCACATTGGAGAGAGGGATTATGGAAGAGGTAAATGTTTTTGATATGTGGGAGTTGACATGTCAGCGGATGGGTTTATGAAGGATGAGGTTAACCATAGAATTGATGAAGAAAAAAAAGGTGAGTGGTGCATTGAGGTATCTGTGGAGACAAAAATCGTTATCCATGGAGGCAAAGAAGGGAATGTATGAAAGTATAGTGGTACCAACACTCTTATATGGGTGTGAAGCATGGGTTGCAAATACTGCAGCGAGGAGGAGGCTGGAGGCAGTGGAGATGTCCTGTCTAAGGGCAATGTGTGGTGTAAATATTATGCAGAAAATTCGGAATGTGGAAATGAGGAGAAGGTGTGGAGTTACTAAAAGTATTTGTCAAAGAGCTGAAGAGGGGTTGTTGAGGTGGTTTGGTCATTTAGAGAGAATGGATCAAATTAGAATGACTTGGAGAGCGTATAAATCTGTAGGGGAAGGAAGGCGGGGTAGGGGTCGTCCTAGAAAAGGTTGGAGGGAGGGGGTAAAGGAGGTTTTGTGGGCGAGGGGCTTGGACTTCCAGCAAGTATGTGTGAGCGTGTTAGATAGGAGTGAATGGAGATGAATGGTTTTTGGGACCTAACGAGCTGTTGGAGTGTGAGCAGGGTAACATTTTGTGAAGGGATTCAGGAAAACCAGTTAATTGATTTAGTTGGACTTGAGTCCTGGAAATGGGAAGTACAATGCCTGCACTTTAAAGGAGGGGTCTGGGATAGTGACAGCTGGGAGGGACTATTCTCAGCTGTCGTATCTGAGTGCCTCTGCAAAGACAGTGATTATGTATGAGTGTGGTGAAAGTGTTGAATGATGATGAAAGTATTTTTTGGGGGGATTTTCTTTCTTTTTGGGTCACCCTGCCTCGGTGGGAGACTGCCGACTTGTTGAAAAAAAAAATAATAATAATAATGTACTCTTTGGAATGCAGGCAAGATAAATCATCATTTAATCTAGAAAATCTTAAATGCAAGAGAGACTTGGCAGATGGTGCACCATACCTCCAGTGAAAAGAAGGGGTGCCATGAGTACACTATGAGAACACAATGTGTGTAAGAAACTGAAAACTTTTCAACAGCCTTCCATCATACATAAGGGAGATTACCAACAAACTCCTTGCTCTCTTCAAGAGAGAACTTGTTAAGTTCGTCTCAGTTCCAGATCAGCCGGGCTGATTCATACGTTGGACTGCATGCAGCAAGCAGTAACAGCCTGGTTCATTAGGCCCTGATGTTCAAGAAGACTTCATCTGGGACTTTGCTGTAGGGGGCATTGATTCCCAAAAACATTCTTCAGGTATACACCACTCAACCACTGGGCCATGTTAGTTAAAAATAGGAAGATTGACATGTTTTATACAGGTGATGTTCGTGGAGAGCTAGCTCTTGTCCCTTTAAGACCATTGTCGATGTACAGTGGTACCCCAACTTACGATATTTTTTCATTCCAGAATGCTGTTCAAGTGCCATTACCAAACGAATTTATCTCCATAAGAAATGATGTAAAATAGACTAGTCCTTTTAGACCCCCAAAATTACACTTACAAAAGCATTTAAAAAAATCAACTTACATAAAAGGGTGTGTTTGGGAACCATCGTAAGTCGGGGTACCACTGTACTTGGAAAAAGTCGTAATGAATGACAGAAAACTGTAAAATAATGGACATATGGTTGAAATGCACAAGTGAAACGTGAAGGCTGTGAATAAGGTTCTGAAGATATGGAACCTAGACAACTCGAAACAAAGGAGTTTGATAAATTCAGAGTTCAAAAGAAAATAGGCAAGTACTAGTTTGAAGATAAATATGCATGGATCTGCCTAATATGAAGGCAAAATTAAGAGCTTTTCTGATTATACATAAATTATATACAAAGAAAAGTTAACATGTTGTACCTTTAGAAAATAGATTGGAAGTGCACTCACCTCACACACTGACTGTCCAGGTGATGTTTGTAGGTACTACCATCTGCAACATCAAAAAAATTTAAAAACTGTCTTCTTTCACTAACAACAACTCATGTGGAGATCTAGCTCTTGTCCCTTTAAGACCATTGTCGATGTACTTGGAAAAAGTCGTAATGAATGACAGAAAACTGTAAAATAATGGACATATGGTTGAATTGCACAAGTGAAAGGTGAAGAAGACGGTGAAGAAGGCTGTGAATAAGGTTCTGAAGATTTGGAACCTAGACAACTCGAAACAAAGGAGTTTGATAAATTCAGAGTTCAAAAGAAAATAGGCAAGCACTAGTTTGAAGATAAATATGCATGGATCTGCCTAATATGAAGGCAAAATTAAGAGCTTTTCTGATTATACATAAATTATATACAAAGAAAAGTTAACATGTTGTACCTTTAGAAAATAGATTGGAAGTGCACTCACCTCACACACTGACTGTCCATGGTTCAATCCCCAGTACAGGTGGGAATGTTGGTCGTGTTTCCTTACACCTGATGTCCCTGTCAACCTAGCAGTAAGTAAATAAGTAAGTTAATTTAGGCACAGGTTCTCATAAGTACAATTATCATTCAGTGTAAATTACCTAAGATAACCCCAAAAAAAGTCAGACAAAGTGACTTATTTCCATTGGGGTCCTTGTAATAAATTATTATTTAAACCTTAAAAGTTAAAACAGCTAAATAACTCAACTCTGTAAAAATCAGTTACAATCAAAGGAATAAAATGAAATGAGATATTTACATTAACATTAAAAAGAGGAACAGCTTACGATAATAGGTTCATGAATGTTAACTACAGTAGACCCTTGATTAACACACATATTTTTGACAAACACTTCATAAAATTTGACTAGCAAGGTGCCACTTCTGGGGGAAAAATTTGGAGTGCCACGAGCTGGACTGAGGGATTTTTTCCCCTCCATCTAGTGGGCTTAAAAGTGGTGCATGTGTGGTGGAGATGGTAACAGCTCATGGACTTAATGAAGAATCTGCTCATACAATTAAAAAAATGAGGCAAATATACTAGCTTGTGGAATGAATAACCCAGGTTGTCACTTACTGAAAAGAATGACACATAGATCACAACAGGTAAATAAAACTGTAAAGTTATTGACTGAGTCTACCTGGAGAGAATTCCAGGGGTCAACGCCCCCGCGGCCCGGTCCGTGACCAGGCCTCCTGTTGGACCAGAGCATGATCAACCAGGCTGTTACTGCTGGCCGCATGCAGTCCAACGTACGAACCACAGCCCAGCTGGTCAGGTACCGACTTTAGGTGCCTGTCCAGTGCCTGCTTGAAGACAGCCAGGGGTTTGTTGGTAATCCCCCTGATGTATGCTGGGAGGCAGTTGAACAATCTTGGGCCCCTGACACTTATTGTGTTGTCCCTCAACGTGCTAGTGGCACCCCTACTCTTCATTGGGGGGATGTTACATCGCCTGCCGAGTCTTTTGCTTTCGTACGGAGTGATTTTTGTGTGCAAGTTTGGTACTAAGCCCTCGAGAATTTTCCATGTGTATATAATAATGTATCTCTCCCGCCTGCGTTCTAGAGAGTACAGGTTTAGGAACTTCAAGCGTTCCCAGTAGTTGAGGTGGTTTATCGCACTTATGCGTGCGGTGAAGGTTCTCTGCACATTTTCAAGGTCAGCAATTTCACCCGCCTTGAAAGGTGCCGTTAGTGTGCAGCAATATTCTAGCCTAGATAGAACAAGCGATCTGTAAAGTGTCAACATGGGCTTGGCATCCCTGGTTTTGAAGGTTCTCATTATCCATCCTGTCATTTTTCGAGCAGATGCAATTGCTACTTTGTTATGGTCCTTGAAGGTGAGATCCTCTGACATGATCACTCCCAGGTCTTTGACATTAGTTTTTCGCTCTATTGTGTGGTTGGAATTAGTTTTGTACTTAGTTTTGAACAAAAAAGAAAAAAAGGTGCACCACTTAATTTCATCTTAATTAGGGAAAAAGCCTTAGAGTTGTATAAAACAATATGTGATGAGGAAGGAAGGCCTGAACAAAAGTGCTTAACTCCGGTTGGTTTGACAAGTTCAAGTTATTTAATAAATTACATAATACAGTGGACCCCCGGATTTCGTCAATACATAATTCTTTCCAGTAGGCTGTTCGAGTGCCGTTACCGAACGAATTTGTTCCCTTAAGGACAAATGTAAATTAGATTAGTCTGTTTCAGACCCCCAAAAATACACTTACAAAAGCACTTACAAAAATACACTTACATAACTGTTCGAGTTGGGAGCAGTACGAAATCTGGGGGTCCACTGTACAGTGGTACCTCTACTTACGAGCAGCTTCCAACTCGAACAATTATGTAAGTGTATTTTTGTAGGTGCTTTTGTAAGTGTATTTTTGGGGGTCTGAAATGGATTAATCTAATTTTCATTATTTCTTATGGGAACAAATTCCTTCAGTATCGGCACTTGAATAGCCGTCTGGAACGAATTATGTTCGTATCTCGAGGTACCACTGTATTAAGTTTTCCGGTGAAAGTTCTAAAGGTGATCACACAGCAGCAAGTAATTTCCCTGCTGAATTGCAGGAAATTATTTCCAAGGGTGGCTACGAGCCACAGAAAGTGTTTCATGCTGATGAAACAAGTATGTTTTGGAAGAAAATGCCAACAAGAACTTTCATCAGTCAGCAAGAGAAAAGTGCTCCAGGATCAAGGCAGAAAAGGATTGCTTCACTTTGCTTCTTTGCAGTAATGCATCAGGTGATTTCAAGTGTAAGCCCATGGTTATTTACCACTCCAAGATTCCTTGTGCTTTGAAATGTGTAGATAAAAACCACGTTACCAGTAATTTGGAGGTCAAACCCCTTAGCATGAATGACAGAGGAATTATTTATTGACTGGTTTAAGCATCACTTTATTCCAGAAGTCATGTTTTACCTGTGCAGTAAGAACCTTGCATTCAAGGTTCTCTTCACTCTTGATAATTACCATACTCATCCAGAAGCTTTTTTTGGATGTGAATCTACATGTAAAAGTTGTATTTTTATGTCTAAATGCAACATCTTTAATACAACCACTGGATCGTGGAGGTAAGTCATTCATGTGTAACTACACACAAAAAGTTATGAAAAAAGTACTTGCATCAATGTACTATGACTCTAAACCAGCAGTACTAAACTTCTGGAATAAATCTAACATTGCAGATGCCATCAGCTGTGCTATAAGTGCATGGAATGAAGTGCCCCAGTCAACATTAAATGCAGGCTGGGGAAAGTTATGGCCTAGTGTCCTGAATTCTTTCACTGGTTTTCCCTCCCTTGAGAGTTAAGTGCAGGAAATAATTCAGCTAGCAAGTAGATTACCAGGTGATGGCTTTAAAGATATGCAGAAAAATGTAAATGAGCTCTTAGAAGATGATGATGAAGACAGAAGTCTAGAAGAAATGTTGGCAAAGCTCAGTGCACAGATACAAGGGAGGCAGATAACAGAAGATAAAGAATCTGAAGAAAAACAGTTAACATTGCAATAGTTATGTGAGCAGTTCCATGAATACAAAGAGTAGTGGCAAACAGAGTTAAGTCTGGGGCTGCCATAGTGAAAAGCTGTTCTACAAGGCACAGTACTCGCCACCATCCTGTTCCTCATCCTCATATCAGACACAGACAGAGACGTAAACCATAGATAGCACTGTGTCATCCTTTGCAGACAATATTAGACTACACATGAGACTGTCATCCATTGAGGACATGGTAAATCTCCAAGCAGATATAAATCAAGTTTTTCAGTGGGCAATGGAAAACAATTTGATTTTTCAATGAGGACAAATTTCAACTATACTCCGTTATGGAAAACTGGAGGAAATAATAGAAAGAACTGAGTATACTATAAACTCTAATCACACAACAAAGCAGAAAAGTAATGTGAAGGATTTGGGACTGTTAATGTCAGAGGATTTCACCTTCAAGGATCACAACAGTGTCACTATCACATCTGCTAGGACTATGATAGGATGGATAATGAGAATCTTCAAAACAAGGAATGCCAACCCAATGATAATCCTTCTAAAATCAATTGTTCTCTCTAGGCTGGAATACTGCTGTACACTAACAGTTCCAAGGCAGGTGAAATTGCAGAACTAGAGAATGTACAGAGAACCTTCACTGCAGATATAACTTCTGTCAAACACCTTAATTACTGGGAATGTTTGGAATCACTTGACTTGTATTCAATGGAGCTCAGGCAAGAGAGATACATCATAGTTTACACCTGGAAAATCCTAGAGGGACTCGTCCCATATCTGCACACAGAAATCACTCCCTATGAAAGCAAACGACTGGGCAGACGGTACAATGTACCCCCAATGAAAAGTAGGGGTGCCATTAGCACACTAAGAGAAAACACAATAAGTGTCCATGGCCCAAGATTGTTCAACGGCCTCCCACCAGGCATAAGGGGAATTATCAATAGACCCCTGGCTGCCTTCAAGAGTGAGAAACATAAGGAACATAACCATATTTTTCACATAAGTTTTTCAGTTTGTTTTACACAACTTCGTCTTACACTTAATTTTTCAGAAATCTAACTAACGTGTTAATCGACGGTCTACTGTATACAAGAAATCACTCTCCTCCCTTTCTGTAATTCATTCATTAGGCACCTTTTAGCTCTCCTCCTGAACTGGTTCATGCTAGGACTAGCTTTGACATGTGCAGGCAGTCTATTCCACACCTTTATTGCTGTACAATCAAAGGTGTTTGAAGTTTGACCACACTGTGAGGATTACAAAACTGTGTTCTCTTTCCGTAGGTATCATAGTGGTTTTGGTTCCCAACCTTAATAAACTTGGCAGCAAGATATTCTGAATACTGGTTGAGAGCAATTTTATAAACGTGATTTAACTTCAGTTGCTTTACTCTGTCTTCAACATTTGGTTTAATCCAGTTATTGTAATTCATCCTGACCTACATGCTTTCTTGGGCCCAGGCCCAGGATGAATATCATCATTTTGTTCTAGGTTTAATTTTCGTGTCAAAGAGTATAGCTTCTGATTTTCCCCTGAGGTGTAGCCATAGTTTGTTGTCTACTAACTATTTGCTGCAGGACTCTAGTGATAGTACATTTGCTATATCTTGTGGGTGTTAACCCGAGTGGTTAACAGAGCACTGTCGTCTGCATATAACAAGGACCCCAGTGGAAATAAGTCATTTTGTCTGACTTTTTTTGGGTTATCCTAGGTAACTTACACATATATTGCTATGTATAATTTGTGTAACTGTATTTAAGTGTATCTGTACTTAAATAAACTTACTTAACAACCGACTAACACCAAGGTAGCATTCTGGGTCCCTTACTGTTCCTATGTAAATGACATGCCCATCAGTGTCAAGTGTAAATTTATTTAGGGAAACAAATACAATTATCATACATAGTGTCAATTACCTAGGATCCTGGGGGACAAGAATAAAAGGATCACAATGGAAACAAGACGGTCCTGGATGAGGCACTGACTTTCTTGGGTTATCCTGGGTTGACTAAATTTTGCCCCGGGTTAAAATCCCAACAAATCTTATCTTAAACTTCCCGCTCAGTAATGTTGTATTCGTTAGGACATAATAATGATAGGAAATAATTTATATTTTTTTCTTGACGTTTACAAAAGTAAAGATAAAAGGTAAAAACGGCCAGTAAATGGAACAAACGTTTGCTACATATTTTCTATTTACACTCAAATATTACATTCAACTACTTAATGACCACATGTGTTTGTTTACATCAACTTTGATCAATAAGTTGTTTCAACAGTTTGAACTGTATTCTGTAATCCAACTTCAGACTAATCTGGAACTTGTTTTAGAGCTACGAGTTACTGCTAAGAATATATGCAGGTAATTAGTTTTCAGCAACAATTAGGAGTAAATCTTGAAAGAGCGAGAGTAGCCAGATGGTGCGAGTGTGTGCAAGTGCAACTTGTGAACAGTAGTTGAGTTGTTCACAGCCTCTTATGCATCAGAGGAGTGCTGTTTGTGCACTCACATGTCTGCGCCTTTATAAGACGTTACTCAAGGCCCTGAACTGCAATTTTATACTACCTGCAGACTGCCAACAGTGTCACCTAGTAAGAAAATACATCAGTTCCTCACCTTGCTCTGGTGATTTGGGACTGTGTAGCTTAAGCCTCATTGGGATTTTATCCCAGAAAAAACAGAACACTATTATTCTGCTCACAGGAGACTTATCTAACTATAGATTTTATAAATCAAACCTTAAATTTTGCTATAACATGTCTAATCAGGAACAAGCCCCTGGAAGCCATGCCTCAGCTAGTGAGGAGCAGCAGAAAGTTGAAAGTACATGTGATAGAAATAAAAACAATGACAGTTCTGAGGCTCCTACCACAGATGCTGTATCTCCAGAAAGCGATACAACTGAGAATGTGCTCAGTAAAGAAGAAATAATTGCTGAGGATTATGTAAATGCTGCTGATAACAATGACAATATTGCAAGTAAAGTGGACAATAAAGGTGATGATAATGAATTGATAGATAGTGAATGTAAATCCAAGTGCAAAGTGCCCAGCAATAATCTTGAGCAAGACACTGATAAATTAGTCAAAGTTCCAAAGAAGTCAAAAAATCAGTTAAAAAGGGAGAAAAGAAAAGCATTATGGAATCAGCAGAAGGAAGAATGGAAGGAAAAGAAGAGGCAGAGAAAACTGGATAAAGAAAAACAAGAAATGGAGGAATTAAAGGTAAGAAAATTATGAGAATATTGTTTTTATATAACTTGAGCTTTAAAATTAATACTATATATTCTTGTAAGCATGGCAGGGTAATTGTATGAGATGATAATGAGGCAAGTGTAATGTATCATATAGGAGGTAGATGGGAAATGATGTTCTCCATCTAGACTCTGCATGTTCAGTCTGTTAGGAAGTTTTATATTTATAATAGAGAAAGAAAGACTAACACAACCTAATAAGCCCAGTTTCACTAGAGTTTCTGGATGTGAAGCTGTTGCCAGGAAGACTGATTTTTCCATGTCAGCGAGCTGAACATTACCGTATGTTCAAATTGGATTGGAAACCCAAGATAAGATTTGTTCAGATTTTTAACCCGGAGGGTTAGCCACCCAGGATAACCCAAGAAAATCAGTGTGTCATCGAAGACTGTCATTGCACATTCCCTAAATTAAAAAATAACCTTATAATTTAAATCAAATTACATTCTTTTAACCCTTTGACTGTTTCGGTCGTATATATATGTCTTATGAGCCAATGTTTCAGACGTATTAATACGCGTAAATTCTAGCGGCTTCAAATCATGTGAGAGAAAGCTAGTAGGCCGACATGTGAGAGAATGGGTCTGCGTGATATAATATATGCAACGAAAACAAATTTTTATTTTAAAATTACTGTACATACAAAATACAATAATATGAAGGTTCATATGAAGCATAGGATTTTGGGTGAAACTTAGATTATACAGTGGAACTTCGGTTTTCATACGCCCCAGTTTTCATAGGATTCGGTTTTCAACGACTTTTTCCATCTAAATTTTGTCCCAGTTTTCGTACATCACCTCGGTTTTCATAGAGTTGAAAATGATCCGTACCAAATGCATCCGCCTGCCCGCCCGCATCACTCGGCCACTCAAGCACCGAATGACTCAGTCTGCCTTTGTTTATCATTGAGTAAGCATCACCCCTTGCGTTTATCCAAAACATTTCGTAATATTCCATTGTTTTTTGTGCTTGTTTATTAAGTGCGACTGCTAAATAAGCTACCATGCGGCCAAAGAAAGTTCCAAGTGCCACCCCTTTGATAAAGAAGGCGAGAAACACGATAGAATTAAAAAAAGAAGTCATAGCTAAGTACGAAATCTATTAAGTCTTTCGGGAAGTCCATGGGGTTGGATGTGAGTGGCCAGGATGTGGAAGAGTTGGTGGATGACCACAGGAAAGAGCTAACCACTGAAGAGCTGCAACACCTTCAACTGGAACAGCAAAAGACTGCAGCTGAGGAAATTGCTTCAGAGGAGGAGAAAGAGAGAGGGGACAATGTGCCTTCTTCAGTGATTAAGGACGTGTGCAAAGTGGAGTAAGTTGCAAAGTTTTGTGGAGAAATATCACCCTAACAAAGCTGTTGCAAGCTGTGTCTGCAACATGTTCAATGACAATGCCTTGCCCCATTTTAGGCAAATCTTAAAGAGACGCCAGAAACAGACCTCTCTGGACAGATTTTTTGTGCGACAGGGGTACAGTGACTCTCAAGCTGGTCCTAGTGCCAGTAAAAGACAAAGAAGGGAAGTAACGCCAGATAGGGCCTTGATACCTGAAGTCCTTATGGAAGGGGATTTCCCTTCCAAACAATAACCTCTCCTCCTCCCTCTCCTCTCCTCGCCATCTTCCATACGCCAACAAGTCTTCAATAAAGGTAAAAGTGATGTTAAATGTTCATTTATCCATTTCATTAGTCATTTATATTTATTTCTCATTGTTTTCTGTATGTAACCTGGAGTTTACCTGGAGAGAGTTCCAGGGGTCAACAGTTCAGTTGGATCGCCTCTTTTGAGGATCGGGGTAACCCTTTCTGTCTTGAGTACGGATGGCCTGTGACCAGGCCTCATGTTGGATCAGAGCCTGATCAACCAGGCTGTTACTGCTGGTTGCACACAGTCCAACGTACAAACCACAGCCTGGCTGGTCAGTTACCAACTTTAGGTGCCTGTCCAGTGCCTGCTTGAAGACAGCCAGGGGTCTATTGGTAATCCCCCTATAGTTATCCCCTATAGTTATTCTCTATAAAATATATTTTTTGTTAATATTTTTGGGTGTCTGGAATGGATTAATTGAATTTGCATTATTTCCTATGGGAAATATTGCTTAAGTTTTCGTACAATTCGGTTTTTGTCAGACTTTCTGAAACAAATTAATCACGGAAACCGAGGTTCCACTGTACTTAAAAAATCTACTTATGTACTAGTTATATTTTATTATTAAGAGTCTAATACACAGGGAACATATTTTTTTTAATATATGGTAGATAAATCATGCAGAATTGTATCGAGAATAAGTCATGCAGTCACATGGCTAAAGTCAGCAGATTTATGCTGGTTGGCCAAACTGAGAATCACTCAATTTGATAAAATATGTGATAAGCTCGTGATGCCATTATGGGGTGAACATTATATCTACCATCACTGAAAAGGATAACCTTGCTACAAGTCACTACTGTCTTTGAGGTTGAGTAACAAGTCTGTCAGTGGCAAGTATCTAGTGCTGTTAGAAAAAATACATACATATAGCAAAAGCAGACTTTTTCATTAATATGACATTTCACTTATACAGGAGGGCCCCCACATATACAGCACCTACTTCTTGGTGTTCCACATTTTCGTTGGTTTTCAAATTAGCCATTGTTCATTACATTCAGTGCTTTCACTACCGTTTTCATACAACAGTTGCATAAGGGACAGGTGACTGGCACCATATTTTAAGGCAATTATTGTATGTACTATGTATTTATTTTACATTTTTATCTGTTTTTATCCCCAACTGTATTGAGCACTTAATATATGATAGTGTAAACACATTATTGGGTGTTTTAGATACATTTGATAATGAAAAAACGCTCTATTCCACCTGCTGGCGATTTTTGCTTACCATACAGGGTAGAGAACCTAAGAGCCATACAAATGGGGCTCTCATGTATACAAGAAGCTTAATCAGTTATTATACTACTTGATAAAGCATCTTGTAAGTGAAACTTTATCATAAATTAATGGTCTGCTTTTCCTAAAAAAAAATTTTTCAGCACTTGTCACTGCACAGCCTAACTCCAACTACCTGGGGTGTGGTTGTCAGTGTGACTTGATGTCCAACATGGCCAAGTCAGTAACCTGTGATGTCACATGGAAAAACCTCAGTACTGTGTGGTACAGGTGTAATTAGTTCTTACGAGAAAGTTGAATTTCACCTTAAAAACAAAAAAATAATAATCATCATAATATCTTTATTTACTACAAGTACATGAACATGGTATACAGGCCTAGCTGACATCAATGACAGTACAGTGGACCCCTGGTTTTCGTGATTTTTTCGTTCCAGAATGCTGTTCAAGTGCCATTACCAAACGAATTTATTCCCATAAGGAATAATGTAAATTAGACTAGTCCTTTTAGACCCCAAAAAATACACTTACAAAAATAAACTTACATAATTGTTCGAGTTTGGAGCATCACGAACACCGGGGGTCCACTGTACTACTATATAGAAAGACACTTGTTACCTGGAGTCTACCTGGAGAGAATTCTAGGGGTCAACGCCCCCGCGGCCCGGTCTGTGACCAGGCCTCCTGTTGGACTAGAGCCTGATCAACCAGGTTGTTACTGCTGGCTGTTACTGCTGAGCATTTCGGGCAAATTAGGTCAGTTTTGTCCCAGGATGCAACCCACACCAGTCGACTCACACCCAGGTACCCATTTTACAATGATGGGTGAACAGGGACAGCAGGTGTCTTATGGAAACACGTCCCTAATGTTTTCCAGCCATACCAGAGGAGATTCGAACTCCAGATGTCAGTGTGTGAGCTGAGTGCACTAGCAATCGAGCTACGGGACACCTAATACAAAATATAATTACATATTATCAAAAGATGAGCTTTATTCAAGTTCACTACATATGGTTTTGGAGATTATTGTATATTTATACCATACTGTAATAAGATTGTCAAACTGGGACTTGCCCAGCCAAATACTAATGTGAACCTTGCATTCAGGAAAACATGATCAGTGCTAAAAGTTATTAGGTGCTATCTTATCTGTAAGATGCATCAGCCATCTACGATTAAAGTGGTTAAAAAGAGGTAGTACTGTGGTACCTCGAGTTACGAGCTTAATTCATTCCAGACGGCTATTCAAGTGCCGATATCGAAGAAATTTTTTCCCATAAGAAAAAATGAAAATTAGATTAATCCATTTCAGACCCCCAAAAATACACTTACAAAAGCACCTACAAAAATACACTTACATAATTGTTCGAGTTGGGAGCTGCGCGTAAGTAGAGGTACAACTGTATTATATATTTAAGTACAGTGGACCCTCGATTTTCGTTGAAAATTCTTTCCAGAATGCTGTTTGAATGCCGTTACCAAGCGAATTTGTTCCCATAAGAACAAATGTAAATTAGATTAGTCATTTCAGACCCCCAAAAATACACTTACAAAAGCACATACGAAAATACACTTACATAATTGTTCGAGTTTGGAGGTGAACGAAAACCGAGGGTCCACTGTACAGTGGAACCTCTGGTCACGACCATAATTCGTTCCAAAACTCTGGTTGCAACCCAATTTGGTCATGACCCGAACCTAATTTCCCCATTGGATTGTATGTAAATATGATTAATCCGTTCCAGACCCTACGAACTGTATGTAAATATTGTTTTTTTGAAGATTTTTAAGCACAAAAATAGTTAATTATACCATAGAATGCACAGTGTAATAGTAAACTAAATGTAAAAACCTTGAATAACACTGAGAAAACCTTGAACAACAGAGAAAACTAACATTGCATAAGTCCGTTCTAGACCCCTATGAACTGTTCACTGTAAACATGCTTTTTTTAAGAGTTTTAAGCACAGAAAAAATAATTAGAGTTTGAAAAATCCTTTATTATACAAAATAATGCACAGTTTAATAGAGAAAAAACTTAAATAACGGAGAAAAAACATACTGTAAACAACCAAGAAAACAAAATGAATTAAAAAAACACGAAGTACAACACAGAGTTCACAACGAATGTACGCATGTCTGACTGAGAGCGACTACAAGGCGAAGGTCTTTGTTAGGTGTACACAAACAACAGGGAGTGGGGAAAATTGGTGCGTGCAAAAAAAAATTGTGCGGAATGTGAAAATTGGCATTGCTGTTTGTTCGGCCCCCAATTATGTGTTCGTGACCAGATGCAAAAATTTGGCAAATTTTTGGGTCGTGAACCGATTTGTTCATGTTCAGAAGCGTTCGTGACCAGAGGTTCCACTGTATACATTTAACATGACTTAATAAGAAAAAATTCACATATTTTACACACACAAAAATACAAATGTGCACCTGCACACTTCAGGTACTCTATACCATTGTCTAAGTAGGATACACCAGTGTTAAATGTTTGAAGCATGTCAGTAGTTGCACAAACCTTGCCCTAGTTATAGTGCACCAGCATTGAAAATTTGAAACCAATTGGACGAGGACTTGTTATATTATAAATGAAATAAAAAGGAAATAGTTCAGATGTTTGATTGAATGAATATGGGCAGTGAAATTTCATAGTTTTCTCACTAAAAAAAGTCTCGCATTTCTTGAAGGGGGCCATTAGTACATAACAGTATTCTAGCATGGAGAGAACAAGTAGTATCTTGAAGAGTATCATCACTGCCCAAGTATTTCTTGTCCTGAAAGTTCTAGTTATCCAGCCTATCATTTTCCTTGTGGTAGTAATAGCCACATTGTTGTGATCCTTGAATGTGAGATCTTCTGATGTCATCATTCCCAAGTCTTGCACATGGAACTTTTGCTCTATTGAATTACAGTGGACCCTCGGTTTTCGTTCACCTCCAAACTCGAACAATTCTGCAAGTGTATTTTCGTAAGTGCTTTTGTAAATGTATTTTTGGGGTCTGAAATGACTAATCTAATTTACATTTGTCCCTATGGGAACAAATTCGTTCGGTAACAGCACTCAAACAGCATTCTGAAAGAATTTTCAACGAAAACCGAGGGCCCACAGTATTTGATTTCTGATTATGGAGCCTAGCATAATGGAACTTAGCATCAACTCATGAAGTTAAATAGTGCCATTTTATGGTAATTTAACATGGGATATCCCTACAATTGGTAGCACATTCAGCTCACACACTGAGGTCTGTGGCTCGATCTTTAATACGGATGGAAACATTGGAGCGTGTTTCTTTAAGACACCTGCTGCCCCTCTTCACCTAGCAGCATATAAGTACCTGGGTGTTATCCAACTGGTGTGGGTCGCATCCTGGGAACAAAATTAACCTAAGTTGCTCAAAATGCTGTGCATAACCAGAGGTTTTCTATATTGTATGTCATTGATAATAATAATAATAATATCTTTATTTACTACAAGTACATGTACATGGTATACAGGCCTAGCTGACATCAATGACATATTACTATATAGAAAGTCCCCTGTTATGCTGAGCATTTCGGGCAGATTAGGTCAGTGTCCCAGGAAGCGACTCACACCAGTCGCCTAACACCCAGGTACCCATTTTAGTGATGGGGAACATAGACAACAGGTGTAAAGAAACACGCCCAATGTTTCTGCCCTGGCTGGGAATCGAACCCAGGCCCTCGCCGTGTGAAGCGAGAGCTTTAGCCACCAAGCCACCAGATATCTTTATTTACTACAAGTACATGTACATGGTATACAGGCCTAGTTGACATCAATGACATACTACTACATAGAAATTTCGCATTTCGGGCAAATTAGGTCAGTGTCCCAGGATGCGACCCACACCAGTCGACTAACACCCAGGTACCCATTTTACAGATGGGTGAACATAGACAACAGGTGTAAAGAAACATGCCCAATGTTTCTACCCTGGCTGGGAATCGAACCCAGACACTCGCCGTGTGAAGCGAGAGCTTTAGCCACCAGGCCACCAGAGCCCTTGATGTCATTTATTGTCTGTATAAGTTGCATCATGTACGTACTTGTAGAAATAAAGATTATTATATTATTATAAATTAATTAGTATCCCCAGTTTCTTTGCTTCAGCCTGAAACAGCGCTGTATGATTTGTGGGTTTAGCACTTAGTTTTGATTGTAATAATTCAGCCTGAAACACATGTATGTATTTCATTCTTAACATAACTCACAATTTATTTATATATTTTTATAATTTATATAATGAAACTAGATGACATACTTGATAATTAAAATGCTATTTAAAAGATGTATTTTTACGGCACATTAGGAATGATGCCAGAGACAATTTTCACGGCTAACCTAGCTAAACTATTAGGCTCTGCTAAATTCATTCATGCAGGATATATTCCCTGAGAGGCGTATTTCTCTCAGCATATGTAAATGCTGAGGGGTTTACTGTAATTCCTAATTTAGGAATCAAAGTGTACTTGTCTTGTGGTGAACAGGTTTGTGCAGCCTTAATGATCTTTGTGTAGTAGATAGGCTTTAAACCTCAAGTAACCAACCAACTAAATTCAGTCATTTGAATTTAACAAAGATACTATTACTGAAAAAAATGGCATTACAAACTAGTATAGATATTAATTAACTGTTGCCAAAATTATATAGTTAACCCTCCGTAAAATTACGTTTTCTACAAATGATTATTCATAGAAAGCGGACGACTTTAGGCAGTTTATTGCTTTTTATGGTTAACTTAATTAAAAACAAAGCTGCTGATTTCTCTACTGAATGTATACGAGAAGCACTGCAAATAAGGAGCGTAAATATTCCAAATTGCTTAACGTCCTCTTTGTGTGTGTACTACATTAAAAGGGAAACAGAATTCTGTTTGGTGTTTTGCAAGTTTTTGGAGATTAATGAAACACGATCGCGTTTGCAAGGTTTAAGTGATCAAAGTGGATTATTCTGTTTTTGTGTTGATTGTCGAGTTTTGTTAACTAGCGGTGGGTGGGGGGAGACATTAGTGGAAGGGATGAGTGATGTGCTGTAGTGGGGAAGCTGTGAGTGGTGGGGATGTAGGTGGGAAGGAGAGAGAGAAATAAACCTGACTAGGCCAGAGCCATAAAAACTTTAATGTTGAACAATAGTTGTAAGCAGTATTACTCAGTTTCTCACTCTTTAAAAAATCAAATCCTCTTTTCTCAAATATTTTGATCTTATAAATGTAGGCATCATTAGCTTTACATAATTTTAATTTTTTTGTAAAGTCAGCTCTTGATCCTATGCTTCCTTTTCCTCGGATCAAACCAGATTAATCTCTTACCCTTCTCACTTCCCAGGCGCTACATGACCCTTACGGGTCTTAATATTTATATTTAAATATAATAATGCAACATTAAGAGGATTAGTCTCAGCTATATTTGATCAGGAAGTAAAGTGTGTTAATTATTTAGTCTCAAGGTATATTCCATAAAGGAATCGATCAGGATTGGGCCAGTAGCATTCCCACTGCACTACTGTAGTCTGCCTGTCAAGATTATCTTTAACAGGAAACGTTAGATTTAAGACGTTACTTATGACACTAGACTTGCGACGTTAAAATTACAACTTTCGACGTTAGACTTCTATTAAACTTCACTTAAAAGTTGCAGAGGTATTCAGGAGGGTTTGTAAAAGAAGCACGTTTTAATGAACACCCGAAATGAGCAAGGTGATGAGAGAAAAATTAAGGAATTGATGATTTGAGGAGTCTGTGGTAAAAAACAATTAAGTGTGCCAGAGGATGTACAAAGAGTAATGTATCAGAGTATAGTGGTTTAGTGTTTATGCATGAGTGTAGGTCTGTAGGGCATGACTTGTTTCTATGTTGCATTGAAGAGGAGGCTGCAGGTAGTGATGTGCTCCGAGATGAGTGTACCATAAATATTATAGAAAGACTAGAGGAGATATTAGGTACAATTAGGGGGAAAGAGGAAACGTTGCTGAGATATTAATTTAAACAGAATGAGCAAAATAGATTGTTCAACAGTTCTATAACTCTAGAGTGGATAAAAGGTTTAGGGGACATCACTTGCAGGATTGAGAGAAGGTTATGAAAAAGTTTTTTGATAGGTAAGGATTTGAGCATCCTGAATGCGTTTTTCTAGTGTAGAAAAGTGGGTTTTCGGATATAATGAACCGCCAGAGTGTGATCAAGATAAAAAATCTATCAAGAGATTCAGGGAGACTGAGTAGCCGAACTTGCTTTTTGGAGTGGCGAAGCAATTTGGGGTGGGATGGCTGCAGTTTGAGGGGTCATTTGCTTTGTGATATCTGCACTTCTGGAAAGACAGCTATTGATTGATGGTGAATGTTTCCCTCTTTGGGTCAACCTACCTTGTTAGGAAACAGCCTGTTTGTTACCCGACTCTCAAAAGCGATTTTACTTTCACGCGCAGTGCTGAGATATCCACTGGCTGCTGGCTGGAGTGCTGCTTAAAAGAACTGCTTAGATAAACAAAAAAGGTATCTTTGCAACTCGTAAAACCAAGTCATGGTACTTCATAAAATATGAAATAGTATTTGTTGCAAATTTTCTGTTTCTTTGCAGAATGCTAAATGTCCTGAAATTTAATGATTATGCCTTGGTAAAATTGAAACGTTTGACCACCTCATTGAACGCATCGTTTAGTTAGGTGCATGACGATGAAGACAACAGTGGTAATGATCAATATGCGAAGTTCTGTTTTTTATGCGTGCTGCAGTACCTGACATTTTTCCTAGTTCATATACTGGAAAATAAATGCAGCGCTATTTCACGCCTATTCATAAATTAATTGTTCATATTTAATATTTCTTTACTCGTGGTTCTGGTGGGAAGAGGCTCGTAGATAAGCATATATTCTTCACTAGAATGATAGCGCCCAAGTAACGGTGCTAAACCTGCAGCTTCGGTGGATTAATCCAAAAACCAAATCAGTCAGACCAGTGCTTGTTTACAAAGTGAACTCCAGTTTCCTACTGCCGCTGTAAGAGCTGCCAGTTGATATATTTGAGCATTCCTCTCTCAGTCTCTCATGACATACCAAACGTTTGAAAATATTCTAATGGAAAGATCTTCAGCAAGTCTCACCATGTTTTGACTGTACACAAATGTCGAATCTCATTCCACTTCACATTACTAGTGGGATTCAACCTTGCACGGTATTTTCATGAATTATTTATCTTAAACTATGTATATTAGAACGCATCTAATCCTTTGCATAAATTATTTTGATATCCTGGACGAAACTGTAATGTGGGCTTCCCAAAATTAGACTTGGTTTGAGGAATCCATTTACATTTATAAAGATTTTGATAGATTTGATGAAAGAGAAATGAAGATTTTCTGTAAATCAGTCATAGGTAAGGGAATCCAATCTCTCTCTCAAGATCCTTTGATCGAGCTGACACGCCAATCGGACTTCGATCTTTCATGTAAAACGCTTTGAGTGCCAGATTAGCTGTGGCTCTAGAGCCAACCAAGGCCCTACTGGAGGAGAGAGGAGACGGAGAGCAAGATGAGGAATATTGTGGCCTCTGCAATTCTGTTTCATTCTAGCTTGCCGGACCTCTCTCTCCTCATCTTTCTCTTTCCCTTCCTTCTCTTCTTCCCTCCATTCTTTCTTTCTCGTTCCCTTCCCTCCTTCCGTCCCTCTCACCGACTAAAAGGAAATTGAATTTTTCACTAGATCTTATTTGCCTGCTGGTCCGGGCTTGACTGACGGCTTACCGTCATAATATTATTGGTGCTGGAGGCGATGCCGGAGTTCGATCTTGTGCCTTGCGAAGTCTTTGATGGCTCCGTGGTGTTGGTGGTGGTGGCAACACTGGTGACTTATCGCTTTCTAACCCCCCTTTACCCTTAAATCAGGGGTATTTCCTGCTTCCGTAGTTGTTGTAGTTTATTGTTGTTATAGTACACAGGATACTATTGTGGTAGCTGGTAGTGAAGGTGGTTACCATTGTTCCAGCTCTGGAATTTCTTGGCTGGGCAGCCACCTACAAAACCTATCGCCCAGGATTGCAAAGGCTATGTAAGCCTGCGGATCGCTAGCAGTAACAGCCTGATTGACTAGGCAATCACTGGGTTTATTCTGTGCCGTTTCCCGGATCTCTCACTCCAGTAAGTTGTGGTAAGGTGTTGGAGGCTGGGGATAGTGGATTAGATTTTTAGATTTTGGGGATAGTGGAGAAAGGTTATCTGTTAATTAATGATCCGAGATCAGGCCTCCAGAGTTGGGAACGAAATATTACAGGACTAAGAGTTATTAAAAAACACAAACATGAAGGTATGCAGGAACTTGTAAGATTTATCTGATTTACCTGTCGTGTTACGTGTTCACGAGACAGAAATTATAGACCAATAATACTGGAAGTATGAGAAAACGTTTAGCAAGCAGGAAGGTTCACCCTGGCATAAGACTGATGGTGGTGTGGGGTGAGTGGTGGTTTTGGAGGCTGGTGATGGTGGGTGATAGGGGTTGTAGAGGTGGTGATGGGTGGTAGGGGTTGTGGAGGTGGTGATGAAGGGCGGTAGGGGTTTTGATGCTGGGTGGTAAGGGTGTGGTGCTGGGTGGTAGGGGTTGTAGAGGTGGTGGTAGGAGTTGTAGAGGTGGTGGTAGGAGTTGTAGAGGTGGTGGTAGGAGTTGTAGAGGTGGTGGTAGGGGTTGTAGTGGTGATGGGTGGTAGGAGTTGTAGTGGTGATGGGTGGTAGTTGCGGTGGTGATGGGTGGTAGCGGTTGTGGTGGTGACGGGTAGTGATTGTAGGTGGTGGTGGAGCGTGGTGCTGAATGTATGCTTTAAAATCCAGGCAATTGCCCTTTGACACTTGTTCAATATTGTTTCCAGTGTGTTGTGGACAGATACGAAAAGACAAGAGAAAAGAAATGCAGGGGTAGTGATTATAATGATGAGTAACCGTCGATGTAGAAAAAAATACAACTAGAATAAAAGTAATAATGGTATTCTTTGATATGTTTGTGTTCCAAGCGTGTGGTTCTGTGACTATACTATAGCATTTTAAGTTTGTGGCCATGTGTTCTAAGTTTGTGGTCCTGTAACCATTCTATATTCCAGTCTTGTGGCTGTGTTCTACATAAGAAGATAAAAAAGGAGGAACACTGCAGTAGGTCTACTGGCCCATACTAGGCAAATTCTTGTCAAACCCAAACCCACAAACATAAATATTTGCTTATGGCTATATTGTGTTTGAAGCTTGGGTGTTTTGGAGGTAAAGACAAGCTTTTATTTGAATAATGTTTCATTCAGGGCAGAGCTTTGTCAAGTAATAGATGTTGTTAATACTAAATTAACTGGATGTAATTTTATCCTAGGATGTTATGTAATTTAACAAAACATCTAAAAAGAAAAACTTTTTCATCCTTTATGTTCTTAAATGTAATTTAGCAAAAAACTTTAGTCACTTTTGAAATTTTTAAGGCTCTAAACGTGCTGGTGCTGCGCCTAACAGCTGAATTTTACAAAGTTTTAAAGGATTCTTTGTGTGGATGAAGACACGTACTCTCTAGAACGCAGGCGGGAGAGATACATTATTATATACACATGGAAAATTCTCGAGGGCTTAGTACCAAACTTGCACACAAAAATCACTCCCTACGAAAGCAAAAGACTCGGCAGGCGATGTAACATTCCCCCAATGAAGAGCAGGGGTGCCACTAGCACGTTGAGGGACAACACAATAAGTGTGAGGGGCCCAAGATTGTTCAACTGCCTCCCAGCATACATCAGGGGGATTACCAACAAGCCCCTGGCTGTCTTCAAGCAGGCACTGGACAGGCACCTCAAGTCGGTACCTGATCAGCCGGGCTGTGGTTCGTACGTTGGACTGCGTGCGGCCAGCAGTAACAGCCTGGTTGATCAGGCTCTGGTCCAACAAGAGGCCTGGTCACGGACCGGGCCGCGGGGGCGTTGACCCCTGGAATTCTCTCCAGGTAGACTCCAGGTAGACGTACAGTTCAGGACACTTATTAGGGTTTTCGACATTGGCTTGCCATCCTCTCCGTAAGTTGCACCTTTAATACCGACGCGCACTTTGGCTTTTTGGTCGATGTTAGTAGCCTACTGCACCGTCTAATACAATTTCGCACAAACCCTCCACTCTGACTCCATCCAGTATGCTCCTACTTTCCCCGCAGCGCTGCATGACCCACATGGGTTATAGTAGTTATGATACCTGTCCGACATGGCAACAACTTGGCATCGTATACAGGGGATGTCCTCTACAACTCTATTGATAACTGCTTAGTTTAACTTCCAGTAGAGGGTCCTGTTCCTCTGTGACGTCACCTCCAACTGCTACACCTCGTTTCTAGGTCCAGTATACGTCTCTGGCCTCATGCCTCTGCTTTCTGTTATGCGAGTGATCACCTTTTGTCAAGGCTGAGGCACTGATCACTTCAAAAATTGCCTCTCCACCTCTACTGCCTCCAGTGTTTTAATCATCTGTATTTGACTGAAGAAGTCTGTTGCGAGGGCGAAACGTTTCGATAATAGTTATTATTTATTAAGGAAATATATCGAATATAAGGTATTCAGCTTTATTTCTTATTGATATGGCAACATGAAAATACGCTTGGCTCGTTTAGCTAAATATTCTATTGTCGAATAAACCAGTTCTGCACATTTTGGTGATAAAGCATGACGTATATACTGAGACATACTTCTCAGTTTACTCAGCTAGTTGTGTTTGCAGGGTCGATTCATAGCTCCTGGTCTGGCCTCTCGGCTGCTATCGAATGGCTTAATGATTTCTGGCCTGAGCCCGCTCATATATTCTTTTCTATTTTTATGTAATTCGATGTTTCAGTGGAGAGCTGCTGAAAGGTCTAGCAGACCTTGGTAAATCGTGTGAATCATGCAGGTCTGGGGCACTCAATATTCCTGCTCCTCGCTGATATTTGGGGAGGCGTTTCATGCGTGCTCCCGGGTTTCACATTCCAACAGTGTTTACCTATCGACAGCATGGAATTTACACTCCGTAGTATCTTGTGCAAATATCCCCGCTCCCTCTCCTGTATTGGAATTGTAACAAATGCTCTGCGCCAACAGGTGTTAAATTGGAACTCATATTTTTTTATGTTTTTAGACTTTCATGTTAGCGGCATCACAGGCGGCAATTGTGATGGCACCTGTTTTTTTCGGTACTGAAGCGAACGCTTTCAAAATGGTGCTCCACAAGACAATGAGTGTTATTGTTGTTGCCTCAAAAAATGTTAAATGTCATTAATTTAAATATAATTGTGGAGGTTGTTTACTTTTATGCTGATGGAATAAAGGTTTCTGTGTAGTTTTGAAGTGACTGAATGCGGCCATTGTCACGGCTTTGGCCAACTGTATGTACGCTTTTATATGCTATTAAAAACAAAGAATCTGATAAATATCGCTTTGGTAGGAACAATAGTTAAAGCAGATCACCTTTTGCTAAATACATTTGCATATGGTCTAATTAAAAAAAAAGCTGAACATCTTTTAGGGCGTCGAATGATTGTCATGGTTTGAAAATAATCATTGCCTGGGATGCAATAGGCTACATATGTATTTTTCACGGCAAACTTTGTTGGTTTTTCATCATGTTAAATGCTGGGGTACATATAATTAATTAGTAAAGCAGGTTGTTGATAATACAAGAGCGCTGGTAGCTTCCACTAAAAATATTTCAAACGTTACAGCCTCATTAATTTTATAATTAATGTTAATGGCGTTTGGTATAGCATGTTTGTTGTGATGTGTATGATCCGTTATTGCCATAATTATGTATCCCCTAAGGATACATTATTGGTACACTGTTTGTGTATCGATTGTCTCTTGAAACTGTATCTTGGCAGTGCCTGGACACTTGATATCGTATTTTGGCAGTGTCTGGACGGACACTTTCTTGAGATTGTCTTTGTAGTGTCTGGTCACTTTCTTGAGATTGTATCTTGACAGTGTGTGGACACTCAACACTAGCACTGCTCATTAGTACGCTTCCCGTATTTCTTATAGTTTACGATTGTTGCACTCACGCTATTGCGAATTTCAGCCATGGTAGAAGTCGAGGATATTGTGGACCTGTTGCCATGGTAAGAATAATGTGGATTTTGTACTCAGTTATGATTGCGGAGGGGGGTGGGTAGAATCTCAGCTCTTGACACCACCTGTCTCCCTTGTTAATGCCTCTTTAAATTTTTATACGTCGTAATCATGTCTCCCCAAGTCCTCTCTGAGGTACAGCAGCTATCATCCACATGGATGACAGTGGGGCAGGAAGGGAAAGGGGTAGGAGGGGAAAGGATTGGGTTGTGCTGCTGGGATACCAGGTCTCCCAGCTCTAGCATTTTTTACATCCACAAATAATTCGCTCATAGGAGACTGAATCTAATGACGTTCTGGACCGACTTCGACTGTTAATTAGATACGAAGAAGTTCGAAGGAAAGGGAGCAGTGTATATATATATATATATATATATATATATATATGTTTGTATTTTCTGTCAAGTGTATTCTGTCTATTAATAAAGCACTCATTCAATATATATAGGGAGTGGTAGAAGAAAATATTCAAACAGCTCCGGGGAGAACCTCGAGTTTTCCCTGAGGTACGTTTATTGTCTTCTCTGGGGATGAGGGCCCCCAGCAAGTTCTAGAGGTGGTACCTCCCTATATATTTAAATTGAACTTTATATATATATATATATATATATATATATATATATATATATATATACACACACACACGAGAAGGGGACTGGGCCGGGAGTTGTGTTACGAGAGGAGGGAGTGTATGTGTATTGTTACAGTCACAGTATTGTGCCATTTTTTACATGTTCATGACAAGTGGTAGACCACATCAGGGATGTAACAAAGTATACCTGTATTGGAGGGTGTCGACTACAACTCATCCTCAAGGTCTGTGACAATTCACCAGCCTATCCACCTCTCTCGATACACTTATGCTCTAACTCATTTTCCAGGTCTGTGATATGTACGGCATATACGAATTTCGCAAAAGGATTTGAGAAATATGATCACTGTTTCTGAGGCCTGGTCACGGACTGGGCCGCGGGGGAGTTAACCCCCGAAACCCTCTCCAAGTATGGGGTGATTTAATACAAAATGAGGGCAGTAGGTATAACGGGGAAAATAGGCAAATTAATATTCAAGTTTGACAGTACATAAATTAGAAGTAAACAGAGCAAAATCCAGCATTAACAAAGCTAAAAGCTAAGTACCTCAAGGTATGGTCCTGGCACATTTTCTTTCTTATCCTCGTAAGATATATAGATAAAAAAAAAACTCGCCACTGTTTCGTATGTTCATTCACGGATAATTCCAAAATAAGCATGAATATAACCTCAGTAAAAGGCACCGAAAAATTGCAAGAAAATATAAGCAGAGTCTTCCAGTAGTGGTAAGGGCAGTAGGGTAGGAAAGATATCAAAGTTGGAACAGATCCAGAAATCATTTATGGTCTTCATAGAGCCAGTAAAGGATTTAAATTACTGGGAACGCCTCAAAGTCCTAAATATGTACTTTCTGAAGCAGAGAAATGAAAGATACATAATAATATATACGTGAAAAGTTCTCAAGGGTCTAGCCACAAATCTGCACACTGTCATAACAACATACTGGAGTGAGAGAGATGGAAAAATATGTAAAATGAACCCAGTGAAAAGCAGGGGCGCCGTGGGTACAATAAGAAAACTATCAGTATCCATGGTCCCACTGTAATATCTTACCAGACGATATCAGAAACACTGCTGGAACAATTGTAGAAGTCTTCAAGAGGAAACTTGATTAGTACTTCCGTCAAGTGGCAGCTCAGTGAGGCTGTGATAGATCTGGCCCAGTGGGCTGCCACCTACAACACCCTGGCTGACCAAGCTGGCCCTAGTCTAGGGCCTGACTGCGGGACTAGAAAAACTCTTGAAACCCATCAAAGGTAGAGGTATATCCTACCTTCTTAGCTCCTTCATCTTCCGTCTTTCCCTGGCAGCTTTCCTGCCTTCCTTCCCTCATTTCCTTCCTTTTTCCTCCCTCCTTCCATCCTCCTCTTTCCCTCCTTCCATCCTCCTCTTTCCCTCCCTCCTTCCATCCTCTTTCTCTCCCTCCTTCCATCCTCCTCTTTCTCTCCCTCCTTCCATCCTCCTCTTTCTCTCCCTCCTTCCATCCTCCTCTTTCTCCTCCTTCCATCCTCCTCTTTCTCTCCTCCTTCCATCCTCCTCTTCTCTCCCTCCTTCCATCCTCCTCTTTCTCTCCCTCCTTCCATCCTCCTCTTTCTCTCCCTCCTTCCATCCTCCTCTTTCTCTCCCTCCTTCCATCCTCCTCTTTCTCTCCCTCCTTCCATCCTCCTCTTTCTCTCCCTCCTTCCATCCTCCTCTTTCTCTCCCTCCTGTCATCCTCTCTCCAGTGTTAGTAGGAGGGAGGGCAAGGGTCGCATGTTGGGCTTGTGGCTTGTATATTATTCACCCCGGGGCTTCCGTGTCCTCTCTCCCCCACCCATCTATATTCTTCCCACCTGTTCCCAATACCATATCACGCCCTTCGTCTCCCACCTCTGGGATCCTTCCCTTCTGTTTTACTCTCCCCCATTCCCTCCACCACTCACCCCATACCTGTACCTCTCTCTCCGCCCCTCTCTACCACTCTCCTCCCCCTCTCTACCACTCTCCTCCCCCTCTCTACCACTCTACCCAACCATCCTTCGCCACTTTACTCAAGCTTTCATCTCAAGGATCAATCCTCGGCCCAATCCTTTTCACAATTTGCATAAATGATCTCGAAACGGGACTAACATGTAAAATCGCAAAATTCGAGGATGGGGAAAATCCCTTCACATCCATGGCCGAATATAGGTGTACCCAGGGAGGTGGATAGGCTGATGGTGTGACCACATACCTGGCAGATGAGTTGGTGTACCCAGGGAGGTGGATAGGCTGGTGGTGTGACCATAGACCTGCAGATGAGTTGGTGTAGGTGTACCCAGGGAGGTGGATAGGCTGGTGGTGTGACCATAGACCTGCAGATGAGTTGCAGTGAACAAGGATAAATAAATTAATTGTAGATAAAATACGGCATACGTAAATATTTTTTGGAAACAAACTAGAAGACGCAAAATAAAAGACCTTGAAATGGCCAGTAGTAATGTTCTTAAATATCGTAAACAATGTATTTTTAACATAAATTTTACAGGCTAAGAACTGTTATCCTACCTCAGCTCATTTCAAAGTCCAGCCCTATCTAATTATACTACCACCCCCAGGATGCCACCCACACCAGTCGAAAAACACCCAGGTACCTACTCACTGCTAGGTGAACAGGTGACAGCAGGTGTAAGGAAACATGTATAACGTTTCCACCCGTGCCGGTGATGGAACTACGAGCACTTGTGTGTGAGCTGAGAGCGCTATCAAGTGAACTAGGCAAGTCAGCACAACGTTAAGCTTCATAGCCAGAAATTTTAGAACATAAGTTCACGAGAATGAAAGAATACCGCAGTAGATCTATTGGCCCATGATAGGCAGGTCCATCTCACACCCAACCACGCCTACTCGTGTAACTGTCCAACCTACATTTAAAGTTACACAAAGTTCTCGCCCCAGCGAAGCTACCTGGGAGTTTCTTCCACGTATCAACAACTTTCCAGCGCAGAACACCAGAAAAACACTGAGATGTTCGAACACGCTAGTCAGACCTCACCTTCGAACACGCTAGTCAGACCTCACCTTCGAACACGCTAGTCAGACCTCACCTTCGAACACGCTAGTCAGACCTCACCTTCGAACACGCTAGTCAGACCTCACCTTCGAACACGCTAGTCAGACCTCACCTTCGAACACGCTGTCAGACTACCTTCAACACGCTAGTCAGACTCACCTCGAACACGCTAGTGAGGACCACTCGAACAGCTGAGCGCTATTTGAACACGCTAGTCAGACTACCTTGAAACGCTAGTCAGACTACCTTAGAACACGCTAGTCAGAACTGAAACGAGTCAACCGCAGTTCAGACCTAGTCAGCCTCACTGAGTAGGCAGGACTCACCCGACACCTAGCAGCCTCACCTTGACACGCTAGTCAGACCTATCAAGTTAAGACCTCACCTTAACACGCTGTCAGAGCTACCTGAAAGTTATCCCTTTACACGTACCCCCAACATACAGACTCATTCGAACGCAGTCAGATACCCTCGCACGAAACAACATAGTCAGACTCCCTTCGAACACGCTAGTCAGACCTCACCTTCGAACACGCTAGTCAGACCTCACCTTCGAACACGCTAGTCAGACCTCACCTTCGAACACGCTAGTCAGACCTCACCTTCGAACACGCTAGTCAGACCTCACCTTCGAACACGCTAGTCAGACCTCACCTTCGATATGGTGTCCAGCATTATTCTCTTAAGCTGCATTAATACAAAAGGTAAACTGAAGATGGTACAGAGAAGGGTAACTAAGTTGTATCTTTATCAAGAAATAAACACCGTGAAGAACGAAAATCAAATCAGTTAATACTTTCTCCTTCAGTGTGTAGAGACTACGAATAAATCTCACTAAAACCTTCAAGGTATGAAATAAATTTTATATACAGGCACACAGAACTATTTGAAGTATAAAGTGATTCAATAACACAAGACGGCAGCGTGATACTCCATGGCAAGAGGTGCAACACTATTGTGGGACACTTTTTTTATAGTATTGTAGCATACTGGAACTGACCGCTCGCTGAGGTTGTAAGTGGACAAGAAAGTACAGTCTTTAAAAACTAGCACGCTTGAGTACTTGACTCAACTAGCTGTAATGGAGGGGTTGCCTGACTCAACTAGCTGTAATGGAGGGGTTGCCTGACTCAACTAGCTGTAATGGAGGGGTTGCCTGACTCAACTAGCTGTAATGGAGGGATTGCCTGACTCAACTAGCTGTAATGGAGGGGTTGCCTGACTCAACTAGCTGTAATGGAGGGATTGCCTGACTCAACTAGCTGTAATGGAGGGTTGCCTGACTCAACTAGCTGTAATGGAGGGATTGCCTGACTCAACTAGCTGTAATGGAGGGATTGCCTGACTCAACTAGCTGTAATGGAGGGGTTGCCTGACTCAACTAGCTGTAATGGAGGGATTGCCTGACTCAACTAGCTGTAATGGAGGGATTGCCTGACTCAACTAGCTGTAATGGAGGGATTGCCTGATTCAACTAGCTGTAATGGAGGGGTTGTCTGTGGCCATGAGACGAGCCTGGCCCATGGCCCGGCTCCGGGAGTAGAAAGACTCGAAACTCCTCAAATGTGTGGGAAATTCTTGTCACAACTCCACATCCGTGGTGCCAGACATTTTAACGTCTTGTCAGAAGATATCAGAAATACTGCTGGGACAAGTGTAAAAGTCTTCAAGAGGCAACTGGACAAGTATATTCACCAGGTGCCAGATATCCGGGCCAGCAAGCCGCCAGCAGCAGCCTGGTTGACCAGGCAAGCCTGGTCCAGGCTGTAGGTAAAAACTCTCGAAACTCTTCAGAGGTATATCCTCTTCCTCTCCCTACTTTCTCCCCTCCCTTGCCAACCTCACCCCATCTCATGTTACCCCCTTCCCCTTCCTCATTTCAGTGAGTTTTTTCATAAGGGGGGTGTACGTTGATGGCCGGTGAAGGGATCTTGGTCTCTGGAATTGGAGCTACCTTCCCCTTCCTTGGATCAAACCGCATCGCTTCTTATTTTTTCAGTGACTGTACGACCCTCACGGGTTTAATGCTTCTCCATCCCCTCAAGGAAGGTTCCTTGACGCTGGTGAGGGGCTCTTGATCTAGAGAATTGGATCTGTGCTCCAGTTCTCTGAATTAAGCCTGAATACCTTCCACATATCCCCCCCACAAGCCCTGTATAATCCTACGGGTTTAGCGCTTCCCCCTTGATAATAATAATAATGCTTCTTCATGAACATAATGATGAACGCGGTGTGTGTTATCTGTTATTCTATATTTTGCTTTATCATCGTCCCCTCTGCTTCAATCTCCTCGGTGTTGCTCTTATCTTCGCTATTTCCTTTATCTTTGTATCTCCATGGTTCATCTTTCTCCGCCGAGAGTCTCTGCTAATCTATGGTCTTTCCTTTTGTTTTTCCTCTTCCTTCTTGTCCCCTTCCCTATTCTCCTTCCAACCTCTCCTTCCCTCCCTTCTCCGTGACCTTCCAGACAGGTGTTGAAGGGAAAGGAGTAGGGAAGGGGTGGGGGAGGTATGAGGGCATGTGTGGGGGGAGGTATGAGGGCATGGGTGGGGGGAGGTATGAGGGCATGGGTGGGGGAGGGGGTGGAGGGAAGAGGTAGAGGCAGTTGGGTGTGAATGTCGTGATCTTCCTCGATATTTTGTCACATTTTGTTGGGTTCACCCTTGAGACCAGCTGGGAAATGTCAGGCAGCTGCTGAACTCGCGTGCGTGTGCTTGTGTACTCGCCTAGTTGTACTCACCTAGTTGTGGTTGCAGGGGTCGATTCATAGCTCCTGGCCCCGCCTCTTCACTGGCCGCTACTGTGTCACTCTCCCTGCGCCATATGCTTTATCATACCTCTTTTTAAAGCTGTGAATGGAACCTGCCTCCACTATATCGCTTCCTAAACTATTCCACTTGTGTGTGTGTGTGTGTGTTCACCTAATTCAATGTGAAGGGGTCGGGGCCTGGCTCCTGGTCCGTCTCTTCACTACTGTGTACCGATTTTTTTTTGTGTTGGAGCCCTGGCTCCTGACCTTCCCTTTATTGTTGGTTGAGCCCTGGTTCCTGATCTCTTTAGTATTGGTGGAGCCTTGGTTCCTGGCCTCCCCTTCTGCAGGTACTTCATGATACACTGGAGCACTTCTCCGTTTTTTTCTGCTTGGTCTTCTAGTTTGTGGATTAGTCTCTGATGAGATACCATATCGAGTGCTTTCTGATAACCCCGGCAGATGCAATCCACCCATCACTATCTAACACAAGCTCCAGTAAGCCCGTAAGACAAGGTATCTCATCCCTAAATCTGCATTGTCTCACTCTGATAAATTCTCTCCTCTCTGGATGTTCCAGTACTCAGCCTCAGCTTTCTTGTGAATATATTATAAATTTCTTCAAAATGTTTGAAAATAACCATGTGCCTTCCCTCTACCCCTCTTTTTTATATACAAAGATCACATTGTCCTCTTTCTAATTGTTTGTCAGGTGTCCTCACTGGAAAGATTTTGGTCACAAAGTGGTACTACTCACGGTACCAGTGGTGATATCTTGTCTGGTACCAATGTTTTTGTTACGTCAAGATCCTTCAGTGGTTATATTACATCTTCCTTTGCCATGTGAATGTTTTCTGAGTCCTTTTTTGGTCTCTCCTGACTCCCCCTGAATGTTCTGTGAAGACCCCCCTGAATGTTCTGTGAAGACCCCCTGAATGTTCTGTGAAGACCCCCCTGAATGTTCTGTGAAGACCTCCCTGAATGTTCTGTGAAGACCTCCCTGAATGTTCTGTGAAGACCTCCCTGAATGTTCTGTGAAGACCTCCCTGAATGTTCTGTGAAGACCTCCCTGAATGTTCTGTGAAGACCTCCCTGAATGTTCTGTGAAGACCTCCATCAATGGTCTGTGAAGACCTCCATCAATGGTCTGTGAAGACCTCCCTGAATGTTCTGTGAAGACCTCCCTGAATGTTCTGTGAAGACCTCCCTGAATGTTCTGTGAAGACCTCCCTGAATGTTCTGTGAAGACCTCCCTGAATGTTCTGTGAAGACCTCCCTGAATGTTCTGTGAAGACCTCCCTAAATGTTCTGTGAAGACCTCCATCAATGGTCTGTGAAGACCTCCCTGAATGTTCTGTGAAGACCTCCCTCAATGTTACATCAGGGAAAACACGCTCAGTACTTCTGAGCGCCTGGTGTTTAAAGGATTGCTGGTCAAGTGGAGAGAGTGATGCGTAATTTATTCAGTTCTCACAGGACCGGGAATGGGAACACAGGATCGAGTCCTGGCCAAGCCGCAGTTCTGTTAATAATTAATGATTTAAAATCACTTGTTTTGTGATTTCATTATTATATATATATATATATTATATATATATATATATATATATATATATATATATATATACATATATATATACAAACACTGATCTCTGGCCGAAGGAGACTCGAACCTACGAACCTTACAACAAGGTACGCAGTGCTTTACCGACCGTACCACACTGGTCCAATACCTTGGCGCCCAGCTCACGCTAGACGTTGATCCAAGCATTGTAAAAATCTCTAGTTGTGTCGATGCATGCAGGGGATGAGCTGAAAAGCTGTAAGCCACTTGCCTGAAAGCTGGCTGCCTTGGATCAACGTCTAGCGTGAGCTGGGCGCCAAGGTATTGGACCAGTGTGGTACGGTCGGTAAAGCACTGCGTACCTTGTTGCAAGGTTCGTAGGTTCGAGTCTCCTTCAGCCAGAGATCAGTGTTTGTGAATATTTGGCCTGTTCTTGCAAATTCCTAGCTATATATATATATATATATATATATATATATATATATATATATATATATATATATATATATATATATATATATATATATACGTATATTCAAAAAGTCGGCCGTCTCCCATCGAGGGAGGGTGACTCCAAAAAAAAGAAAATCCCCCCCCCAAAAAAAAAAAAATACTGTCATCCTTTGCATAAGGGAGGTAGTAGAACACTAGCTAAAAATTACAGACCAGTAGCCCTAACTTCTCACATCATAAAAATCTTTGAAAGAGTGATGAGACTGCAGATTACAAAGTTCATGGACCAGCAAAACCAACATAACCCGAACCAGCATGGTTTTAGAACGGGTCGATCATGCCTGTCAAGCTGCTGAACCATTATGACAGAATTACGGAGGCGTTGGAAGACGACCAAAACGCAGATGTGATTTACACAGATTTCGCAAAGGCGTTTGACAAATGCGATCATGGAGTGATAGCGCACAAAATGAGGGCCATAGGCATTACGGGGAAGGTAGGCAGATGGATTTTTGAGTTCCTAACACAAAGAACACAAAAAGTAGTAGTGAACAGGGCAAGATCCAGCATCAGCGAGGTCAAAAGCTCAGTGCCCCAAGGCACTGTCCTGGGACCTCTGCTGTTTCTCATCCTCATAGCAGACATAGATAAAAACACCCAGCATACTTTTGTATTATCATTTGCAGATGACACTAAAATAAGCATGAAAGTCACTACGGTAGAGGACACTGAAAAATTACAGGAAGACATAAGCAGGGTCTTCCAGTGGGCAGTGGAGAACAACATGACGTTCAATGGTGATAAGTTTCAGCTGCTTAGGTATGGAAAAAATGAAGAACTCAAAAGGAACACTATATACAAAACGCAAGAGGGTCACCATTTAGAACGAAAGGAACACGTAAAGGACTTGGGAGTAATTATGTCTGCTGATCTGTCTTTTAAAGACCATAACAAGACAAAGATCACAACAGCCAGGAAGATGACGGGGTGGGTATTGAGAACTTTCAAAACAAGGGAAATAATGCCGATGGTGACACTTCAAATCGCTAGTGCTCCCTCACTTAGAATACTGCTCTGTGAAGACGGCCCCGTTCAGGGCAGGAGAAATATCAGAGCTGGAACAAATTCAGAGATCGTTTACGGCTCACATTGAGCCATTGAAACATCTAAATTATTGGGAACGCCTTCAAGTCTTGAACATGTACTCATTGGAGCGGAGGAGAGAGAGAGATACATGATAATATATACCTGGAAAATACTTGAGGGCCTGGTCCCAAATCTGCACACTGCCATAACAACATACTGGAGTGAGAGATATGGGAGGAAGTGTAAAATAAACCCAGTGAGGAGCAGGGGTGCGGTGGGGACAATACGGGAGCACTGTATTAACATCCGGGGTTCCAGACTATTCAACATCTTACCAGAAGATATCCGAAACACGGCTGGAACCAATGTAGAAGCCTTCAAGAGGAAACTGGACAAGTATCTTCACCGAGTGCCAGATCAACCAGGCTGTGATGGATATGTGGGGCAGCGGGCCTCCAGCAGCAACAGCCTGGTTGACCAGGCAAGCGCCAGACGAGCCTGGCCCATGGCCGGGCTCAGAGAGTAGATAAACTCTCGAAACTCTTCAAAGGTATATCAAAGGCATCATTCAACACTTTCACCTCACTGATACATAATCACTGTCTTTGCAGAGACGCTCAGATACGACAGTTTAGAAGCATATATAAAGATATATATAATACATAAAACATAATCCCTCCAAACTGCCAATATCCCAAACCCCTCCTTTAAAGTGCAGTCACTGTACTTCCTATTTCCAGGACTCAAGTCCGGCTAACCGGTTTCCCTGAATCCCTTCACAAAATATTACCCTGCTCACACTCCAACAGCTCGTCAGATCCCCAAAACCATTCGTCTCCATTCACTCCTATCTAACAAGCTCACACACGCTTGCTAGAAGTCCAAGCCCCTCGCCCATGAAACCTTTACCCCCTCCCTCCAACCTTTTCGAGGACGATCCCTACCCCGCCTTCCTTCCTCTACAGATTTATACGCTCTCCAAGTCATTCTACTTTGATCCATTCTATCTAAATGACCAAACCACCTCAACAACCCCTCTTCAGCCCTCTGACAAATACTTTTAAGTAACTCCACACCTCATCCTAATTTCCACATCCGAATTCTCTGCATAATATTTACACCACACATTGCCCTTAGACAGGACATCTCCACTGCCTCCAGCCACCTCCTCGCTGCAGCATTTACAACCCATGCTTCACACCCATATAAGAGTGTTGGTACCACTATACTTTTATACATTCCCTTCTTTGCCTCCATGGATAACGTAATATATATATATATATATATATATATATATATATATATATATATATATATATATATATATATATTACATATTATATTATTTTTTATTATTATTATTAACACATCTGCCGATTCCCACCAAGGCAGGGTGGCCCGAAAAAGAAAAACTTTCATCATCATTCACTCCATCACTGTCTTGCCAGAGGGGTGCTTTACACTACAGTTATAAAACTGCAACATTAACACCCCTCCTTCAGAGTGCCGGCACTGTACTTCCCATCTCCAGGACTCAAGTCCGGCCTGCCGGTTTCCCTGAATCCCTTCATAAATGTTACTTTGCTCACACTCCAACAGCACGTCAAGTATTAAAAACCATTTGTCTCCATTCACTCCTATCAAATACGCTCACACATGCTTGAAGTCCAAGCCCCTCGCACACAAAACGTCCTTTACCCCCTCCCTCCAACCTTTCCTAGGCCGACCCCTACCCCGCCTTCCCTCCACTACAGATTTATACACTCTCGAAGTCATTCTGTCTCGTTCCATTCTCTCTACATGTCCGAACCACCTCAACAACCCCTCCTCAGCTCTCTGGATAATAGTTTTGGTAATCCCGCACCTCCTCCTAATTTCCAAACTCCGAATTCTCTGCATTATATTCACACCATTATATATATATAATGCACAGAGCTGAACTATTCTCAGTAGTGATGGTGGAGGTGGAAGGTTAGTGATGATGGTCTTGCTGGTGGTGACAGTGGAGGAGGAGGAGGAGGCAGCGGCAAGGGCGCTGCAACATTATTGAAAGGTCGCTGATGGTGGAACACGTCTCTAACCTGTTTTATCTATGACATCGTCCTGCTGCTGCTGTTGCTGCTACTGTTCTCTCTCACTGGAAACGAGGGAGGCAGAGATGGGAGAGGGGGTTAAAATAGAAGGGGGCAACGTTCAAATGTAAACGTTTACGAGTGTTTGTGTGAGAATGTTGTGTGTGTCGTTCTTGTTACTAGCAAGCTAGTCGCAGTATCTCTCTCTCTCTCTCTCTCTCTCTCTCTCTCTCTCTCTCTCTCTCTCTCTCTCTCTCTCTCTCTCTCTCTCTCCACTTTAATTACTACTTCCTTGTGAAAACGATTCTTACTTTTATCCACCGAGGCCAAACTGGCGGCTGGTTATGATTTATATTTATATATTATATATATTATATTTATATATTTATATATATTATATTATATTTATATATATATATATATATATATATATATATAATATATATATATATTATATATATATATATATATATATATATATATATATATATATATATATATATATATATATATATATACACTTGTGTACTCGGCCCCTTCAGAAAATCTCGTTTAAAATGTAAATATTATTTGAAATACATTAAAATATGCTAAAATTTGTCTTACAACTTTAGCATTTAAAAATGTACCCTGTCTGAGCCAGTGGTATAGAGAGAGAGAGAGAGAGAGATGAATATATAGCTAAAAGGACACCCTAATATAATTAAAAATTGAATTGGTGCCATGAATTTAAACTTTTGACACGCCTGAGAAGAGTTTCATAATTCTTCAGGTTCTCACAGTGTAGAGCAGTGATGAATAGGTAGTCAGCGTTGATGAATAGGTGTTTAGTGTTGAAGAGGTGAGTAACAACGTGGAAGAGCGTTGCTGCAGCGACAAACTTGGAAGACTTGGTGAGATTATGATGGCGTGTGTACACCCACCTGGTTGTGCAGAGGGTCGAGGCACTGCTCCTGACCCACCTTCTTAGATTGCCGACATACCCTTGACACTCTAACCTTTCCCGCCTCTGTCATACCTAGTCTTGAAGCTGGTGAAAGAGGGAGCCACCACTACCACGTCTACGTCATTGTACTTATGAATGATGGTGAGAGTTGGTGCTGTAGATACCTCTACAACACAAAGATTTGTTAAGTTATTCCATAAATTAAGGAAAGATCTTGGACTTCACTTTACGAAACAGACAAAGCAAATGCGATAGTAATTATGGAAAACGTAGATTATAGTGGAAAATGAACATGATATTAGAAGATGGGGGAATTTACGTGCCTCTTAATAAATACTTGCAAAGTGTGCCGTGTCTGGTGGTGCTGCTGGTCAGCAGCTAGACACCAGCTAGACACCAGCTAGATTCTTCGTCCTTCACTTTCCCCGCTACTCTTCCTTTATTTTTACCGTTCACGTCTCTCCCTCACTTCCTCTATCCCTTCACAACTTTCCCTTCCTTTCACCATTCTCTTTTTCCTCCCTTTGTCGTCTTCCTCTCTCGTCTCTTTCTCCTCCCTTTGTCTAATTCTCTCTGTCCCCTCCCCTTTCCTTCTGTCTTCTCCCTGACTTCTCCTCCTCCTTCCCTTCCTCTCCCCTCCCTTCTTCCTCTGTCTTCTCCTGTCTCCCCTCCCTTCTTCCTCTGTCTTCTCCTCTCTCCCCTTCCACTCCTCTCCCTCTGTCTTCTCCATTTCCCCTTCCTCTCCCGTCTCTCTACTCTCCCTCCTCCCACTATCCTCCTCTCCCTCTTCTCACCAATCTCTTCTCAAGCTCCGGAAAGTTTTTCAATAACTTTCTCAGCTTCTGCATATTTTCATATTCAGTGGATGAGCAGTGAAGATGAGCAATAAAGATGAGCAATAAAGAGCACCATCAAGTGATTTACTCCTCTTATTAAGACTCTTGTCAATATTTTCCCCTCCTATTAAAATCATTATTGTTAGAATTGTCATTGTCCCCAAAATTGTTACTGTTCTGTTGTAATTGTTATTCTTAGAATTGTTATTACCTGTCGTCGATACCATGGTTCACCGTGTCCGGAGGCCCGGTCCCAGACCGGGCCTCCAGTATGATGGTCTGATTTGTTAGGCTATTAGTACTAGCACCACGTATTTGTTCAGAATGTTGTTGTGGATAGAATTATTACCTTTAGAAGTTGATTATTATTATTATTTTCTTTTCTTCATTATTATTGCATTAGAAAGGAAGCGTTAAACTCGTGTGGGTCCAGAGGACGCTGCTCTCTTTCGGACGTTTAGGATGGCAAGTATATATTATTGTGCTCATTATACTCTTATCTTTACTCTTAAGTATGTTTCTTGTTTGTTCTTTTTTATATAACATTTCGTTTGGAGTTTTCCCTCTGGGAGCGGTGTTTAGCATGGTTTGCCCTGTAACCGTGTGTACGTCGTACAAGGCAACGCAAGTGCCGGTAACGTGTGGCTGCTGTTCCTCAGGTTGCATAGGTAATTACTGATAAGAAACATGAAGTGACTGTGTTGGGTTTGTGTTCGCTTGTAGTGTAGCTGGCAGGGAAGACCACATTCTTAGAGGATGTGGAAGAGGCGATGGAAGGAGAGAGTGAAGGAGGAATTGAGGGGATAATAACTACGAGGAAAAGGGATGGAAGAAGGGGGGTGAAGGAGAATTTAGGGAGCAGGGACTAGGAGGAAAATATTTTAACAAAATTGGATGCATCAGTAGTATGCTGCTACTCTATATGATAATTACACAGCGAGAACAAAAGCTAGTATATTTCCCTGTCACATTCCATCACGCAGGATGCACCTCATACAAGGTGTTGAAATCCGTCAGCCTGAGCTGGGAGACTGCAGTGGGTCAGTGAGGATGTCGTCAAGTGTTCCAGCAAGGGTTCGTCAAGTGTTCCAGCAAGGGTTCGTCAAGTGTTCCAGCAAGGGTTCGTCAAGTGTTCCAGCAAGGGTTCATCAAGTGTTCCAGCAAGGGTTCGTCAAGTGTTCCAGCAAGGGTTCGTCAAGTGTTCCAGCAAGGGTTCGTCAAGTGTTCCAGCAAGGGTTCGTCAAGTGTTCCAGCAAGGGTTCGTCAAGTGTTCCAGCAAGGGTTCATCAAGTGTTCCAGCAAGGGTTCGTCAAGTGTTCCAGCAAGGGTTCGTCAAGTGTTCCAGCAAGGGTTCGTCAAGTGTTCCAGCAAGGGTTCGTCAAGTGTTCCAGCAAGGGTTCGTCAAGTGTCCCAGCAAGGGTTCGTCAAGTGTTCCAGCAAGGGTTCATCAAGTGTTCCAGCAAGGGTTCATCAGCTACGACAGCTTCAAAGGTTTCCTTCCGGCAGAGCTGCAGTTACTATCACTTGAGAACTGCCACTTCTCAGGGCAGCCAGTCCCATACACACGAGGATTTTATGTGATATCTCCATCCCAGAGTGAGGGGGGGAATAAGGGGTGGTAGAAGGGGGTGATAACGAACTGAAGAGGTAGAAACTACGAGGAAAAGACTCTAACCAACTTCCGCAGGGAAATGGGAAAGGTAGCATGTTTCTCGAGGGCGAGAATGGTAAGTGTAGAAGAAGGTATTTAAGGAACCTGGTTAGCTGTCCGGGCGAGAGTTGTGGGGGTAGTAAACACGCTGCCTGCACCTGAAAACACGGATTGCAGGAATCAAATGCCTCGCTGCTTCGAAATAGCATGTGGCATCTGCTTCCTCTCATGTTCTCTGCATTCCCCAGCTAACCCGGGCTGATATTATTTCTCCTTAATTATGTACAATGTTTTCTTTCTCTCCCTCCCTCCTTCCCTTCCTCTCTCTCTCTCTCTCTCTCTCTCTCTCTCTCTCTCTCTCTCTCTCCTCGTAGCGTGACTTGTGTCACTAAGAAAAAAGTGAATAATTGTAGGAGGTGTAAGAGTAAGAGGGGAGGCAGCAAGTGCCACAGCTGCACTACTCAGTCAAGGGGCCTAGGGTGCCATGGTAGTGCCACAGATGCAATAACCAGTCATGGAGCCCAGGGAGCCACGGGAGTGCCACAGAGAGATTTATGCGCATGACAAAATTTATAAAAACGCTATAAAAAAGAGATTGGCGATTTCGTAAGTAATTTTGGAGGCATCCGTGATGCTTGCGTGGGAGATGCGAGGCAGCGCAGATAAAGCCAAAGAAAGGTAATTATTATTCTAGTAAAAAAAATCCAAACCCGTATGAGTCATATAGCACTAAAAAAAAAAATAGGCAAGAGAACTCAGGCACCTGATAGTCAGGCAGATCCGCGGTATATACTTTAGTGCAAGGAGTAGGCTTAATCCTTCTGTCCCTGCCTAGATAAAAGACTTGACTTCTGGCCCTGCCTAGATAAAAGACTTGACTTCTGGCCCTGCCTAGATAAAAGACTTGACTTCTGGCCCTGCCTAGATAAAAGACTTGACTTCTGGCCCTGCCTAGATAAAAGACTTGACTTCTGGCCCTGCCTAGATAGAGGAGGAGCATCAGAGTGATGTGGGGAATCAGGTTGGTGTACGAGGTCGTGAGGTAAGGAACTCGCAGAGCCACTTCAGGTGTAATTTGTCCATGGGCAGTTTGTAGTCCCGACCACACCTGGTGAGAGGCCAGGCCATGCGCTCCACTTGCAGCTGCTGCTGCCCCCGGGCCGCCTTCAGCGCCCACTGCTGCCGCACCTCGTTCATCACTCCCAGTATATATTCGTAAGTGAAGTTGAAGAACATCAGGGAGAGGACTAGGGCAGAGACCACGTAGAAGATAGGTCCCCAGACCGGTCGACAGCGCTCTAGATCCTGATGTTCCAACCCACCTACAAGCTGGAAGCTAAACATCCGCAGGTAGGCCACAGTTTTCTCGCTGAAGGAGGCGCTGCACTTGCCGAACATCGCGTGCCCCACTACGGCGAAGAAGAAATTGACGACGAAGAAGCACACGAGGAAGTTATGGCCGTACCTGACGGCGCGGCGCACGCTGACGATGATGAGCGTGATGTTCTTCCAGTGGTAGTTGTTATAGAGGCAGATGTGGAGCACTGTCAGGAGGAGCATCCCGACTGCGGCTTCGCGCGCGTACCTGTTGTATTGGACCAGCCTGGCGAAGGGCAGGTGGCGGTATTGAGATCTCAGGTACTCCGCCCGCGACTCCCTCTTCGTTAACTTAGCTTGTGTCTCGGGCGGAGCCTCGTTGTACGCCTGCTGCACCATGCTGTCGAACTGCAGCGCCGTCTCCACGCTGAAGTACACACGGCACGCGCACAGCCCTATGGTGGCTGCACACAGCAACAGCTTGAAGGCGTGTCGGCCGTAGGGGCGTCGAGTAATCATCGCCAGGCGGACGATGAAGCCGGCGATGAAGGACGTTAGTAAGATCGTCAGGAGTGGAAGAAGCAGAGTCTTAGCATCGTCAGATAAGCCGTGGTAGTTGCCGCGACCACAGAACCCCCTGAAGTAGGCCGTCTCGATGTTGTAGACGAACCACCACTGACGCATCTCCAGGTTCTCGAAACCCAGCGTCACCCTGACATACACGTCGCTCATCTCGTCGTAGACGGTGAAGTCGTACTGGATGAGTCTCGTGGTGTCGTCCACGTAGTAATCTATGACTTTCCTGCCCACGCTGGAGAGACACATCTTGTGGTAGTGACCGTAGGTCTCCCGTCTGAGGTCTGGCTTAGGTATATCGAGGACATACCCGTTGCGAGGGTACTGGCACCTGAAGCAGGCACTGCTGAGGAGGTTGCCCAGACCTGCATCTTCGGTGTAGATGATGCCAATAGTGCCATTATCCACGCTTACGCAGTGGATGTCCTGTATGTCCGGCTTGTCCCACTGCTTCCTCCGCTCTACCTGCTGATACAAGTCATCCTCGAAGTCGAACCTCAGGGCGCAAGGCTTCCTTCCAACGGGGTAGAGGCAGGATCCGACCTTAGCGAAGAGCAACCTCACCCTTGGGAGCCCAACGGTACTAACCAGTCCTAGCCCCGGGTGACTGAGCCACCTAGCGATGAGGTCTTCGTCTTGGAACTTGGCTACTTGCTCCAGCGACATCTGCGCCCCTTCCTCGAACAAGTCGCCCACGTAAGTGCGGTAGGCGTAGCTGTACAGATCATTCTGTAAGTCGCTGTTGTCCAGCACCATGAGATCGATGGTCATGATGAGGATGAGGATCACAGTGAGGGTCACACACAGACCATCTGTATAGGTTTCCTGCATAACCGCCCCGACGGGCCTCTCCAATAAGCTCATCTCCGGCACTGTACGTACCTTCATGTCCGAAAATAAGAATGAGAAATATAAGAAAACCTAAATTATGTTACTAGTTATGATAGCTGTTGAAAGCACGAGGCGTCTTCTTAAAGATCTCGATTACATCTTTTACTCCTATTGGCTTGGTGGTCTCCAGGAGAGGGTGATAGACACCAAGAACTTTGACGTCCATGCTCTTCACTCACTTAGTAATCAGATAAAGTTGGATACTAGTGGGGCTCGAACCCGCTAAGCTTGTGCCCTCTAGAGGGATACGCTAACCACTAGACCAGCGAGGAACTGATAGCTGTTGAGAAGTGAGAAATGAGGGTTTTCAATTGGGGATTAGTGTTGAGTATAGTGGAGGGTGTTGGGAAGGGAATTTAGTGGAGGGTGTTGTGAAGGGAATTTAGTGGAGGGTGTTGTGAAGGGTGTAGACACGTGCATCGCTCTGAATATAAACAAGGCAATTGGATAATGTCTTCAGTGCAGGGAGTCAGGGGAAGAAGGAGTCAGGGGAGGGAGGAGTGCTGGACAAAGATTTAGATCCATCAAGACTAAGGAACCGAACATTGGCTTCTGTGCCACCATTTTGTCCTAGGCACATGTCAATTAGACACTAGGCCTGTTGTATGTATGTGTGTGTGTGTGTGTAAGGAAACACTTCGAAATGTTTCTGCCCCACCGGGAATTGAACCCGGCCCCTCCGTGCGTGAAGCAAGAGCGTTACCCACTAGGCCACCGGGGGCTTACTGTGCCACTGATAATAAAAGTCCTGAACTGTACATAAGTATCTTTTTCCACCTGTGTAGATAGTTCTACAAGTTGGAAGACTGACTACCTTATCTTCCACTGTCTTCTGTGATGATACGTGAGACACATGTACAATACTAGGATTCTTTCTTGATAACCAGGTTCCTAATATTTAACATGTGTCGTGGCAACTTGTCAGTATTGTATATTTAGTGTATTACACGTGTATAATTTTGCAAGACTCAGGGACTGATTACCTCATCTTCTACCGTCTTCGTGTATAATCTCTGTATTGAAATGATAAAGCCACTGGTTGGCGGAACATTTTCAGATAAAGGCACCCAGGTGTTGTACATGTGCCTGATTCCTCGTTTTGTTGATATTCTATACCATTATTGTAACGAAACCCCTTATTTGAGCCTCTTTCCTGCCTCCCCTCATCTGAGCCCCGTCTCTGCCTCCCCTCATCTGAGCCCCGTCTCTGCCTCCCCTCATCTGAGCCCAGAACAAAGCAGACGGTGAGCAGCGCCACCCTCGGCCAAAACGGTCGTTGTGATTTTCTTCAGAACTTTGAGAGTGTAATGTGTAGCGAGGTAGGGCGAGAGAGTGACTATATTCGCCTAGTTGTCCTTGCAAGGGTTGATGCATAGCTCCTGGCCCCGCCTCTCAACTAGCAACCGGTTCTATCGAGTTCGGGTCTTCATTGCCTTCTTATACCTCGTCAAATTACATTATTTTTGTGTGCCTCCAGCAAGCACCACCAGGCTGATTGAGTAGGCCTTTTATCAACTGTGAGGAATTATTGCAGAATTGTACAGCTTGAAAAGTAGATTGACAAATATGTGAATGAGGAATGTTGGATTTAAGAGGGACATGCCTAGCATGGGCCAGTAGGCCTACTGCAGTGCTCCTCCATTCTTATGTTTCTATTTGCTGATCAAGGAGGAGGCTTGGTCTGGGACCAGTTGCTGGGGGGGGGGTCATGGGACCAGCTGCAGGGTCATCGCCCCAGCAGCTGGCAGGCACACCGACTCCAGGCTGATAGACTGATTGCCTCAAACTACTCCTCCTTCGCCATTCGTCTTTGTATAGGACTGATGAAGCCACTGTGTGGCGAAACGTTTCCTCAGTAAAGATACCCAGGTGTCGCACATGGGTCTAATTCACACCACTGCTTTGTCTAATTCCACTCGTTCAGTACACGAAGGTTGAACAGGTGATACCTTACGTTCCTGTGAGAGGTGTGTCATTAATACCCATATTTAACCTAGGTCACAGTCATCCTGTTGACTGGTCCTCTGCTGAAGCTGTCTACTCTTCTTCTAACCTTTACAGACGTTGTTTTGTTGAAGAATTCCTTATACACGACTTTTCTAATGTGAATCTTATTTAACCTACTTTCTCTCGCATCTCAACACGTCAGAAGGCCTGCGGCAGTGCTCCTTATGTCCAACTTCACTCTATAAAAGACAAGATGAATCAATGAAGCTCTGTATAGAGCGAAACGTTGTCCCGATGGAAATTTGTTCTGCAACTTGTGTCATCGTATAGTTTCCTCAGTATTTTGTATGACATGAACGTGTCTGCCCCTGGTCCTCTTTCCTAGGGTTGTTAGGTCGCGTTCCTTAAGTCACTCCTCGTAGTTCATCTTACCACATCTCCGGCACCAACCTCGTCGAAAACCTCACCATCGTTTAGTTTATTTACATTCTTACTTGCTGACTCCGTGCCGGAGGGACGCACCAGGGATGTGGAGGGTGTGAGGCAGCGGTATTTTGGAGGACCAGGGATGTGGAGGGTGTGAGGCAGCGGTATTTTGGAGGACCAGGGATGTGGAGGGTGTGAGGCAGCGGTATTTTGGAGGACCAGGGATGTGGAGGGTGTGAGGCAGCGGTATTTTGGAGGACCAGGGATGTGGAGGGTGTGAGGCAGCGGTATTTTGGAGGACCAGGGATGTGGAGGGTGTGAGGCAGCGGTATTTTGGAGGACCAGGGATGTGGAGGGTGTGAGACAGCGGTATTTTGGAGGACCAGGAATGTGGAGGGTGTGAGGCAGCGGTATTTTGGAGGAGGACCAGGGATGTGGAGGGTGTGAGGCAGCGGTATTTTGGAGGAGGACCAGGGATGTGGAGGGTGTGAGGCAGCGGTATTTTGGAGGAGGACCAGGGATGTGGAGGGTGTGAGGCAGTGGTATTTTGGAGGAGGACCAGGGATGTGGAGGGTGTGAGGCAGCGGTATTTTGGAGGAGGACCAGGGATGTGGAGGGTGTGAGGCAGCGGTATTTTGGAGGAGGACCAGGGATGTGGAGGGTGTGAGGCAGCGGTATTTTGGAGGTGGACCAGGGATGTGGAGGGTGTGAGGCAGCGGTATTTTGGAGGTGGACCAGGGATGTGGAGGGTGTGAGGCAGCGGTATTTTGGAGGAGGACCAGGGATGTGGAAGGTGTGAGGCAGCGGTATTTTGGGAGGACCAGGGATGTGGAGGGTGTGAGGCAGCGGTATTTTGGGAGGACCAGGGATGTGGAGGGTGTGAGGCAGCGGTATTTTGGAGGAGGACCAGGGATGTGGAAGGTGTGAGGCAGCGGTATTTTGGAGGAGGACCAGGGATGTGGAGGGTGTGAGGCAGCGGTATTTTGGAGGACCAGGGATGTGGAGGGTGTGAGGCAGCGGTATTTTGGAGGAGGACCAGGGATGTGGAGGGTGTGAGGCAGCGGTATTTTGGAGGAGGACCAGGGATGTGGAGGGAGGGAGAGAAGAGAAGGTGTATAGAGGGAAGAGAGAGAGAGAGGGGGAGGGAGGGAGGAGTGGACAATAGTGTTCACTGTTTATTCCAGTTAATAACGTCATGGAAAACCCAGAAGGCTTTGTAAATATTTGATGTGTGATCTGCTGGAGAGAGAGAGAGAGAGAGAGAGAGAGAGAGAGAGAGAGAGAAGAGAGAGAGAGACAGACAGACAGAGAGAGAGAGAGAGAGAGAGAGGGAGAGAGAAAATTCATGAGGAAAACAGACGCTATAGCAGAAGATTGCTATAGCCAAGTCACACTGAATTTTGATGACGTTTTGTGTGTTATAGAGGGCGATGGAGCGTGATCCAGTTACCTGACACCGTGTGTCTCTCCCTCAGTCAGTTTTCAACTCTCTTACTGTCAAAACACAGTTAAATGCGAGCCTGACAGAGGGGGTTACAATTCTGTTACTGCAGAGCCTCTGCTCTGAGGGGTGCGACCGATCCTTGAATGTACCCACATGGTTGTACTCGCCTAGATGTAGTCGCCTAGTTGTACTCACCTACATGTACTTACCTAGATGTACAGCCAGGTTGTTCTTGTCTAGTTCTATTTTCAGAGGTTAATATATTACTTTTGACCCGCCTGCCAAGGTGTATCGAATGGCTTCGCTGATTTCTGGCCTATCATACCACCTCGTGAAACTGTGTATGGAGTTTCCTTTCGCTACTTTTACTTCCAGCTCATTCCACTTTCCCACAGCTGTAAGATTGCAAAGCTTTCTAACCTCCTTGAGGCTCATCTGTTCTTATTTTCCACGTGCCCTTCCTCATTCCTTGTCCTTGCCTACCTGTGGTGTACCTCTGACTGGTTTCGAGAGTGATTTCAATCTCTGTAGAGTAAACATTATTTTGATGGCGGATGCTGCCTCAGGATGCTGAAGACCTTAATGAGATGCAAAGGCTGCCTAAGGATGCTGTAGATCTTAATGAGATGACAGATGCTGCCTCAGAATGCTGTAGATCTTAATGAAGTGACAGATGCTGCCTAAGGATGCTGTAGATCTTAATGAGATAGCAGATGCTGCCTCAGAATGCTGAAGATCTTAATGAAGTGACAGATGCTGCCTAAGGATGCTGTAGATCTTAATGAGATGACAGATGCTGCCTCAGAATGCTGAAGATCTTAATGAAGTGACAGATGCTGCCTAAGGATGCTGTAGATCTTAATGAGATGACAGATGCTGTCTCAGGATTACGAGGATCGCCTTCAGACATTGCGGTCATCTTCCATGGACAAGGAAGACCCCTTGGTGAGATCGGCGTTGGATACCTTGAGGACATCAACGAAAAGCTTAGGATTCCTTCCGAGGGTTGTTCGCGGAGCTAGCCACGGGCGGTGATAATATCCCACAGGAAATCGGCTTCATTGAGGGTAATATCCTGGTGAGAAGATGAAAGGCGACGCCATCACAGGCTCCTTCCACCCCTTGACGACTGCTGCAGTTGAAGGTTAAATACGACGAGCCTTGCCACGGGTAAACTAAGTTAATCTTTTTTTGTGTGTGTCTTTACCTTTTGTTGTCTTTCCCGACGCTTCTCAGTTTCTGCCTCTCTTCCTTTTTCGTTCTTTCCGACTCAACAATGAAGTATAAACAAGGTTAAATTTACGTTTATCTTTAACAGTTTTCAGAGATGCTCTGGGGAGTGTGGGCGACACTAGGAGCTAGACACACACACACAAAACACTCGGACAAACAGACAAAGAGGCATCAAGAGGTAGAGCGGGTGTTACCTGTCTGCAGATTCCACCCAGAGTTCCAGTGACACTTGCAGTTACTTAGCGCTCCAATACATCACCGCCAGTTTTGTGCCTCGCCACGTATAAATTTGGTGCAGCGCAAATTTACGAAGGAGTCCAATTCCAAGTTGCTTGCATATATCGCACTTAATTCTGTGTTAATGTATTCATCCTCCTCCTTTCTTCACAGGGTCGTGTATAACATTGTGTAATCCAGAGAGAGAGAGGGAGAGAGAGAGAGGGAGAGGGAAGGGAGGGAGGGAGACTATAAGCGTGTGTGTGTGTGTGTGTGTGTGTACTTAATCCACTCCTGTCTCACCCCCATCAGATTATTCAGTTGTTTTATTCATTTATTCATTAATGTTCCTGTCTGTCCATTCTGGTCTGAGAATCAATGTGTAGTGCTAAATCTCTCTCTCTCTCTCTCTCTCTCTCTCTCTCTCTCTCTCTCTCTCTCTCTCTCTCTCTCTCTCTCTCTCTCTCTCTCTCTCTCTCTCTCTCTCTCTCTCTCTCTCTCTCTCTCTCTCTCTCTCTCTCTCTCTCTCTCTCTCTCTCAGATCAGTGCCTGCCTGCATCCTTGATCTCCTTCAGAGGTGCCATAAATTTCTGGTGAGGTGTGGCACTGGGACCATTCATCACGCTGATCTGGAACAGTGGCACTCACCCCCTCCCCTCTACCCCCTTCCTCTTCACTCCTCTTCCCCATACCCATACTTACCTTCCTCGCCTTCCCCCTCCTCTCACTCCTCTGGCATTGGTACAATAGACCCAGAGGGCCGGTGCTAGTAACAACAGCCTGGTTGACCAGATATCAAAGGAAGTCTATTCCTAGGTATGCTGTGTTAACGCAAGAAAGTCATTGCTAGTGACATGAGACATTGAGGCTTTTAACCATATCTAGGAAAATGGGAGAATATTTGCCATTTTAATACTGAGGATGTGTTAACATGCCTCTGCCTGCAACAGGGTATCAGAGAATTTTCTCACTCTGCTGCTGATCTTGCAACATTGCATAGCTCCTGACGACGCATGAGTGTGTATATTATCTGTAATTAATCTCTAGAATTGGCTGCTGGTTTAACTACAGTTGTGGAAGACATCAAGGAACTTAAGAAGGAATATAGAAGATAATTACATATTAGAACTCAATAAAGATAAGAGAGTGAAGACCAGTTGAAAGGGCAAAAACAAGTGCAGATACTGGAGGGTGTTGCAGCATCAGCAGCCAGGAGACTTAACAAACACACTTCAACAAGTGGCTCGGGAACACCTAGTGCATCAACTATGAGTCTACATTCTTAATATCCAGTAAGTTGTATATTTGTATTACCCTGATGAAAACACACAGGTGCAACACTCATATCTTTCCTGCTGAACGTTTTGCCCAAGAAATATATCATACAAGTGTAGCATGTGTGTCTTGTACATTTATTTGTCAGTATTGTGTACCATTGATATGCTTTTATTACCTCGTAATAACAGGGTGTCTGTAATCACCCTGATGACTTCACTAATAGCTTGAGCTGTCACTAACCTAAATTCGGTTCTGATGAATAATTGTGTTAGATCTAATACACAAAGTCACAGCCTTCATTTTTATGGTATAAAGATGCAGCTCTAAATAGACCAACTCTCTCATTTAAAAAATGATGAGTACCATACTGAATCAAGATTCAAGAATATCAGATTAATATATAAATGGCACATAATTAATTTTTTTTTTCGAGGATCTAGTCAGGTTCGTGACCTGTGTCTCTAGTATGTAAAAAACAAGGCATTAGAGTCTTGTCCAGATCTAATGGTATATCTATGTTGTTTAAAACGCAGCTCCAGTGACTCTCCAGTTTAACCTGTGTTCTCAGAATCACATTGTCAAGCCATTTGTAACGGCTTGACAAAGCTCCTGGAGACCGAAACGTTGCCACAATAAAATGTCGCATTAGTTGCTCTTCTGTCCTTTTACGTAACATATTGTCGGTAATTCTACCAACATTATTCCGCTCACGTTGTTTACAAATATCGAGTAAACACTACAAAAATGAGACGACAATTTTTGATCAGCTGATGCATAGCATTAGAGTTTTAAAAACGACTTCTCGAGGAACTCCCGGTATCAGCACTAGAAGGTACGTGAGAGGTATGCTGGCTCCTCACGTGGCTAAGTACAGCAGTATTAACTATGATACCAGGTATGGCAGACCAGCGATACCTCCTTCGACAGTTGTATTGGGGGGAGGGGATGTACTGAAACTCTTTCCCGTGCCCATCATCTCTGCCCTAGGCCATCACTGCCCCTGCTCCACATCCATGCCCGTCTTTCCCTGACCATGTACTATCACAGCTGATACTACTGCACAACATTACACTTTATTGCTCCCATAACTCTTGCAGGAGGAGCTCTTTTACTACGCTCTTCAATTTCCCTGGTGTAAGAGTCTATGCTTTGTGCGTTTGTGCATACGAGCGAGCGAGCGAGAGAGAGAGAGAGAGAGAGAGAGAGAGAGAGAGAGAGAGAGAAATATGTATGGCCATGAGACTGGTATAGCGTGAAGATGCTGATGGCTGCCCGTCGTGTGGTATAACGGCTGTCTTGAGGCTGTTCATGAACTTGGACCAGGTTGATCCCTTCACACAATTGGCCTTATACATTACAGTGAAAACACTGACATCCCTCCTATGTTGAAGGCTCTGTTGTGATGCAGTCGGTCCTCTTAACTACAGACATCATTGCACTGTTGTAAAAAAAAGGTCAAATGGGTGACTGTTGACAGTCTTGAACAGTTGAAATGTGACATAACGCATTTTACTGTTGTAACCTAACCTAAGCTAATCGAGCTATATAACTTAACCTAACCTAAGTTAACATGACTTAGAAATGGGATGCAAACCTTTTATATCACAGGTTCAACTGTGCTGGGTCCTGGAGTCACAGGTTCAACTGTGCTGGGTCCTGGAGTCACAGGTTCAACTGTGCTGGGTCCTGGAGTCACAGGTTCAACTGTGCTGGGTCCTGGAGTCACAGGTTCAACTGTGCTGGGTCCTGGAGTCACAGGTTCAACTGTGCTGGGTCCTGGAGTCACAGGTTCAACTGTGCTGGGTCCTGGAGTCACAGGTTCAACTGTGCTGGGTCCTGGAGTCACAGGTTCAACTGTGCTGGGTCCTGGAGTCACAGGTTCAACTGTGCTGGGTCCTGGAGTCACAGGTTCAACTGTGCTGGGTCCTGGAGTCACAGGTTCAACTGTGCTGGGTCCTGGAGTCACAGGTTCAACTGTGCTGGGTCCTGGAGTCACAGGTTCAACTGTGCTGGGTCCTGGAGTCACAGGTTCAACTGTGCTGGGTCCTGGAGTCACAGGTTCAACTGTGCTGGGTCCTGGAGTCACAGGTTCAACTGTGCTGGGTCCTGGAGTCACAGGTTCAACTGTGCTGGGTCCTGGAGTCACAGGTTCAACTGTGCTGGGTCCTGGAGTCACAGGTTCAACTGTGCTGGGTCCTGGAGTCACAGGTTCAACTGTGCTGGGTCCTGGAGTCACAGGTTCAACTGTGCTGGGTCCTGGAGTCACAGGTTCAACTGTGCTGGGTCCTGGAGTCACAGGTTCAACTGTGCTGGGTCCTGGAGTCACAGGTTCAACTGTGCTGGGTCCTGGAGTCACAGGTTCAACTGTGCTGGGTCCTGGAGTCACAGGTTCAACTGTGCTGGGTCCTGGAGTCACAGGTTCAACTGTGCTGGGTCCTGGAGTCACAGGTTCAACTGTGCTGGGTCCTGGAGTCACAGGTTCAACTGTGCTGGGTCCTGGAGTCACAGGTTCAACTGTGCTGGGTCCTGGAGTCACAGGTTCAACTGTGCTGGGTCCTGGAGTCACAGGTTCAACTGTGCTGGGTCCTGGAGTCACAGGTTCAACTGTGCTGGGTCCTGGAGTCACAGGTTCAACTGTGCTGGGTCCTGGAGTCACAGGTTCAACTGTGCTGGGTCCTGGAGTCACAGGTTCAACTGTGCTGGGTCCTGGAGTCACAGGTTCAACTGTGCTGGGTCCTGGAGTCACAGGTTCAACTGTGCTGGGTCCTGGAGTCACAGGTTCAACTGTGCTGGGTCCTGGAGTCACAGGTTCAACTGTGCTGGGTCCTGGAGTCACAGGTTCAACTGTGCTGGGTCCTGGAGTCACAGGTTCAACTGTGCTGGGTCCTGGAGTCACAGGTTCAACTGTGCTGGGTCCTGGAGTCACAGGTTTGCACACTCCTTTGTTCTCTCTCTCTCTATCTATCTATCTATCTATCTATATATATATATATATATATATATATATATATATATATATATATATATATATATATAATACACTGCTGGCCTGAGTAAGAGGAGAAACGAGCAAACAGGAGGAGCAGGTGAAGCCTCCCTTGAGCATACCAGCTGTTGTCATCTGTTCTGCAGGGAGGGAGGAAGGTGGATGAGGGGGGAAGGAGAGATGTGTACGGCACGACAAATGAGAGGGACTTTGAGGATGGAAGAGTGGCAGGAAACGAGGTTTATGTAGTGGGTTGGAGAAAGAGAGAGAGAGTGAGAGATTTAGAAGGTGGCAAGGAAGGTTGATAGGGAATCGGGAGCTGGGACCCACATGTCATTCAGTCCAAAATTTGTGCAGCTGTGAACGCCGCCTCTCTCTCTCTCTCAATGGAACCTGTGTTCAGAAGTTGGAATGTATACAGCACTGCCCATTCTGTAACCCAGGCGGGTGTTGTATACAACCCTGTGTGTTCTGCGCATGTGCCAGCGTGTTATATACACAGGAGAACGTGTTATGTACACACCCAAGCGTGTTGTACACACACGCCCGTGTTATACACTCACGCCCGTGTTATGCTCACACGCCCGTGTTATACACACGCGCGTGTTATACACACACACCCGTGTTATTCACACGCGCCCGTGTTATACACACCCGTTTTATACACACACACGTGTTATACACACGCCCGTGTTATACACACCCCCGTTTTATACACACACACACACACACACACACACGTGTTATACACACACGCCCGTGTTATACACACACGCCCGTGTTATACACACACGCCCGTGTTACACACACACACACACACACACACACACACACACACCCCGTGTTATACAAACACACCTGTGTTATACACATACGCCCGTGTTATACACACGGCCGTGTTACACACACACACACACACCCGTGTTATACACACACACCCGTGTTATACACATACGCCCGTGTTATACACACACACCCGTGTTATACACACACGCGTGTTATACACACACTCCCGTGTTTGGATTCTCACCACAGCCTCAACAATTCCATGGTTGCAAATGGAGGTGAAATGGATTAAGCATCCTTTTTTCAGACAGCGGAAGAGAAATGTTCTGCTGATGTTTCTTTGTGCGAAATTTGCAGGTGATGTTGTGATAACATTAACTCTCACTTCTCTCTCTCTCTCTCTCTCTCTCTCTCTCTCTCTCTCTCTCTCTCTCTCTCTCTCTCTCTCTCAATCCACCCTCTTTCTCACCACCCTCTCTCATCTTTAATTCTTCGAACCTCACCACAGTGCAGCTCTCCCTCACACTTATTTTTCTGAATATTTGGTAGTGGTGCTGTTACTCATGGTGATGGTGTGGTGGTGATGCTGTTGTTGGTGGTGGTGGCTGTCGTTGATGGGGTTTTGATGATCATTAGGTTTTGATGTTTCTCTTGTTACTCCGATGTGGTCTTCTGTTGTGATGGTGCTGCTGGTGTTACTCCGAGTGGTGGTGCTTCTGTTGTGATGGTGCTGCTGGTGTTACTCCGAGTGGTGGTGCTTCTGTTGTGATGGTGCTGCTGGTGTTACTCCGAGTGGTGGTGCTTCTGTTGTGCGGATATTGTTGATGGTTATTATGCTGCTATTGTTGTTATTGTTGCTGATTTGGTGGGGGGGGTACACCTGCTGCTGTTTCTCGTGCTGATGGGGTAGTGGTAATTGGGGTGTCTGTGGCACTGCTGGTGTTGCTGCAGGTGCTGGTGGTGCCACTTGGAGCACCACCTTGGCCCTCAGGTGCCATCCGGAGACGATTGCAATATATTATGCTCTGTATGACGCAGGAGCTTAGGTGGTCCTCTGTCTGTCTCTCTGTCTCTGTATGTCTGTCTGTCTCTCTCTCTCTCTCTCTCTCTCTCTCTCTCTCTCTCTCTCTCTCTATCTATCTCTCTCTCTATCTCTTGCTGCCTCTTCCCTCTTCCCCTTTCATCCTGGCCTCACTGATCTCTTTATCTACTCTCTTTTATTTAATTCTTTGTGTCCCTCTGTTCATCTCCCTTTCTCTCTCTCTCTCTCCCCTCTCCCTATTTTTTTAACTAGCTCTTAAGGCTTTACTGGATTAAGAAGTAGAGTGGCTACCATGCATTTTAAAAGCATTTATTTTACCTCAGATCCTTTCAAAGCTAAGAACTATCTTACCTCAGTGCTGAGAGATATTATCTTCCCTTCGGTTCAAAACCAAGAGATGTTATCTTACTTCAACTTGTTACAAAGCTATGAGATGTTATCTTACTTCAACTTGTTACTATGATGTACTTACTACTTGAAAAGCTATGAGATGTTATCTTACTCAATTGTTACAAAGCTATGAGATGTTATCTTACTTCAACTTGTTACAGCTTGGTGACTACTCAGCTTGAAGTATGAGATGTTATCTTACTCAACTTGTTACAAAGCTATGAGATGTTATCTTACTTCAACTTGTTACAAAGCTATGAGATGTTATCTTACTTCAACTTGTTACAAAGCTATGAGATGTTATCTTACTTCAGCTTGTTACAAAGCTATGAGATGTTATCTTACTTCAACTTGTTACAAAGCTATGAGATGTTATCTTACTTCACTTGTTCAAAGCTATGAGATGTTATCTTACTTCAACTTGTTACAAAGCTATGAGATGTTATCTTACTTCAGCTTGTTACAAAGCTATGAGATGTTATCTTACTTCACTTGTTACAAAGCTATGAGATGTTATCTTACTAGCTTGTTACAAAGCTAGTGAGATGTTATCTTACTTCAACTTGTTACAAAGCTATGAGATGTTATCTTACTTCAGCTTGTTACAAAGCTATGAGATGTTATCTTACTTCAACTTGTTACAAAGCTATGAGATGTTATCTTACTTCACTTGTTACAAAGCTATGAGATGTTATCTTACTTCAGCTTGTTACAAAGCTATGAGATGTTATCTTCTTCACTTGTTACAAAGCTATGAGATGTTATCTTACTTCACTTGTTACAAAGCTATGAGATGTTATCTTACTTCACTTGTTACAAAGCTATGAGATGTTATCTTACTTCAGCTTGTTACAAAGCTATGAGATGTTATCTTACTTCAGCTTGTTACAAAGCTATGAGATGTTATCTTACTTCAACTTGTTACAAAGCTATGAGATGTTATCTTACTTCACTTGTTACAAGCTATGAGATGTTATCTTACTTCAGCTTGTTACAAAGCTATGAGATGTTATCTTACTTCAACTTGTTACAAAGCTATGAGATGTTATCTTACTTCACTTGTTACAAAGCTATGAGATGTTATCTTACTTCACTTGTTACAAGCTATGAGATGTATCTTATCAACTTGTTACAAAGCTATGAGATGTTATCTTACTTCAGCTTTGTTACAAAGCTATGGTGTTTTTCTAGCTTGTTAAAAGTATGGTGTATTTCCAGCTTGTTACAAAGCTATGGATGTTATCTTCTTCAAGCTTGTTACAAGCTAGAGATGTTATCTTACTCACTTGTTACAAAGCTATGAGATGTTATCTTACTTCAACTTGTTACAAAGCTATGAGATGTTATCTTACTTCAGCTTGTTACAAAGCTATGAGATGTTATCTTACTTCACTTGTTACAAAGCTATGAGATGTTATCTTCACTGTTCAAGCTGAGACACTTCAGCTTGTTACAAAGCTATGAGATGTTATCTTATTAGCTTGTTACAAAGCTATGAGATGTTATCTTACTTCAGCTTGTTCAAAGCTATGAGATGTTATCTTACTTCACTTGTTACAAGCTATGAGATGTTATCTTACTTCAGCTTGTTACAAAGCTATGAGATGTTATCTTACTTCAGCTTGTTACAAGCTATGAGATGTTATCTTACTTCAGCTTGTTACAAAGCTTGAGATGCTTACTTCAACTTGTTACAAAGCTTGAGATGTTATCTTACTTCACTTGTTACAAAGCTATGAGTGTATCATCAGCTTTTAAAGCATGATTTATCTTACTTCAGCTTGTTACAAAGTATGAGATTTATCTTCTTCACTTGTTCAACTAGGATGTTATCTTACTCAACTTGTTACAAAGCATGAGATGTATCTTACTCAACTTGTTACAAAGCTATGAGATTTATCTTCTTCACTTTTCAAAGCTTATGTTATCTTACTTCATTTACAAGCTATGAGATGTTATCTTACTTCAACTTGTTACAAAGTCTATGAGATGTTATCTTACTTCAATTGTTACAAAGCTATGAGATGTTATCTTACTTCAACTTGTTACAAAGCTATGAGATGTTATCTTACTTCAACTTGTTACAAAGCTATGAGATGTTATCTTACTTCACTTGTTACAAAGCTATGAGATGTTATCTTACTTCAGCTTGTTACAAAGCTATGAGATGTTATCTTACTTCAACTTGTTACAAAGCTATGAGATGTTATCTTACTTCAACTTGTTACAAAGCTATGAGATGTTATCTTACTTCAGCTTGTTACAAAGCTATGAGATGTTATCTTACTTCAGCTTGTTACAAAGCTATGAGATGTTATCTTTACTTCAACTTGTTACAAAGCTATGAGATGTTATCTTACTTCAGCTTGTTACAAAGCTATGAGATGTTATCTTACTTTAAAACTATGAGATGTTCAGCTTGTTACAAAGCTATGAGATGTTATCTTACTTCAGCTTGTTACAAAGCTATGAGATGTTATCTTACTTCAACTTGTTACAAAGCTATGAGATGTTATCTTACTTCAGCTTGTTACAAAGCTATGAGATGTTATCTTACTTCAGCTTGTTACAAAGCTATGAGATGTTATCTTACTTCAGCTTGTTACAAAGCTATGAGATGTTATCTTACTTCAAGCTTGTTACAAAGCTATGAGATGTTATCTTACTTCAGCTTGTTACAAAGCTATGAGATGTTATCTTACTTCAACTTGTTACAAAGCTATGAAATGTTATCTTACTTCAACTTGTTACAAAGCTATGAGATGTTATCTTACTTCAACTTGTTACAAAGCTATGAGATGTTATCTTCAACTTGTTACAAAGCTATGAGATGTTATCTTACTTCAGTTTGTTACAAAGCTATGAGATGTTATCCTACTTCAACTTGTTACAAAGCTATGAGATGTTATCTTACTTCAACTTGTTACAAAGCTATGAGATGTTATCTTACTTCAGCTTGTTACAAAGCTATGAGATGTTATCTTACTTCAACTTGTTACAAAGCTATGAGATGTTATCTTACTTCAACTTGTTACAAAGCTATGAGATGTTATCTTACTTCAACTTGTTACAAAGCTATGAGATGTTATCTTACTTCAGCTTGTTACAAAGCTATGAGATGTTATCTTACTTCAACTTGTTACAAAGCTATGAGATGTTATCTTACTTCAACTTGTTACAAAGCTATGAGATGTTATCTTACTTCAACTTGTTACAAAGCTATGAGATGTTATCTTACTTCAGCTTGTTACAAAGCTATGAGATGTTATCTTACTTCAGCTTGTTACAAAGCTATGAGATGTTATCTTACTTCAGCTTGTTACAAAGCTATGAGATGTTATCTTACTTCAACTTGTTACAAAGCTATGAGATGTTATCTTACTTCAGCTTGTTACAAAGCTATGAGATGTTATCTTACTTCAACTTGTTACAAAGCTATGAGATGTTATCTTACTTCAGCTTGTTACAAAGCTATGAGATGTTATCTTACTTCAGCTTGTTACAAAGCTATGAGATGTTATCTTACTTCAGCTTGTTACAAAGCTATGAGATGTTATCTTACTTCAACTTGTTACAAAGCTATGAGATGTTATCTTACTTCAGCTTGTTACAAAGCTATGAGATGTTATCTTACTTCAGCTTGTTACAAAGCTATGAGATGTTATCTTACTTCAACTTGTTACAAAGCTATGAGATGTTATCTTACTTCAGCTTGTTACAAAGCTATGAGATGTTATCTTACTTCAGCTTGTTACAAAGCTATGAGATGTTATCTTCAGCTTGTTACAAAGCTATGAGATGTTATCTTACTTCAACTTGTTACAAAGCTATGAGATGTTATCTTACTTCAGCTTGTTACAAAGCTAAGAGCTGTTGTCTTTAGGTCATTACAAAGTCATCCGTAAGAAAGAGCTTTCAACTAGAACCACCTGTTAGTTCTCTTGATTTCTCTAGTATCTCTGTGCTGTTGAAACAAGGACGAAGTTTATTCAGATTAGGACCTAAACTGCCCGTCGTGCTGAAGGCGTGACAGGTGTGTAACTGGCTTTTTAAACAAGTAAAAAGCGAATCCATCCTGCCGAGCCTACGTCGGCTCAAGACACTTCTTAAAGCGACCGCGTCACTAAAACGACTAGTGATGATAAACACTGGTCTAAGTAGTGTACATAAGATTGGAGAGACACTGCAGCAGGCCTACTGTCCCATACTGGGTAGGTCCTTCTCAACCCCAAACACACTAAACAAAAATAGTTGTCCAACCCATTTTCACCGCTACCCAAAGATGAAACTATTAACCCATGTGCAAGTCCCACTCAAATCCAACCCCTCTCATTCATGTATTTATCCAATATTAATCTGAAGCTACCTAAGGTCGATGAGTGAAACAGTCTGCTCGGCAGACTGTTCCACTCATCGACTACCCTATTTCCAAACTAATACTTTCCTATATTTTTTTCTAAATCTAAATTTATATGTAAACTCTCAGGAGTGCTGTCATGGCACTAGCCTAAGTGATTATCCCACTGTTTAGTGGTGATCATTTCCTCCACCCCTCCCTGTGTGTGTGCATATTGGTAATTGATGGTGTTCAGAGCAGTGGGCATCTCTGCTTTACTTCAGGTAAAGGCCAGAGAGCAGACTCTGGCGGAGGCGTGGTGGTGATGCTGGGTGATGTGCGTTGGTATTCATGGTTGATGGATTGTTGGGTCAGGTGTGTTGGCATTGATGGTTGATGGATTGTTGGGTCAGGTGTGTTGGCATTGATGGTTGATGATTGTTGGGTCAGGTGTGTTTGCACTGGTGGTTGATGATTGTTGGGTCAGGTTTGTTTGCACTGGTGGTTGATGATTGTTGGGTCAGGTGTGTTTGCACTGGTGGTTGATGATTGTTGGGTCAGGTGTGTTTGCACTGGTGGTTGATGATTGTTGGGTCAGGTGTGTTTGCACTGGTGGTTGATGCTTGCTGGATCGCCAGTGTTGCAGCAGAACAGCAGCCAGAATATAGGTAAGCAGACAGAAAGGAAGAGGAGGAGGAGAGAAGAAAGAGGTAATGCGATGTGGCTTAAGTAGGGGTAATTAGCTGTTGGGTTGGCATCTTCGGGAAGTCTCCCTCTCGTTTCTGTAGCTGTACATGTAGTTCTTGTTGTAGCTGTACATGTAGTTCTTGTTGTAGCTGTACATGTAGTTCTTGTTGTAGCTGTACATGTAGTTCTTGTTGTAGCTGTACATGTAGTTCTTGTTAGCTGTAGCACTGAAGGTATTATGATGTAAGGATTTTACAATATCAGTATTATAGAGTACCGTCAAGTAGGTATCGAGTACCGTCAAGTAGGTATCGAGTACCGTCAAGTAGGTATCGAGTACCGTTAAGTAGGGCTGCTTCAGTCGAAGTCACCTCTGCTTTCGACTGAAGAAGCCTGCCTGCTGAGAAGGCGGAATGTTTCGATAGTAGATATGTAATGTTATTGTAGTGGTTTGTTGAGGTCATGGGTGACACAGCAGTGTCGTCCACCACACAAGTATTACGCTTTGTCATCAAAAATTCCCTTTCTTTGAAAAGGCAGATACCAATGTCTCTCCCTCTTTCTCTTGCCCGTTCTCTCCCCTCGGTCCTTTCCCTCCTCTCCCTTCTCTTCCTCTCCTCCCCAATTTTCTAACACCTCCGTATCCTCCACAAATCCTATTTCTCTCTTCACAAAGGAAAAACTAATCTTCTGTCTGCCTGTTTGAATTGTTTATTTACCTCTGTTCTCCCCCTGTTTCTGTCCTGTTTTCTGTTACCTTCTGTTTGCTCTTTCTGTCCTTGCTCTGTTTTTTCCCCTGTTCCTCCTGTTTCTATCTTGTTCTTTATTAAATTCTGTTTCCCCCTAAGTTATTCTCAGTTTTGTTCCCCTTATTGCTGTTTTGTTTGGTGTTCTCTTCCGTTTCCTCTGTTTCTGTTCTGTTATGAAGAACAGGATGCAGAACGGAAAAAATCAAAACAGCATGCATAACAGAAAGTCGAACAGCATGCCGAACAATAACAGCCAGCAGAACAGGAAGAACAACCAGCAGAACAGGAAGAACAACCAGCAGAACAGGAAGAACAACCAGCAGAATAGGAAGAACAACCAGCAGAATAGGAAGAACAACCAGCAGAACAGGAAGAACAACCAGCAGAATAGGAAGAACAACCAGCAGAATAGGAAGTACAACCAACAGAACAGGAAGAACAACCAGCAGAACAGAAGAACAGCCAACAGAACAGGAAGAACAGCCAACAGAACAGGAAGAACAGCCAGCAGAATAGTGGTGGTGATGGTGGTGGTGTGGTGGATGTGTGGTGATGGAGGTGTGGTGACGGTGGAGGTGTGGTGACGGTGGAGGTGTGGTGGAGTTGGGGAGGTGTGGTGATGGAGGCGTGGTGGCGGAGGTGTAGTATGGTGGAGGTGTGGTGATGGAGGCGTGGTGGTGGAGGTGTGGTTATGGATGTGTGGTGATGGAGGCGTGGTGATGGAGGCGTGGTGGAGGTGGCGTGATGGTGGGAGCTGTGAATGAATAAAATGTGGTAAAGCTGAGAGACGAATATGTAGAGAGGAGAGAGGGAGAGAGAACAGTGAGAAGAGGTCGAGGAGAGAGGGGGAGAGAACAGTGAGAAGAGGTCGAGGAGAGAGGGAGAGAGAACAGTGAGAAGAGGTCGAGGAGAGAGGGAGAGAGTAGTGAGAGGAGAGAGAATGTAGAGGGGGATAAGAAGGGGTGTTTCGGAGGGAGGAAGAGAAAATTGAAGGAAGGGAAGGAGAAAAAGAGAAGGAATGAGTAAAAGGTATATTTATGAGAGAGAGAGGAGAGAGAGAGAGAGAGAGAGAGAGAGAGAGAGAGATTTAAATAAATGCCTGAAACTTTAAAAAGAGATTATGGAAGTAGTTTGTATATGTAAACTTTCACAGATTAGCCAGAAAGTTGAAAAATGCATCAATTATAACACACACACACACACCTGAGAATAGCGTTCCGATACCTTAGTAAGGAATCGTTCAAGACACTGTACACCGTGTACGTCAGGCCCATACTAGAGTATGCAGCGCCAGTTTGGAACCCGTACCTGGTCAAGCACGTAAAGAAATTAGAGAAAGTGCAAAGGTTTGCGACAAGGTTAGTTCCAGAACTAAGGGGAATGTCCTACGAAGAAAGGTTAAGGGAAATCGGCCTGACAACACTGGAGGACAGGAGGGTTAGGGGAGACATGATAACGACATACAAAATACTGCGGGGAATAGACAATGTGGATAGAGACAGGATGTTCCAGAGAGGGAATACAGAAACAAGGGGTCACAATTGGAAGTTGAAGACTCAGATGAGTCAAAGGGATGTTAGGAAGTATTTCTTCAGTCACAGAGTAGTCAGGAAGTGGAACAGTCTAGCAAATGATGTAGTGGAGGCAGGAACCATACATAGCTTTAAGACGAGGTATGATAAAGCTCATGGAGCAGGGAGAGAAGGGACCCAGTAGCGGTCAGTGAGGAGGCGGGGCCAGGAGCTGAGTATCGACCCCTGCAACCACAATTAGGTGAGTACACACACGCACGGGAGGGGGTTCATCAACTCTGATGGGCAGTACAGTTCACAGGCAGATCAGAGGAACGTAATCAGGTGTACCTTTGATATACCTTTGAAGAGTTTCGAGAGTTTATCTACTCTCTGAGCCCGGCCATGGGCCAGGCTCGTCTGGCGCTTGCCTGGTCAACCAGGCTGTTGCTGCTGGAGGCCCGCTGCCCCACATATCCATCACAGCCTGGTTGATCTGGCACTCGGTGAAGATACTTGTCCAGTTTCCTCTTGAAGGCTTCTACATTGGTTCCAGCCGTGTTTCGGATATCTTCTGGTAAGATGTTGAATAGTCTGGAACCCCGGATGTTAATACAGTGCTCCCGTATTGTCCCCACCGCACCCCTGCTCCTCACTGGGTTTATTTTACACTTCCTCCCATATCTCTCACTCCAGTATGTTGTTATGGCAGTGTGCAGATTTGGGACCAGGCCCTCAAGTATTTTCCAGGTATATATTATCATGTATCTCTCTCTCTCCGCTCCAATGAGTACATGTTCAAGACTTGAAGGCGTTCCCAATAATTTAGATGTTTCAATGGCTCAATGTGAGCCGTAAACGATCTCTGAATTTGTTCCAGCTCTGATATTTCTCCTGCCCTGAACGGGGCCGTCAGCACAGAGCAGTATTCTAAGTGAGGGAGCACTAGCGATTTGAAGTGTCACCATCGGCATTATTTCCCTTGTTTTGAAAGTTCTCAATACCCACCCCGTCATCTTCCTGGCTGTTGTGATCTTTGTCTTGTTATGGTCTTTAAAAGAAAGGTCAGCTGACATAATTATTCCCAGGTCTTTTACGTGTTTCTTTCGTTCTATTTGGTGACCCTCTTGCGTTTTGTATATAGTGTTCCTTTTGAGTTCTTCATTTTTTCCATACCTAAGCAGCTGAAACTTATCACCATTGAACGTCATGTTGTTCTCCACTGCCCACTGGAAGACCCTGCTTATGTCTTCCTGTAATTTTTCAGTGTCCTCTACCGTAGTGACTTTCATGCTTATTTTAGTGTCATCTGCAAATGATAATACAAAAGTATGCTGGGTGTTTTTATCTATGTCTGCTATGAGGATGAGAAACAGCAGAGGTCCCAGGACAGTGCCTTGGGGCACTGAGCTTTTGACCTCGCTGATGCTGGATCTTGCCCTGTTCACTACTACTTTTTGTGTTCTTTGTGTTAGGAACTCAAAAATCCATCTGCCTACCTTCCCGTAATGCCTATGGCCCTCATTTTGTGCGCTATCACTCCATGATCGCATTTGTCAAACGCCTTTGCGAAATCTGTGTAAATCACATCTGCGTTTTGGTCGTCTTCCAACGCCTCCGTAATTCTGTCATAATGGTTCAGCAGCTTGACAGGCATGATCGACCCGCTCTAAAACCATGCTGGTTCGGGTTATGTTGGTTTTGCTGGTCCATGAACTTTGTAATCTGCAGTCTCATCACTCTTTCAAAGATTTTTATGATGTGAGAAGTTAGGGCTACTGGTCTGTAATTTTTAGCTAGTGTTCTACTACCTCCCTTATGCAAAGGATGACAGTATTTTTTTTTTTTGGGGGGATTTTCTTTTTTTTGGAGTCACCCTCCCTCGATGGGAGACGGCCGACTTTTTGAATATACGTTTTAAAAAATATATATATATATATATATATATATATATATATATATATATATATATATATATATATATATATATATATGCTAGGAATTTGCAAGAACAGGCCAAATATTCACAAACACCGATCTCTGGCCGAAGGAGACTCGAACCCACGAACCCCGCAACAAGGTACGCAGTGCCCACCGACCGCACCACACCGGTCCAACACCCCGGCGCCCAGCTCACGCTAGACGCTGATCCAAGGCAGCCAGCTTTCAGGCAAGTGGCTTACAGCTTTTCAGCTCATCCCCTGCATGCATCGACACAACTAGAGATTTTTACAATGCTTGGATCAACGTCTAGCGCGAGCCGGGCGCCAAGGTATCGGACCAGTGTGGCACGGTCGGCAAAGCACTGCGTACCCCGTTGCAAGGTTCGCAGGTTCGAGCCTCCTCGGCCAGAGATCAGTGTTTGTATATACATATGAAAATATATATTATATATATATATATATATATATATATATATATATATATATATATATATATATATATATATATATATATATATAATACATATATATAATAATGAAATCACAAAACAAGTGATTTTAAATCATTAATTATTAACAGAACTGCGGCTTGGCCAGGACTCGATCCTGTGTTCCCATTCCCGGTCCTGTGAGAACTGAATAAATTACGCATCACTCTCTCCACTTGACCAGCAATCCTTTAAACACCAGGCGCTCAGAAGTACTGAGCGTGTTTTCCTGATGTAACATTGAGGAGGTCTTCACAGAACATTCAGTCTCAGAGGTGCTTCACAGAACATTGATGGAGGTCTTCACAGAACATTTAGGAGGTCTTCACAGAACATTGAGGGAGGTCTTCACAGAACATTAGGAGGTCTTCACAGAACATTCAGGAGGTCTTCACAGAACATTCAGGAGGTCTTCACAGAACATTCAGGGAGGTCTTCACAGAACATTCAGGAGGTCTTCCTACATTCAGTGGAGGTCTTCACAGACCATTGATGGAGGTCTTCACAGACCAGATGGAGTCTTCACAGAACATTCAGGGAGGTCTTCACAGAACATTCAGGAGGTCTTCACAGAACATTCAGGGAGGTCTTCACAGAACATTCAGGAGGTCTTCACAGAACATTCAGGGGGTCTTCACAGAACATTCAGGGGGTCTTCACAGAACATTCAGGGGGTCTTCACAGAACATTCAGGGGTCTTCACAGAACATTCAGGGGAGTCTAGAAGCAAAAATTAAGTAAATATTACAGAAACATTGCATTAAAAGTGTAGCATTATTCAGTAGTAGTAGCATTAGCAGTAGTATAGCTAGTGTAGCTAGCTTATGTGAGTAGCTAGTAGCATTATGTGCTAATAGCTAGTGCTAGTAGTAGCTAGGTAGTACTAGCATTAGGTGCAGTGAGTACTATAGCATTGAGTGCTAGTAGAGACTAGAGCTTAGTAGTGCTAGTAGTACTAGTAGCATTAGTATAGCTAAGCATAGTAGTGCTAGTAGAGACTTCATTAGTAGTGCTAGTAGTAGCAGTACATTAGTAGATAGTGCTAGTAGAGTACTAGTAGCATTATTAGTAGTGCTAGTAGAGTACTAGTAGCATATGTAGCAGTAGTAGTACTAGTAGCATTAGTGCTAGTAGTAGTACTAGTAGCTATTAGTAGTGCTAGTAGTAGTACTAGTAGCATTAGTAGTGCTAGTAGTAGTACTAGTAGCATTAGTAGTAGTACTAGTAGCATTAGTAGTGCTAGTAGTACTAGTAGCATTATTAGTAGTGCTAGTAGTAGTACTAGTAGCATTTAGAGTGCAGTAGTACTAGTAGCATTATAGATGCTAGTAGTACTAGTGCATATTAGTAGTGCAGTAGCTACTAGTAGCATTATTAGTAGTGCTAGTAGTCACTAGTAGCATTATTAGTAGTGTAGTAGCATTAGCATTAGTAGTGCTAGTAGCTAGTAGCATTAGTAGTGGAGTAGTAGTACATTATAGTAGTAGTAGTACAGTAGCATTATAGTAGTGCTAGTAGTACTAGTAGCATTATTAGTAGTGCTAGTAGTAGTACTAGTAGCATTATTAGTAGTGCTAGTAGTACTAGTAGCATTATTAGTAGTGCTAGTAGTACTAGTAGCATTATTAGTAGTGCTAGTAGTAGTACTAGTAGCATTATTAGTAGTGCTAGTAGTAGTACTAGTAGCATTATTAGTGCTAGTAGTAGTACTAGTAGCATTATTAGTGCTAGTAGTAGTACTAGTAGCATATTAGTAGTGCTACAGTAGTAGTACTAGTAGCATTATTAGGCTAGTAGTAGTACTAGTAGCATAGAGTCTGAGATAGGTCAGTAGCAGTACTAGTAGTAGCATAGTGCTAGTAGTAGTACTAGTAGCATTAGTAGTAGCAGTGAGTACAGTACATTATAAGTGCTAGTAGTAGACTAGAGCATATTAGATGCTAGTAGTAGACAGTAGTTATTAGTAGTGCTAGTAGCTAGTAGCATTATTAGTAGTGCTAGATAGTAGCATTAGTAGCTAGTATACTAGTAGCATTATTAGTAGTGCTAGTAGACTAGACATATTATCAGTGTAGTCAGTAGCTATGATAGTACAGTGCTTATTAGGCTAGTGAGTACAGTAGCATTACTGATAGCTAGAATGTGCTAGTGTAGTAGCATATTAGTAGTGCTAGTAGTAGTAGCATATGTAGTGCTAGTAGTAGTAGCATTATTAGTAGTGCTAGTAGTAGTATCATTAGTAGTGCTAGTAGTGAGCATTATAGTAGTGCAGTAGAGTACATTAGTAGTGCTAGTAGTAGTAGCATTATTAGTAGTGCTAGTAGTAGATCATTATTGAGTCAGTAGTAGTAGCATTATTAGTAGTGCTAGTAGTAGCATTATTAGTAGTGCTAGTAGTAGCATTATTAGTGCTAGTAGTAGTAGCATTATTAGTGCTAGTAGTAGTGCTAGTAGTAGTAGCATTATTAGTGCTAGTAGTAGTAGCATTATTAGTAGTGCTAGTAGTAGTAGCATTATTAGTAGTGCTAGTAGTAGTAGCATTATTAGTAGTGCTAGTAGTAGTAGCATTATTAGTAGTGCTAGTAGTAGTAGCATTATTAGTAGTGCTAGTAGTAGTAGCATTATTAGTAGTGCTAGTAGTAGTAGTGCTAGTAGTAGTAGCATTATTAGTAGTGCTAGTAGTAGTAGCATTATTAGTGCTAGTAGTAGTAGTACTAGTACTTGTAGTAGCAGTAGTACTAGTAGTAGTAACTGTAGTACTAGTAGTATCATTAGTAGTAGTGCTATAAGTAGTAGTACTAGTAGTAGCATTAGTAGTAGTAGTAGTAGTACTAGTAGTAGCATTAGTAGTAGTACTAGTGGTGGTGGTATAAGTAGTAGGCAATTCTCACTGGTATACATACATGGTTCAGTATCTGTATAGCTAAAAATGAAATCTAATTGGAATCTGCCTTGGCTCAGTGTGATTGTGATTGTCAGGATGACAACAGTATGATTGTGTTGATGTCAGGATGACAACAGTGTGATTGTGTTGATGTCAGGATGACAACAGTGTGATTGTGTTGATGTCAGGATGACAACAGTGTGACTGTGTTGATGTCAGGATGACAACAGTGTGACTGTGTTGATGTCAGGATGACAACAGTGTGACTGTGTTGATGTCAGGATGACAACAGTGTGACTGTGTTACAAGTCATATGTGAAGAGTTTTATAGTTTATTCTCTAGTATTCTCCTTTCATTGCGAGTTTTGGATTAGAAAAATCTCATTAGAAGGTCGTGTGAATGTCTGTTAGACCCCACGCCATTGTTGGTGCCATAAGAAGGTCGTGTGAATGTCTGTGTTAGACCCCACGCTATTGATGGTGTCATCAGAAGGTCGTGTGAATGTCTGTGTTAGACCCCACGTCATTGTTGATGCCATCAGAAGGTCGTGTGAATGTCTGTGTTAGACCCCACGCTATTGTTGGTGTCATCAGAAGGTCGTGTGAATGTCTGTTAAACCCCACGCCATTGTTGGTGTCATCAGAAGGTCGTGTGAATGTGTCTGTTAGACACCACGCCATTGTTGGTGTCATCAGGAGGTCGTGTGAATGTCTGTGTTAGACCCCACGTCATTGTTGATGCCATCAGAAGGTCGTGTGAATGTCTGTTAGACCCCACGCCACTGTTGGTGTCATCAGAAGGTCGTGTGAATGTTGATGTTAGACACACGTCATTGTTGATGCCATCAGAAGGTCGTGTGAATGTCTGTTAGACCCCACGCCACTGTTGGTGTCATCAGAAGGTCGTGTAATGTCTGTGTATGACCCCACGTCATTGTTGATGCCATCAGAAGGTCGTGTGAATGTCTGTTAGACCCCACGCCACTGTTGGTGTCATCAGAAGGTCGTGTGAATGTCTGTGTTAGACCCCACTTCATTGTTGATGCCATCAGAAGGTCGTGTGAATGTCTGTTAGACCCCACGCTATTGTTGGTGTCATCAGAAGGTCGTGTGAATGTCTGAGTTATACCCCACGCCATTGTTGGTGTCATCAGAAGGTCGTGTGAATGTCTGTGTTAGACCCCACGTCATTGTTGGTGCCATCAGAAGGTCGTGTGAATGTCTGTGTTAGACCCCACGCCATTGTTTGTGCCATCAGAAGGTCGTGTGAATGTTTGTGTTAGACCCACGCTAATGTTGGTGTCATCAGAAGGTCGTGTGAATGTCTGTGTTAGACCCCACGCCATTGTTGGTGTAATGAGAAGGTCGTGTGAATGTCTGTGTTAGACCCCACGCATTGTTGGTGTCATCAGAAGGTCGTGTGAATGTCTGTGTTAGACCCCACGCCATTGTTGGTGTCATCAGAAGGTCGTGTGAATGTCTGTTAAACCCCACGCCATTGTTGGTGTCATCAGAAGGTCGTGTGAATGTGTCTGTTAGACACCACGCCATTGTTGGTGTCATCAGGAGGTCGTGTGAATGTCTGTGTTAGACCCCACGTCATTGTTGATGCCATCAGAAGGTCGTGTGAATGTCTGTTAGACCCCACGCCATTGTTGGTGTCATCAGAAGGTCGTGTGAATGTCTGTGTTAGACCCCACGTCATTGTTGATGCCATCAGAAGGTCGTGTGAATGTCTGTTAGACCCCACGCCATTGTTGGTGTCATCAGAAGGTCGTGTGAATGTCTGTGTTAGACCCCACGTCATTGTTGATGCCATCAGAAGGTCGTGTGAATGTCTGTTAGACCCCACGCTATTGTTGGTGTCATCAGAAGGTCGTGTGAATGTCTGAGTTATACCCCACGCCATTGTTGGTGTCATCAGAAGGTCGTGTGAATGTCTGTGTTAGACCCCAAGTCATTGTTGATGCCATCAGAAGGTCGTGTGAATGTCTGTGTTAGACCCCACGCCATTGTTTGTGCCATCAGAAGGTCGTGTGAATGTTTGTGTTAGACCCCACGCTAATGTTGGTGTCATCAGAAGGTCGTGTGAATGTCTGTGTTAGACCCCACGCCATTGTTGGTGTAATGAGAAGGTCGTGTGAATGTCTGTGTTAGACCCCACGCTATTGTTGGTGTCATCAGAAGGTCGTGTGAATGTCTGTGTTAGACCCCACGCCATTGTTGGTGTCATCAGAAGGTCGTGTGAATGTCTGTGTTAGACCCCACGTCATTGTTGGTGTCATCAGAAGGTCGTGTGAATGTCTGTGTTAGACCCCACGCCATTGTTGGTGTCATCAGAAGGTCGTGTGAATGTCTGTGTTAGACCCCACGCCATTGTTGGTGTCATCAGAAGGTCGTGTAAATGTCTGTGTTAGACCCCACGCCATTGTTGGTGTCATCAGAAGGTCGTGTGAATGTCTGTGTTAGACCCCACGACATTGTTGGTGTCATCAGAAGGTCGTGTGAATGTCTGTGTTAGACCCCACGCCATTGTTGGTGTCATCAGAAGGTCGTGTGAATGTCTGTGTTAGACCCCACGCTATTGTTGGTGTCATCAGTTTGAGGTGCGTACTTATGCTTGCTGACTCTTCCTGAACCTTCTGGTGGTTGATCCCACGTTAACCCTCCTGATACGCGCACTTTGCTCGACCGTTCACTCCTCTCCATGAGCGTAGCAGACCTTACCACGTCGAGCGCATGTAGTGTGGTAAACAAACAGTTTCTTACATATAACGTTGAGGAGGTAGACGTATGTGGAACTCTTGGGTATGTTAGTGCGACTGGGGGGTATTCGACTGAAGAAGTCTGCTGCGCAGTCGAGGAGTTACGACGACAAAATTACGTACTGTATGTTTTTACACATGTGTTTTACTCGTCACCAGCTTCTACATCTGGTGGGGGAGCGGGCCTCCAGCAGCAACAGCCTGGTTGATCAGGCAAGCACCAGACGAGCCTGGCCCATAACCAGGCTCAGAGAGTAGAAAAACTCTCGAAACTCTTCAAAGGTATATCAAAGGTATGGTGTTTTTTCGTTTAGTGAGGTCATGGATAGTGACCTCACACACCGTTATCATCACAACGAACACTGTCATCAAAAATACCACCATATAAACCTTCTTCACTTTAATCTTTTTGGGGCCATATCTATCCTATGGACGGTAGCTCTTGAGGCCATATCCATCCTATGGACGGTAGCTCTTGGGGCCCTATCCATCCTATGGACGGTAGCTCTTGGGGCCATATCCATCCTATGGACGGTAGCTCTTGGGGCCATATCCATCCTATGGACGGTAGCGCAAGAGCTACCGTCCACAGGATGGATATGGGGTGAACAATAAACTAGCCACTTCGGTGGCAAAATCTAATCTAAATCACAGACACCACCACAAACACCGTCACCACAAACACCGTCACCACAAACACCGTCACCACAAACACCGTCACCACAAACACCGTCACCACAAACACTACACACACATCACAAACACCACCACTACCATCATGCAAATGAATTCTTAAAAGCGTCACGAAAACAAAATCAAATCAACACTACTCCGCAGCAATCCATTTAATGTTGCTGTAGCTACTGCTGCTGTAACTGCTGTAGCACTCTGCTTAACGCTGCTGAGCTACGCTGCTGTAACTCGCTAGCTGTAATGCGCGTAGCTACGTGTAACTGCGCTACACTGTGCAACGCGCTAGCTACTGCTGCTGAAGCGCTGTAACTGCGCTGACTCTGTAACCGCTGACTGCGTAGCTACGATGCTGTAGTACTGTGTACTGCTCGTAGCTACTGTGTTGTAACTGCGCTGTAGCTACGTGTGTAACTGCTGCGTAGCTACTGCGCTGTAACTGCGCTGTAGCTACCTGCTGTAACTGCGCTGTAGCTACTCTGCTGTAACTGCTGCTGTAGCTACTGTGCTGTAGCTACTGCGTGAACTGCTGCTGTAACTCTGCTGTAACTACTGCGCTGTAGCACTGCTGAACTGCTGCGTAGCTACCGCTGTACTACTGCGCTGTAGCTACGCGCGTGAACTGCTCGCTGAAACTCTGCTGCTGTAACTGCTGCTGTAGCTCGCTGCTGTAGCTACTGCGCTGTAACTGCTGCTGAACTGCCTGTAGCTACTGCGCTGAACTCTGCTGTAACTGCTGCTGTAGCTACTGCTGTAACTGCTGCTGTAACTGCTGCTGTAACTGCTGCTGTAGCTACTGCTGCTGTAACTGCTGCTGTAACTGCTGCTGTAGCTACTGCTGTAACTGCTGCTGTAGCTACTGCTGCTGTAACTGCTGCTGTAACTGCTGCTGTAGCTACTGCTGTAACTGCTGCTGTAGCTACTGCTGTAACTACTGCTGTAGCTACTGCTGTAACTGCTGCTGTAACTACTGCTGCTGTAACTACTGCTGCTGTAACTGCTGCTGTAGCTACTGCTGCTGTAGCTACTGCTGCTGTAACTGCTGCTGTAACTGCTGTTGTAACTGCTGCTGTAGCTACTGCTGTAACTGCTGCTGTAACTACTGCTGTAGCTACTGCTGTAGCTACTGCTGCTGTAACTGATGCTGTAGCTACTGCTGCTGTAACTGCTGCTGTAGCTACTGCTGCTGTAACTGCTGCTGTAGCTACTGCTGCTGTAGCTACTGCTGTAGCTACTGCTGCTGTAGCTACTGCTGCTGTAGCTACTGCTGCTGTAACTGCTGCTGTAGCTACTGCTGCTGTAACTGCTACTGTAACTGCTGCTGTAGCTACTGCTGCTGTAACTGCTGCTGTAGCTACTGCTGCTGTAACTGCTGCTGTAGCTACTGCTGCTGTAACTGCTACTGTAACTGCTTCTGTAGCTACTGCTACTGTAACTGCTACTGTAACTGCTGCTGTAGCAACTGCTGCTGTAGCTACTGCTGCTGTAGCTACTGCTGCTGTAACTGCTACTGTAGCTACTGCTACTGTAACTGCTGCTGTAACTACTGCTGCTGTAGCTACTGCTGTTGTAACTGCTGCTGTAGCTACTGCTGCTGTAACTGTTGCTGACTGCTGTACACTGCTGCTGTAACTGCGCGAGCACGCTGTAACTGCTAACTCGCTGTAGCTACTGCTGTTGTAACTGCTGCTGTAGCTACTGCTGCTGTAACTGCTGCTGTAGCTACTGCTGCTGTAACTGCTGCTGTAGCTACTGCTGCTGTAGCTACTGCTACTGTAACTGCTGCTGTAGCTACTGTTGCTGTAACTGCTGCTGTAACTACTGCTGCTGTAGCTACTGCTGTTGTAACTGCTGCTGTAGCTACTGCTGCTGTAACTGCTGCTGTAACACTGCCTGTAGCTACTGCTACTGTAACGCGCTGTAGCTACTGCGCTGTAACTGCTGCTGTAACTGCTGCTGTAGCTACTGCTGTTGTAACTGCTGCTGTAGCTACTGCTGTTGTAACTGCTGCTGTAGCTACTGCTGTTGTAACTGCTGCTGTAGCTACTGCTGTTGTAACTGCTGCTGTAGCTACTGCGCTGTAGCTACTGCTGCTGTAGCTACTGCTGCTGTAATTGCTGCTGTAACTGCTGCTGTAGCTACTGCTGCTGTAACTGCTGCTGTAGCTACTGCTGCTGTAGCTACTGCTGTTGTAACTGCTGCTGTAGCTACTGCTGTTGTAACTGCTGCTGTAGCTACTGCTGTTGTAACTGCTGCTGTAGCTACTGCTGCTGTAGCTACTGCTGCTGTAACTGCTGCTGTAACTGCTGTTGTAGCTACTGCTGTTGTAACTGCTACTGTAGCTACTGCTGCTGTAACTGCTGCTGTAGCTACTGCTGCTGTAACTGCTGCTGTAGCTACTGCTGCTGTAACTGCTGCTGTAGCTACTGCTGCTGTAACTGCTGCTGTAGCTACTGCTGCTGTAACTGCTGCTGTAGCTACTGCTGCTGTAACTGCTGCTGTAGCTACTGGTGCTAAAGCTGCTACTGCTACCCTCCCCTCACCCCCCTACTGACGCTGGTGATGTATAGCGTGTGTGTGGTGACGGTGATGGAGTCAGCCTAGTGTATTGTTGTTATATGACGCAGGGGCCACTGTCTTCTGCGTCTCCTGCGTCACACCACTGCCCTAGCCTCACTCTCCCCCCTGCAGTTACTGCCGCAGTGGCCGCGGGGGGAGGCTTTATGGAGTGGGGTGAGAGAGTGCCTTCATAAAGGAGTAGGGAGAGAGATGAGCCTTTGATATACCTTTGATGGATTTCGAGAGTTTTCGAACTCCTGCAGCCAGGCTTATCTGGTGCTTGCCTGGTGAACCAGGCTGTTGCTGCTGACGGCTCTATGGCGTAATTGATCTGACCCTATGTGGATGTACTTGTCGAGTTTCCCCTTGAAGACTTCTACACTTGTCCCAGCAGTGTTTCTGTTGTCTTCTGACAACAGAATAGTCTGGGGCCACGGACGTTAATACACTCTTCATTTATTGTGCCCACGGTGCCCCTGTTTTCACTGGGTTTATTTTGCACTTCCTCCCATATCTCTCACTCCAGTATATTATGGCAGTTTGCAGATTTGGAACTAGTATCTTCTACGTATATATTATCATTTATCTGTCTCTCCTCCGCTTTAGTGAGTATATATTGGGACTTTGAGGCATTGCCAGTAATTTAAATGCTTTATTGACACTATGAAGACCGTAAATGATGTCTATATCTGTTTCATCTCTTAATATCTCTCTTGCCTTAAACGGAGCCATCACCACTAAACAATACTCTAAGCGAGAGAGTTGAAGTGTCATCACTGGTACTGTATCCCTTGTTTTGAAAATTCTCATTATCCAACCTATCATTTTCCTGCTTGTTGTATCATTTGCCTTATTGTGTTAAATGAAAGAAAGGTCAGCTGACATTGTTACTCCCAGGTCCTTCACATGCTACTCTCATTATATTTGGTTTTCTTGCCTTTTGCATGCAGTGTCTCTTTTCAGTGTCTCTAAGTAACTGAAACTTGTCACCGGTGAACGTCATGTTATTCTTCACTGTCCACTGAAAAACCACTGGTTATATCTTCTTGCAATTTTTCAGTTTTTTCCGTGTCTTCTACCAAGGTGATTTTCATGGTTATTTTGGTATCCGCAAATAATACGAAACTAAAATAATACAAATACTAAATCCAAGCTGGTTTGAGTTGTTTTCTCCCATAAAATTTGTAATTTATCGTCTCATTACCATTACGAAGACTTTTACTGAGTGCGATGTTTTTGGATAGCACTTTAACGCTTTGTGTAGAGGAGTAAGTTTAGTTAGGCACAGGTATACACAAATACAATTGTCATACAAAGTGTAAATTACACAGGATAACCCCCCAAAAAGTCAGACAGTGACTTATTTCCATTGGAGTCCTTCTGTATGTAAGGTTTCTGGTATTACACCTAGGTCTAAGCTTTCTCCAAACGTTACTGAGTGCTCGTTCTAGTGCTCCTGGTCCAGGAGCTACATGAGTGGGCATGTTTTCTATTTCTTTTTGTTTTCGAATTCTAGGGGATTAGTGTCAGTTATATGATGTGTGTGGCCTTCAGGGGTAATGAGGAACAAAATCCGTGTTATCTTCATGGGGTAAGAATCTAGTGGATTCATGAGGTAAGGAAGAGGATGAGAGGGCAGCCTTCTTTGGGGAGAAGATGGGGATAATGTTCATGGGGTTTCTGTAGAAGTAAGGGGGTTGTTATTGGTGGGGTTATGAGAATGATCATGTTTCTGTTGTTCTACTCAATGGTTGATGGGAGTGCTGCATGGTTGATGGGAGTGCTGCATGGTTGATGGGAGTGCTGCATGGTTGATGGGAGTGCTGCATGGTTGATGGGAGTGCTGCATGGTTGATGGGAGTGCTGCATGGTTGATGGGAGTGCTGCATGGTTGATGGGAGTGCTGCATGGTTGATGGGAGTGCTGCATGGTTGATGGGAGCGCTGCATGGTTGATGGGAGTGCTGCATGGTTGATGGGAGTGTTGCATGGTTGATGGGAGTGCTGCATGGTTGATGGGAGTGCTGCTGCTTCTTTAGCTGTTGCTACTTTTTCTGCTGTTTCTTCAGCTGCTGTTTTTGCCTGCGCCGCCTGTGCTGCTGCTGTTCCTGGGGTCACACCGTGGGTAGTGTGGCTATCAGAGAGCATCAGATAAACCAACACAGACTCCTGATGTGCCAGTGAAAGCAATATTCTTAATGGTCTCTCTCCTCTGTACTGCAGGAACCAGGAGCTTGTAACTTCTGTACCACATATGTGCTTGCAGGGACCAGGAGCTTGTAACTCCTGTATCCCTGAAGCTAGTTGCCGGGACCCCTGAGGCTAGTGGGCGGGACCCCTGAAGCTAGTTCTCGGGACCCCTGAAGCTAGTTCTTGGGACCCATGAAGCTAGTTCTCGGGACCCCTGAAGCTAGTTCTCGGGACCCCTGAAGCTAGTTCTCGGGACCCCTGAAGCTAGTTCTCGGACCCCTGAAGCTAGTTCTCGGACCCCTGAAGCTAGTTCTCGGGACCCCTGAAGCTAGTTCTCGGGACCCCTGAAGCTAGTTCTCGGGACCCCTGAAGCTAGTTCTCGGGACCCCTGAAGCTAGTTCTCGGGACCCCTGAAGCTAGTTCTCGGGACCCCTGAAGCTAGTTCTCGGGACCCCTGAAACTAGTTCTCGGACCCCTGAAGCTAGTTCTCGGACCCCTGAAGCTAGTTCTCGGACCCCTGAAGCTAG